>CATIWC010002763.1:0-168299 GCA_948472305.1 Vicia faba | reverse complement strand
GCCACCGTCTTTTATTTTCTCCAAATGGAAAGGACAAAAGCACAGAAAAATTCCTTAAAGAGATTGCTCTCGGTTCGGGAGGTAGATTATAGAAAGGGAAGGTGTTAGCACCCTTTCTATCCATGGTTATCCATGGGCTCTTAGATACTTGCTCATTGTGTTTTCAAAAATGTTTGTTTGCTTTTCAATGTGGGTTTAAAAAAGTTTCTTTGAAAAATTTCAGTTCGACTCGTACGTCAGAGTGTTTGAAAAGTTTGCTTTGAAAGCTTTTGAAAATGTGTTGGTGTGAAAAGTCTTTTGATTTGTTTGAAATTAGAGCAAGTATCCTTGAGAACCTACCTACCCTAAGGAATTCGTCTGTGTAAATGTCCTTTAAGGTAGTGCCATCCTACCATTGAGAGGTAAGTAGCACCACCGTTGGAGGTGTTCGGGTCAATTCGAGTTTTAGGGACGTGGTGATCACCGGAGCAATGGGAAGACACCTTAGAAGCTACCCTCATGCCAGGTTCCCGGATCATGAGGACTTACTAAGACATCCTCTACTCGACGATCACCTTTCGAAAGGCAACAGTGAGGCGTACCCTAGGGGTGGTGTGTGCGATTTGTGTCAGATTCATTTATTTTTGTCTTGTCATGTTTATTTGTGTTCTACGCTTGATTTTAATTAAGACATTCATTCTTGCATGCTTTTTAACAGTTATAAAGTTTGCGGGAAAATAAATCTAAGGCTATTACAAAGGCGCGGGTCCACATCGCCAAAATTAAACCGGACCCGATTTGACGGAAAATAAATAAAGCAAAAGTAAAAGTGCGAAAAATAAAATCGTTACATCGCTTTGGGAGAGATACAAAATTAATTAAACGACATAAAATAAAATACGCGAAATTAACAATTAAAAATATGGGCGTTGGACCCTTTTGCAAAAATTAAAGTTAATGAAGAATTAAAATTAAAAGAAAAAAGAATGTTTTTGGTATTTTGGTATTTTTTAAGATTTAATGGAAAAAAGAATTAATTAAAATTAAAATGAATCGTCAAACCCTAATTCTAATGTTTTTTAAGTTTATTGTGAAAATATTAAGTTTTAACCTAATTTAAATCTAAGTTAATTTACATGCAAAATTTAATTATAGAAAATAAATAAAATAAATATTATTATTATAAAAAGGAAATTAAAAGGAATCAAATTAACAATTAAACCTATTTCTACATATTTTTGTATTTTTATTATGAAAAGAATTAACAATAAATCCTAATTTAAATCAACTAATTAACATGCAAATTTTTATGAAAAATAATTAAGATAAAACAAATATTATATTTTCACCTTTTCTGATTTTTTTTGTATTTTTTATGTTTTGTAAAAATAATAATTAAATTAAAACAATAAAACAAATAAAGATAATAATAAAAAAAGATATGAGAAAAATAAAAAAATAAAAAGATTTGCAAACCAGGGTGGGGGTGTAGTCCCAATATGGAGGTTTTGGACTTAGCAAATCTGGCCCAATAAGCATGGAATTTGTTGACTTTCCTAGGCCACGTACATGTATGCTGACTTGTCCTCATGGTGTCCCTCAATGCACAACCCTTGATCTGGTTCCATTAAGCACGTGGCTGGCTTGATATGGTGAGCACACGGTAGTCTATGATGCTTACGCTGCATGGGAATATATATGGAAAAATATTATTGAGAATGATGCAGACCTGGGAATCGAACCCAGGTCTTATGCCTTGCCAATGCCTTCTCAGACCAACTGTACCAACCACACGCGTTTGTAATATAATACATAAACAAATAATATAAAAAAGAAACGAAGATATTAGTGGAGAGCGCGCGAAATTTTGAATAAGCGTATCATGTGTTGCCACGCTTCATCGTCCCCACTATCCCTGAAACAAAAACACAAAAGCAACGGTTTTGGACCCGTTGCATTAGGCAAGCTTCAAGAAAATAGCGACTAGCGCTATGGTGATCATAAATTGATCGCGAGGGTCAAGCTTTCTTCGTCTTGATGAGCTGATTGCAATGGTGGTACTGGGATGGTCTAATTTTGCTTGTATTAAGAATCCCTAATTTTGAAACCTGCAAACCCTAAATCTCATTCATGGCATCATCGTGTATGGTCAATAAAAAACACAATTAAAGGTGCTGGTTAGCTTTGAAACTTCAATATGAACAAGAATCAATCAATAAAATTTACAAATAACGCATATAATGGAATGTATGAGTATGCAATTTGTTCGATACAGTTGCGGTTCTAGGTACCAATTCCTTACGCTTTTGTGGTTGATATTGATTGGAATGTGTTCAGGAATGCCTAAGGAAGCTATTGAAATAGGTTTGGTGTCTCGAATCGTCTTGTAACCTTGAAATCAGATTTGAATTTCTTGGACAATTTTTCAAGTTTGTATGGTATTCTTATGCGCAGCTTTTTGTCTAAGGCTTAGGGTTGAGATTCTGAATATGTATAGAAGCTTTTAGGTCAACAAAATTCAACAAAATCTCATGAATTCAATGGTTTCAATATTTGATTTTATAAGATCTTTTCATATCTTTTTTCAAGTATTCTTTGTGTCAATTAGGCTCCAATCACACCAATTCTTTCCATAATTGAACAAGCACGAAATATTGAGAGTAGAATGTGCACAAAAAGATTTTTTTAGGTCAAGTTTATATTTTCTACATATTTAAATGATTTAAATGAATTAATATTAATATAAATTCAAATAAATAATTAAAAAATGAGAAAATACTTCCCCTTGGGCTTAATGGTCGTGCATAGGCTTGGCATGAAGAAACTTGGAAGAAAAATGGGCCCATTTGCATTTTTAGGTCATTTGGATCAAAGTTGACTTTCCAAAATTTCCAAAAATTTCCCAACTTCCACAAGGCATAACTTGCTCAATTTTTAAGCTTTGCACATGTTCTTGGACATTTTGGAAAGGTCTTTGAGTCCTTTAATCAATGCCTTTGGTCCCAAGTCATTTTGATTTACCAATCTCAAGTTATGTCCTTTGACTTAAAGTGCCTTTTTGTTGACTTTTGAAAATGACCTATAATGTTGAAATTGATAACTTTTTGTGAGAGCATTTATTGGACTTGGAATATGAAGATGAGTTGTAGTAAATGTCTTTCTCTTCAAAATGGGCTTTGGATGGAATTTTTCTGATGATCCATGTGAAAGTTATGCCCTGGTCAAGTTCAGTTGACTTTTTCAGCTGTCCAAATATAGTAACTTTTGCATCTTTGATGATTTCTGAGCCAAATTTTGAGAATCATGATCAAACATTGATCAAATGATGTTTGTGGCTTCAAAATGATATGTTGACCAAAAATTTGGACTTTTGACTGTCAAATGACCATTTTGCCCCTACAGTTGACTGTAGTGCAATTTAGGGTTTTGACTGTGCAATTTTGAGCTGAATGCCTTGAAACTTGATATGAGGATACTTGACCATCTTTGTAAGCATATGAGACTTGATTGGGCCTTTAAAAACTTTCAATTCTTGATCAGAACACAAACCCTAGTTTTGATTGTATATGGGACAGTTGCACTGCACAACCCTTGGGGAATTTTGTGATCTGACTTGGCAATTTCTTGAAGAATATGGGAGGGCAAATTTTGGGGTGCAACAGGGTGCAAAAAGGAAAGAGGGGGTGTCAAAAGCAAGAACAAGCCAGCCGAACCCAAAGTCCAGCTTCGTCCCTGTCCTTGTGACCGAAACACGCACTCTTGCCCTGTTCAAATGCTAACTCCTGTATTTGTGATCTTTTGCCAAAACTCAAAACATGAAACTTGTAGAGCATCAAACCACGATTCTCACCATATAAAAAACTTAAACTAACTTTCAAAGACCAGAGAGAATTTCTCTGGCCCTAAAATCTGACCTAGTTTTTTCAGCATGTTCATGGATGAAATTCTCTTAGCACGCTTAATATAAATGAAAACTGAGCATATGTACATCTTCATGGAAATGAGTACTACATCTTTCATTCACAAACCTAAGGCTAAATGTTCCTGAATAGAGAGATAGAAGTTTGAGAAATAACCGTTTCAGTCAAGCTCGAGTATGGCAATGTAGAGCTTTTCAGTGAGGCCTGAGATGCTTGAGAGCTTGCTTGAACTTCCTCTGACCTTCCTCAATTCTTAGTTTGCTTTGGATGTGCTTGAACAAGCTTGTAGAAGTCAACCTACACAAGCTGAAAACAGAAATGGTGAAGCTTGCAAATGGTGTTACAACTGGCAATGGAGGTTTGGGATAGCTTGAGTGAGTTGAATGGAAGGTATTGGAACTGGTTTGGGGCAAAACGCACGAGGGGTTTGTGTGATGGAAGTGAAACTGCAGGGGGTGCCCAGTTTTGCAAGTTTTTGGTGTTTTGGTGCTCAAGAGTGTTTGAGGGATGTATGGCTCGTGTTTCTGGATCACAGGGATGTGCAAAACATGTTTGTAATGTTGGCAAGACTTGGTTATATCAGATTCACAAGATATGGACTTTTGGCACAATGACTTATTTTGAAAGAAAAGTGTGAAGTGATATGAGGTAGGCCTGTACAGGCTAGCTCCAAGCATCCTAATAACTGGTGTACTATGCCTGATATTAGGGAACTTTGTTTGCAGCAAAAGGCTTGGTCCAATGCTCAAGAGAAACAAATTTGCAAAAGTTGTGCTTTATGTAAATGGCATTGTTAACTTTTTACCAAAAATTGATTGAATCAATGTGTAATGCTTCATTGATCAGAAAAATACCTCTAACCAATGTGTTTTCATTTAATTTATGAGTTTGGAAGGGTTTAGAGACCTGTAATCAAGTACAAAGCAAGTTTGGACAGATTTGCAACTTGTGTCAACATGAAAATGCCATGGACCAAAAGTGAGTTTTTGCCAACTTCAAGTATTCGATTCTCCCTAACCACAAATGTGTTTGAGGAGTTCTTGGACAATTTGGAAATCTTGAAACATGATCTATAACACATCTTTGAAATTAAACTTGAGACTCCAAGTGGAACTATGTGAAAAATGGCCAAGAAGATGGGTCAAAATACTGCCTAAACTAGGACAAAATTTCTCTAAGTTAAAAGTTTTAGGGACCCTTGTTCCAAAACTAATAACTTGAGATCCAAGCTTCTTTGGAGAAAACTTTGTGAATCAAAGTTGTAGACTTTGTGGAGTACTACAACTTTCATGTTGTAAGTTTTGTTTGAATCCATTTGCATCATGGTTAAAATTTGGGGCAAAGTTAGGAAAAATTTAGAAAATTTCATAACTTAAAAAACTTCTAAGTTATGAAAATTTTCAATTTCAAACCCTAATTTGCAATTTTGGGTTTCTTGATGAACAAGTTTCATAATTTGACACATCTTGATGAAAAATGACCCTTGGCACTTTATTTTGACCAAAAAGTCAAAGTTTGACTTTTCAGTGTACAATCAAATTTTGATCAGTTGACTGAAAAATTCATTTGTCCATCTAATGCATTTGAGATCTTTTGAATTTGTTGAATAAGTCAAGATGATACCTTTGAGCCCTTGAGTCTATGGTTGAACTTGATTTGCCATTGGCTAGGTCAAACAGTCAAAAGTTGCCTTTGTACAGTCAAAACCCTAAAAATGACCATTTTGCCCTTTTGGTGATCTGATCAAATTTCTTGTGGAATTGTGGTCCAAACTTGATCAAATGGTTCATATGAGTTCATAATGTTGATGTGGGTCAGAATTCATGAGGTTTGACTGTAAATTGGCCACAATTGACTTTTTCCCCAATACAGTTGATTTCTAGGTCAACTGTCCAACTGACTGGGCAAAAATGTGATTCAAGGCTTGAAACTTGGTATGGACAAACTTGTGAGTCCAACATGAAGTATGAAAGTCAATTTGGGCATTGAAGGTCCAAAAATCCCTGTGCAAACTCAAACCCTAGTTTAGGTCAACGGTGCAAGGAGGTGCCTTGAGCAGAGCAAACCCTAGCTTGATCTTGAATTCCAAGAGCCTGGTGATGAGAAATGTTGATAAAATGAGAGGGAAAATTTTAGGGTACAATAGTTGCCCCTGTTCAATCTTCTTGAACCTGAAGAGTTAGATTGGCAAGTTTGCCTTTCGTGACTCGAAGGTAAAAGAGGATTGGACACTAGAGTGCCCGTAAATTTGCACTCGTCCAAATATTGTTGAGGGAATGGGCTTAAAGATGCCATTTGGAGATGGCATAATCTTGATGGAGATGGGCTTAAAGATTCCATCCAAGACTTGTTTGTTGAAAATCAGTAGAATGAACATCAGAATGGTATCCGTATTTGGAACATATCTGAGTTGTATCTGGAGATTGGGTTTGTATGAGCAAGGGAATGGCGTCTGTGTCTAGAGTGTATTCGAGCTGTAACTGTATTTGAATGGAGGACAGAGAAACATCTGTGTATGGAGCATCTAGGTGCTGGGGATAAGTTCTGGATGAGTGGCAGAATGGCAACCGTGTCCGCAGCGTATCTGGACTGTATCTGAAGTTGAGATCTATATGAGTAGCAGAATGACTTTCGTGTCTGGAGTGTGTCTGAAACTGTAACTGGGATCTGAATAAGTGACAAAATGACTTTCGTGGCGACTGCACTGGGGAGAATTAAACTTCTGGTGTAAGGGCCAGAATGGCATCCGTGTTTGGAGCGTATCTGAACCTGAAGTTGACAGTTGAATCTGAATGAGAGATAGAATGGCCGCCGTGTCTGGAGTGTATCTAGTCTGTATCTGATTGCTGAAGTCTGAATGAGTAGTAGAATGACCGCCGTGTCTGGGGTGTATCCATACTGTATTTTGACTTGAAATTCTGAATGAGTAATAGAATGACCGTCGTGTCTGGGGTGTATCCATATTGTATCTAAATAATTGTTAATGATAGCCTTTTAATCTTATCCTGAAAAGGGCAAAATGTTAGGTAAAATACAAAGTCATGTTGTATGGTATGTATGATGCAACGAACTGTGTTTCATCAATGTTTATGATATATGAATGTAATGGTAATGCATGTAAGCTGATTAGCTGTCTTGTTGAGGAAAATAAATCCTTGATAGCTGGAGATAATGAAATCTTTGACTGCTGTCGGGGAAAATAAACCCTTGACCGATGCTGGGGATTCCAAAAATCTTTGATCGTGGAGAAAGAGAAGTCCTGGGACCATCACTGGGGATTGAAAATCCTTGGTGATTTGTGGGAATTTAACAAGAGCTTTGACAACTTCTGCGGGGAATGAGAATCCTTTATGACTTTCCTGGGAAATAAGGAAAACTCTGACGACCTTATTGGGGAATTAAAACTTGGGAGGTTTTAAATGGAGAAACAGGAACTAGAATCTTCGTTTTGTTGGGAGATAACTCTGGGGAGAGTGTTTATTCTGCTTGGGGAATCAGGAGCTCGGGTTGTATGCCAATCTACTGGGGAATCATCCCGGTTGGGGATAAGACAAGAAGTTAACTGTTATCTGATTGATTCTCGGACTTTTAAGATAACCTGCCGGGGAAGTTGGGGAAACTGAATAGTTCCCGCTGGGGAATGATAGTTGGAAATTTGACTTTGCTGGGGAAGAAGGTTTGGAATATTTTAGCTCCGCTGGGGATATGAACTCCACTGGGTATGTGTATTTCAAAGTTTTCGGGCTCCACTAGGGAAGAAAGTTTGGAGACTTAATTCTGATGGGAACTTTGAAACTTAACTCGGCCGGGGAATAAAGTTAGAAAACACTGGTTCCGCTGGGGATCTTGAAATTTAACTCTGCTGGGGGTATATACTCCAAGGTTTTAGCTTTGTTGAGGAGTTGGATGATGTATGACAGGGGATTTCTTCTGGAATAGCACAAAGATATCTTCCTACACCTTCAACCTATCAGTAATTATCCTTTCTCAATTCGTTTTATTTGTAAGCAGTGATTATATTCAAATGCATATGCCTATTTAACAAAACATTGGATATTTTCAAATAAAACATAAGTGTAAAAAGAAAGGAAAGGCAAACAAATTTTTGCGCTTTGAAGTATTTTTTTGTATTAACTTTTGTAAGTATCTTTGTACAAAGGAGAAAGACATCCTAGTAAGAGAATGTTGTCATAAAATTGAGAAAAAATTTATACAAAAGAAATATGGCTATGTGCAATAATTCCATGGGGTTCCCATTCTGCTATAGCTTTCACAACTCTGAGTATCTTGTCCATTTGTTGCTTCGTCCGCCGATGATTGGATTGATCAGAAACCTGGAGCTTGTCCGTGAAGAGATTGTCCTTAAAGTGATCCGACGAGACATAGTCATACGCTTTAATTCCCTAATTTTTTCCTGGACCTCCCTTTCAGGTTTTCAGTCCACCGGGAAACCCTTTTTTGCCCAAGTCGCCCTTTCGGGTTTTCAACTTGCCGGGTGTACAGATTTTTTTTGTTTATCCCTAATTTTTTCCTGAACCGCCCTTTCGGGTTTTCAATTCACCGGGACACCCATTTTTGCCCAAGTCTCCCTTTCGGGTTTTCAACTTGTCGGGTCTTTTATGCGTAGTATCTTTTGACTATGTCTACATTCGCAGGGTGCGACAAGTCGTCACCGTCCAGGGTGGTCAAAATCATTGCCCCACGAGAAAAGATGTTCTTGATCATAAATGGTCCTTCATAAGTAGGAGTCCATTTGCCCCTGGGATCACTTTGCGGCAAGATGATCCGCTTGATTACGAGGTCCCTGACTTGATATACTTGTCTCTTGACTTTCTTGTTGAAAGCCTTGATCATCCATTTTTGATATGTCTGACCATGACAAACAGTAGTAAGTCGCTTCTCGTTGATTAAGTTAAGTTGGTCAAGTCGGGTATGGATCCAATCGTCTTCACTCAAACCAGTATCCTTCATGATCCTTAAAGAAGGAATCTGAACTTCCATAGGTAAAACAGCTTCCATGCCATATACCAAAGAAAAAGGGGTTGCCCCTGTTGAAGTACGCGCCGTGGTACGATATCCATGCAGAGCAAACGGTAACATCTCATGCCAGTCCTTGTAGGTGACTGTCATCTTTTGAATGATCTTCTTGATATTTTTGTTTGCGGCTTCAACAACACCGTTCATCTTTGGCCGATAGGGAGATGAATTGTGATGATAAATCTTGAACTGCTCGCACAGAGCGGTGATCATAGTGTTGTTCAAATTTGTACCGTTGTCCGTGATGATCCTGTCGGGGATACCATACCGGAATATTAGATTCTGTTTAATGAAGCGGGCAACCACATTCTTTGTAACAAAGGCGTAGGAAGCTGCTTCGACCCACTTGGTAAAATAATCAATAGCGACCAAGATGAAGCGATGTCCATTGGATGCTGTAGGCTTGATCTCTCCAATCATGTCAATACCTGTTGTACCCCAAAATTTTCCCTCTCATTTCATCAATATTTCTCATCACAAGACTCTTGGAATTCAGTATCAAGTTAGGGTTTGTTCTGCTCAAGACACCTCCTTGCACTGTTGACCCAAATTAGGGTTTGAGTTTGCATAGGGATATTTTGACCTACAATGCCCAAATTGACTTTCATACTTCATGTTAGATTCACAAGTTTGTCCATACCAAATTTCAAGCCTTGATTCAAGTTTTTGCCCAGTCAATTGGACAGTTGACCTAAAAATCAACTGTATTGGGGAAAAAGTCAATTGTGGCCAATTGATAGTCAAATCTCATGAAATTTGACCCACATCAACATTATAAACTCACATGAACCATTTGATCAAGTTTGGAGCATAATTCCAAAAGAAATTTGATCAGATCACCAAAAGGGCAAAATGGTCATTTTTAGGGTTTTGACTATACAAAGACAATTTTTGACTGTTTGACCTAGCCAAGGGCAAACCAAGCTCACATATGGACTCAAGGACTCAATGACATTGTCTTGACCCATTCAACAAGTTCAAAATATTTCTAATGCATAGGATTGACAGATGAATTTTTCAGTCAACTGATCAAAATTTGATTGTATACTGAAAGTCAAACTTTGACTTTTTGGTCAAAATCAAGTGCCAAGAGTTATTTTTCATCAAGACATGTCAAATAATGAAACTTGTTCATCAAGAAACCCAAAAATGCAAATTAGGGTTTAAAATGGAAAAATTTCATAACTTATAAATTTTCTAAGTTATGAAATTTTCTTATTTTTTCCTAACTTTGACCCATTTTTTCACCAATATGAAAATGGATTCAAAGAAAACTTATAACATGAAATTTGTAGTACATCATAAATTCTACAACTTTTATTCACAAAGTTTTCTCAAAAGAAGCTTGTATCTCAAGTTATGATTTTTGGAACAAGGGTACCTAAAACTTTTAACTTAGAGAAAATTTGCCCTAATCTAGGCAGGATTTTGACCTATCTTCTTGGCCACTTTTCACATAGTTCCACTTGGAGTCTCAAGTTTCATTTCAAAGATGTATTATAGTACATTTTCCAAGCTTTCCAAATTGTCCAAGAACTCCTAAAACACCCTTGTGGTTAGAGAGAATCGAATGCTTGAAGTTGGCAAAAACTCACTTTTGTCCATGGCCAATACATGTTCATACAAACTTGCATTTTCAAATCAGCATGTTTGGTGCTAGCTTGCAGGACTCAAAACCAACTTTCACTTCATAATTTAATGCATAACCATTGAATTAAGGTGTTATGTTGGCCATTTGGACATTACATACAAGATTAATCCTTATTTAGAAAAAGGTAAAATGCCATTTTTGTAAAAGTGCACTTTATGTCAAACCAAAATCCTTGAGGTATGGGGCCATATCTCTGAAGAAAGATTGAAGCTATCAATTCCAAGAACCAAGAGCAAAAGATGCAGCATGATAGGAGGGCCTGTACCAAGCTATAACATCACTTCCACATGCTTGCTTGAAAAAGAAGAAAGTTGCAAAACATATACAATATCACACATCTGTTAAGAGAAGCTTAGACAAATATTGTGGACAAGTTCCATACCTCCCAACAAGCCTGAAACACGACCCTTTCATCATTCAAACCTCCTCATACTCAGAATCACTGTTTTTCTGCAAAACAGAGTAAGTTCTGCATTTTGCAAGCCATAACCAAATTCCATCGTGCGTTTTGTCCAAAGATAGTTCAAACACCTTCCAATCAACTCACCTGAACTATCCCAGGCCCCCATTGCAAGCTGTAACATCTCTAACACACTTTGCCATTTTCATTTCAAAGCTCTGCAGGTTGAGTTCTACAGCACGATTCAAGTTGTTTCAAAACAAGCCAAGCATTGGAAAAGCTTCCTTGTACCTCAGGTAAGCTCAAAAGAAGCTCAAACACCATTGAAGGTTGCTGCATTGTCCAGCTCGAAGTCAACTGAAACAGGTATTTCATGGACTTCTATCTCCCTATTTAGGAATGGTTAGGCTTAGGTATGTGAATGAAATATTTTGTACTCATAACCCTGAAGCCATACATATGCTTATTTTTCATTTACATTAATCGTGCTAAGAGAATTTCACTCATGAACTTTCTGAAAAAACTAGGTTAGAAATTAGGGCCAGAGAAATTCTCTCTGGTCTTTGAGAGTTAATCCGAGTTTTTTATATGGTTAGATTCGTTGTTTAATTCTCTACAATGCTCATGTTATGAGTTTTGTCAAAAGATCAAAGAATCAGGAGTTACAGTTTGGTACACAGCGCGCGCAGGTTTTGTTCCAAGGAAGAAGAAGAAGTGATTCTGGGCTGGGCCTGGGTCCTTTTGCTTTTGACACCCCTTTATTCAGTTTACACCCCCCTGACCCATTTGTTTGAATATTTGTCATTTTAATGTTTTTATTTTTTATTCTGACTTTATTATTTTTTGTCAAAATATAAAAAATGCCAAAAGTTTATTTTCTATATTTTTCATATTTATTTGATATTTATTTTTATCTTACTAATATAAATATGTAAATAAACTATTTTCTTTTTTAATAAAACTCAAAAATAATATATAAAAAATACACTTATTTTCATTTATTATTTCTATTTATATTTGAGAACATTTCCTTGAAAATACCCATTTTTTGTAAATAATTAATTTTTATTTTTATTTTTTATATATTTAAAATATTTAATATATATATATATATATATATATATATATATATATATATATATATATATATATATATATATATATATATATATATATATATATATATATATATATATATATATATATATATATATATATATATATATATATATATATATATATATATATATATATATATATATATACACTTATATACTTTATTTTATTAGATAATTAGGTCAAAAATATAAAAATATTACATTTTTACTTTTATTAATAGTTTACACTAAAAATATCTTTTTTCATAATATACTCTCATTTTAGGCACAAATTAATATATTATTGTATATAATTAATAAATGATATTTGTTTATTCAAAAATTAGGGTTTTGCCCTAAATAGAAAAATAATTAAAATTGACCTTTTTTATTTATTTATATTTCACATTGAAAAAATACTTTTTACATACATAAAAATCTTTTTGCATAATACATTTTACTTACATTTATTTATTGTATTATATCCAACTATTGTACATTTAAAAATTGCCTATACATTCGATATGGTTGTAATAACTTAGAATTTATTTTTTGTCAAATACTCCCAAATTCAAATTTGTACCCCCTCCCTATATCATGTTGTAATAGTGTAGCATTTAAATTCTCGCATATTTAAAAGTTTCCAAATTATGCCATGCTTAGACTTAGGGTTTGTATGCAAATAAAATCAACAACTAGCTTGACCTAATCCAAGATAAACATGCATGAAAAACAAACACAATGCACACTTGCACCCCTAGGGTTTCGTCCACTTGTTGCCTTCAAAAATGGGCCATGGTTGCATGTCAAGTACTTTGGCAAAACAAAAACAAAACAAAAGATCATAGTCCCTCGAT
The DNA here is from genome assembly GCA_948472305.1 of Vicia faba. NCBI lineage: Eukaryota > Viridiplantae > Streptophyta > Magnoliopsida > Fabales > Fabaceae > Vicia > Vicia faba. The sequence continues at coordinate 155,358 of CATIWC010002763.1, read as the reverse complement.
GACGCTATCTGAGTTGCCTAAACAAAATGATCAAGTCCCTCAAGAAAAATTGCCAAAAATACTTGACATAATTGCTATCATGGTCTATACGATAACCCGCGCCTGTCCCGTTTAACATCCTAACACAAGGTTGTTCACCAAATACTATGGTGAAACAACACTGTTAAAAGGGTTAAAAACATAAGAAAGATCTTTGAGTAAAATAGGGTAGATAACTCTTAGTTACTTGATCAAAAGCTTGTAAAAACATCCTTGCTATTTTCAAACACACTTCACAACACAATTTCAAAACCCTACTTTCAAACAGTGAAATATTTTCAAAAAGACAAAACACCTTTGTATACATTCAAACAAGAATCATTACAAAGGTTGCCACAACGATGGCCTCTTTCCAAAACATCTTTCAAAACCAGACACAAAGTACCATTTCAAACAATTAAAAAGCACCATTTCAAACAATAGAAATGCAAAGTAAGTGATCTAAGCAAGTAACTAAGAGCCCATGGATAACCATGGATAGAAAGGGTGCTAATACCTTCCCTTTCTATAATCCGAACCCAAGAAAACATCTCAAAGGTCTTTCTTGTGCTTTTTGACCTTTCCTTATGATAAAATAAAAAGTCGGCGGCGACTCTTGCTAAACCGAAACATTTGTGAACACAAACGCAAAACATCAAGTCAGTTCTCCCACCGTATCACAATACCCCACATTGCGAATGGCCAAGGAGTTGTTATAACGTTGAGAGGAACAGGAGGAATACGTACCTTGTTAGCATAGACTTGGCATTTGTGAAAAGTACGGGAATATTGATGACAATCAGCTTCCATGGTAGAACAGTAGTAGCCTGCCCTTAGGATTTTCTTAGCCATCGTATGTCTGCTTAAGAGGGTGCCAAAGCTGCCACTATGTATTTCGGTCATGATCAACTCTGCTTCAACCTTGTCTACACAACGAAGTAGAACACAATCATGGCTGCACTTATAAAGGATACCATTGCTCAGGAAGAACTTGGCAGCAAATCTCCTTAAGAACTTTTTGTCATTGACGGAAGCTCCTTCAGGGTATTCTCGAGTCTAGAGATACCTTTTGATTTCATGAAACCAGGGTTGTTCTTTTACTTCATCGGTATTAATCTCATGACAGTGCGCAGGTTCGTCCATTCGCTCGATGGTGATTTGGGGAGCCTCATTATCCCAGTTGAGTTTAAACATGGAAGACATTGTAGCTAGAGCATCTGCTAGCTGATTTTCTTCTCGCGGAAAATGCTCGAAGGTAATCTACTCGAAATGAGGCAACAATGTCAAGACATGTTCTTTGTATGGGATAATATTAGGATGTTTAGTATCCCACTCTCCTTTGACTTGACTGATAACCAAAGCCGAGTCCCCAAATACGACCAAAGATTTGATCCCCAAGTCTATAGCAGCCTTGAGACCAAAGATACAAGCTTCATATTCAGCCATGTTGTTGGTACAGCTGAAGCAAAGTCAGGCAGTGAAGGGTGTATGACAACCTTCCGTAGAAATGAGTACCGCACCGATACCATTTCCAAGTGCATTTGAAGCACCATCAAAGTACAGGGTCCATCGGGATCCTTATTCAGGTCCGTCATACGGTATGTTACTTTCAATGTTGTTCAATGTCATGATGTCCTCGTCAGGGAAGTCGAATCTCATAGATTGGTAATCTTCGACGGCTTGATGAGCTAGATGGTCAGCTAGTACACTCCCCTTTATAGCTTTTTGGGTAGTATACTGGATATCATACTCTGTCAGGATCATTTTCCATCTAGCGATTCTTCCAGATAAAGCAGGCTTCTCAAAGATATACTTAATCGGATCCATTTTAGAAATCAGCAAGGTGGTATGTGTCAACATATACTGCCTTAGCCGGCGAGCAGCCCATACCAAAGCGCAACAAGTTTTCTCGAGTAGTGAGTAGAGAGTCTCACAGTCGGTAAACTTTTTGCTAAGGTAATAAATGGCATGCTCTTTTCGGCCAGACTCGTCATGTTGGCCCAGTACACACCCCATTGAATTATCCAAAACAGTCATATACATGATTAGCGGCCTTCCTTCGACAGGTGGCATCAAGATAGGAGGTTCCAGCAAATACTCCTTGATCTTATCAAAAGAAACTTGACAATCATTGTTCCATTCAACCACCTGATCTTTCTTCAACAACTTGAAGATTGGCTCACAGGTAGATGTTAGGTGAGATATGAACCTTGCAATATAGTTTAAGCATCCCAAGAAACCTCTAACCTCCTTTTCAGTGAGTGGGGAAGGCATTTCTTGTATAGATTTTACTTTAGCTGGATCAACCTCAATGACTTTGTTGCTGATAATAAATCCCAAAAGTTTACCAGACCTAACTCCAAAAGTGCACTTGCTCGGGTTCAGTCTGAGCTTATACTCCTTCAATCTGACAAACAGCTTTTGCAGATGGACGAGGTGTTCTTCTTCTGTCTGTGAACGGGCTATCATGTCGTCTACGTAGAATTCAATCTCATGATGTATCATGTCATGAAATAAAGCTACCATGGCGTGTTGATAGGTTGCCCCGACATTCTTTAGTCCGAATGGCGTAACTTTGTAGCAGAAGGTACCCCACTGCATGACAAAAGTAGTCTTCTCCATGTCTTTGGGGGCCGTTTTGATCTGGTTGTATCCCGAGAATCCATCCATGAAGGAAAATACCTTGTGTTAAGTTGTGTTGTCAACCAAGATGTCGATGTGTGGTAGTGGGAAATCGTCTTTAGGGCTAGCCCTGTTTAAATCCATGCAGCCCACACACATTCAGACTTTGCCGTCCTTTTTAGGCACGAGCACAATGTTAGCAACCCGTTGTGGATAGGAAGTAACATCCAGAAAACCAGCGTTGAATTGCTTCATTACCTCAGCTTTGATCTTCTCAGACATGTCGGGCCTCATTCGGTGGACTTTTTGTTTGATCGGTGGACAGTCTTCTCTTGTAGGGAGACGGTGAACCACGATGTCTGTATCTAGTCCCAACATGTCTTCATAGGACCAGGCAAAGATTTCGACATATTCATTCAAAAATTGCGCTAAGCGTTCTTTGACACTCGGTTCTAGGTTGACACCCACTTTTACCTCTTTCTTGTCTTCCTCTGTTCCCAAGTTGATGGTCTCTAGCAACTCTTCATGGGGAAGAATATCCCTTTTCTCTTGTTGCAGAAGTCTGGCTAACTCTCCAGGCACTTCACAGTCTTCATCACCTTCGTACTCGGCATGATTGACCAAATCTTCAGAGTTACCGAAGGCTATGGCAGAATAGTCACCCATGGAATCCGGAGTGGATGGGTACCTGTATTTTGTGAGTGTGGTTGTGTGTAAGGGATAGCCATCCTTAAAAAAAATAAAATGTAAAAGGAAAGAAAATGAACACAATAGTTTATAGATGAAAACGTCCAATTATTCATTAAACATGGCATATGATAATGAAGAAATCAAGCCCTTACAAATGGACCTATATGCCCCGGGTAAGGCATAAGGTGAAAATAGTGTGTACGAATTGTTTAATTATTACAGACCAAAATAGGAAATTGTTCAAAGATAAATTACTGATTGATGAAAGTGATGGGAACGAAGTCTTTCGCTTCCCAGTTGCTTAATCCTCCTTTGACGGTTGGAAAAATCCAATCTTCAAAGTTGTCTTCTTCATCATCATCTTCTACAGCATTAATCCCATGGTGAGTGATTTTAAAGGGTGGTCCCCCAGCCCGGGAGCGACGCATAACTTTCTGGCCAGCAACAGTAAAACCTAGTCCGAACTTGTCTATCTTGTGAGGAAACTCAGGCAGTTGCCCCCACACTGTACTCCTTCCTTCTTTGATTACAGCCTCCGCATCCTTGAGAGATGCCATCCTAGACACCGGCTTGGAAATGATAGGCACATCTATCATTGTCTTTGCAACTGCGACTTCAGGAGCAACTTCTTCGAAATGTTGGAAAGGCGTTTCTATGAACTCGCCATCCAACTCCACATAGCGGAAGGAATTGAGGTGACTTATCATGTACTCTTCCTCACCGTGCACCGTTATAATCTTACCTTGAATAGGATACTTTAGCATTTGGTGTAAAGAGGAGGTAACTGCCCCAGCATAATGGATCCATGGCCTTCCCAACAAACATGAATATGAAGGACGGATGTCCATCACATAAAAGGTAGAGTTGAAGGTCTCGGTGCCCACTTTGATTGGGATGTCCACCTTTCCGTGAACCATCCGCTTAGAACCGTAGAAGGCTCTAACAATGATGTTACTAGGTTTTAAAGTCAAACCTTCGTAGTCTAGCCTGTCCAACGCCTTCTTCGGTAGGACATTCAAAGATGAACTAGTATCAACTAGGACATGGGCAAGTGTAGTCCCTTTGCACTCTACCGAGACATGCAGTGCATCGTTGTGCTTCCTTCCCTTAGGAGTCAAATCAGCATCAAAAAACCCAAGGCCATTATCAGCTGTAAGGCTAGCCACGCACTCTTGAAACTGGTCAGCGGAAGTTTCTTGAGACACGTGTGCCGTATTTAGAAATTTGATTAAGGCCTTGGCATGGGCCTCTGAGCAGAGTAGGAGAGCCAACATGGAGATTTTGGAAGGGGTCTTCCCTAGCTGCTCCACGACATTGTAGTCACTCTTTTTGATTATCTTTAAGATTTCTTCCATCTCTTTCTGGGTGGTCTTGGGGATTACCACAGTCCGAGCCTTCATCCTGACAGGCGCTTCTAGTGTCCCCTTACCCTTATCGGTAGTATCAACAGCAGGTCTAGCTTCGGGAGAATCCAATTCTTCAATTATCGGACTTCGCACATATGGCTTGACATGCATAGAAGCTTTTGAGGGTCCGAAGACTGCTCGTGGAGGAGCAATCTCCGGAGAGAAGATCCTTCCGCTGTGAGTTATCTTGCTTGTTCTCGCAATATTCCCTATATCAGGGGTTTCACCATCAGAAATATCTTGGAGTGATTCAAACTGTTTGACACCATGGTAGAAGATTTCTCCTCCGTAATTCCATGGTATCGTCTTGTCAGATTTATACGGGACAGGCCCCGACATGGTAATTTTCAACGGCACAAACTTAGGATCAGGCGTAATCTTGACAGGCCTTTTGTAGGTCTTGGGAAGATTGTCGGAGATGGTTATTATGGCAATGTCATTGGTAGGAGTAACAAAGGTAGTAGGAGTAACAGGAGTGATGGTATCAACAGGAGTCTTTTGAAAGAGTATCTCTTGGGTATCCATCAGGCGTTGGATGCCTGATTTCAACATTGGGCAGTCAGATCGTACGTTTAAACAAAAGTAATAGTCTTTTCCACAGCCTGGGAAAATCTCGGCTTTCATCAAATTCACTTTAATCACAGGTAACAGAGTCAAAAGGTCAGCAACATTGGTAACATGAAGATCTTCCATAATGGCATGAACATTATGACTGTGCTTGGGCATTGGAGCAGATATCACGTTGGGTTTTTCAGGAGCATCAAACTCTACCTCCTTGGCGTCTATCAGGTCTTGGATCTTGTTTTTAAGAGCCCAACAATTGTTGGTATCATGCCCTACACTGTCAGAGTGGTACACACATTTTGCTTTGGAGTGATAATAAGGAGAAGAGGTATTATGGTTCTTCGGCGCTTCTTTAAAATTGGTGAGATTCAACTTCAACAAATGAGGGAGGACTTGAGCTGGTGTCATGTTGATTCGGGTGAATTATCGTTGTGACCTTTCTACCCTTTACTGGTTTGATCTTGGTTGATTGCTGCAAGGTTGATCGGTTGAAGAGTTTTGGATCATCACAGCCCCCACCGTTGGTCGACGCTCCGCTCTTCCTTGATTTTTCTGGGAATACCCAACAGAAGCTTCTTTCTTGGCTAGGAAGGTGAAACAACCGGCTAAAAATCATCAAACAATGAAGTCGCCATCGAACGTCTTTTATCCCACATGTAGGGAAAGGTAAACATCGAGAAAACCTGAGAAGGGAGAAGTCACGGTCTTGCGACCGAGAGATCGGGTAAGGGAGTCTGTTACGCGAGGGGAAGGTATTAACACCCCACACGCCTGTAGTACTCTACGGTATCCACTCTTGTTATCTATCTTATGAGTGTGTCTAATCTACGCTTACTGTTTATTACTGCTAAAGAGGGGATGCATGCAAAAGAAAGGGAAAAGAATGTAGGGAAAATAAAATTGTGCTCGCTTGGGCCCTACCCCAATGCCTACGTACCCGTTTTGAGGAATCAGAGCTACCGTAGTTCGGCTCATATGTTTTTGTTTGTTTGTGTTTTTTATGGACGAAGTTAATTCCGCCTTCTGCCGCAGCTCGACCTTTGGAGACTTATGCGTTGGCACAGAAGTAAATTAATCGTGTCCTTACCTGAAAAAGGTTTTTTTTTTAAATGAAAGGTGCTCGAGCGCACAAAAGATTTGAGTTGGTTTATATTTTGTTGTAGATGTTTTTTGTGGACGAAGTTAATTCCGCCTTCTGCCGCAGCTCGACCTTTGGAGACTTATGCGTTGGCACAGAAGTAAATTAATCGTGTCCTTACCTGAAAAGGGTTTTTTTAATGAAAGGTGCTCGAGCACGCAAAAGATTTGAATTTGTTTTGTATTTTTGTTGTAGATAATGACTAGTCGACCTCAAGAGAGAGATATCAGTCATTTTTCTACTTAGTCACGAAAGGAGTCTTTGAGAATTGAACCACACCTATGCTTGAGATGAAGAACAATAAGATCGAGAAGAGACCCGCTTATCATTTCCCGTACTAAGCAAAAGCATGATTCTCATCAGTAGTTTTAAAGTGTTTTGAATTTCGAAAAGAAAAAAAAGAAGTTTTAGTTTTAGATGCGTATGTGAAAGGGAAAGAAAAGTCAAAAGGAGACTAGCTTACTTCTAAACCTAATGTTATTATGCGTTGTTAGACCTAAAGTTATAATTTTGAAGGAATTCTACCTAATGTTAGCATGCATATGGATTGCGGTAAAGTAAGAATAAAATAGAGTTGTGACGATACCGAACGGAGAAGGTCCGTTGCCTCTTCGACGCCACGCAAGTGATAAGAAAATTCTACCAAAGTTTCCTCGAACGAGTGATTGAAGAATTAACCCCGAGCATTCCACATTGCAAGAGTTATGTCGATGCTATCACAAAAATCTTGACTAGAAAATGGCAATAAAAATGATTACCAAATATGAAAAATAAAATAGTAAAAAACTCTAATTGAAATTCTAAAAAGAAATTCCAAAGAATTCTAAAATATTCTATTGTTTTGTATCATTTTATTATCAATTAAGAGAAAAAAAATTAAACTAAAAGAAAAACTAAAATAAAAAGAAAGAAAAATTAGAAGGATCAAGGGGTACAAGCTGAATTCAGGGGGTGTGGTTCAGAAATTTGCCCAATGAATTCAAGATCTAATCTCAATATTCATGTTTTCTTTTTCAGCATATTTTTAATTAACAATTTATAGTTATAATTATTAGAAAAAATAAAAACAAAAATGTGAGAAAATTGGAAATGGGAAAAGGGTTAGGGATTGCAATTGTATGTCCATCTTCCTCCACGACGGCGCGGCGGCGCTTCTTCAATCTCCGGTCGAAATCACGCAGAGCGGCTTCCTCACAAATCAGCGCCTCTGTCTTCTCTTCTCTCGCGGCGGCGGAAACCTCTTCCTTCAATCTTCCGTCTCTCACGCGCTTCACTTCATCATCTCTTGCGGCTCGGTGGCGGTTTCTTCTTCTTTATTCTGATTTCGTCTGCTTTCCTAGTTTCATCTTCTTCTGACGAGTTCCGAAACAGATCTGGTAAGCCTTCTGACTTTCTGTTCAATCTTTATTCTTCTTTTTCTGTTCGCGATTCTGAAAACTCTGCTTGTGTTCTGTTAATGTTGTACGTTCTGTGATGCGATTTTATTGTTGATATGAGCGTTGTGTTGTTGCGGAATCATTAATGAAGACATGAGAGGAAGCAGATTCTTGCATTGAAGATTAATATGTGATGAGGAAGATGATGAGGAAGTTATGGTGTTGTATGCGATCTGAAGTTATAGACACAGGGAGGGATATGAGAGAGAGTATAACCTCACACGTTGGAGCAGGTTATTGAGAGTTCGATGAAGATTGAAGATTGATGCGATGAAGATGAAGTTGTGAGAACATAATCGTGGTTACAGAGGGAGAAGATTTAGTTTGAAGGTGAAAAATTGATGGTATGGTTTAAAGATGGATGATGATAATGGAGAAAACTCAAAGGGTACAGCGAGATTTTTTTTGATACTTTTCTGGTGACTCTTCTGCAGAAATTGAAGAATGAAGATGAGAGGAGAAGAGATAATTTTTTATGTGATTCTTCTGCCAGTTCCAGAATGAGATGATTGAGAGGTAATTCTGTTTTTTATTCTGTTAGCAAACAGTTAGAGCCTTTGAATCCGTTAGCTGTTAGTTTGAAAGTTAGTTAGGATTTGGGAAATGGAAAGTTAGTTATAGTTAGTTATGGGTTGTTAGATGTTATGGATTGCTTGGTTATAGAATTCTATTAGGAGTTTGAGAAGTTAGTTACAATTAGACATTTCTGTTTTGGTTTGTTGGGAATTCTAATAACTGTTTCTTTTTGTAAAAATGGATGAGAGTTTGAGAAGGTTAGGGGATGGGAAGTGTAGTGTATGTGTTATGATTTTGATAAATTGGTTTGATTTAAGTACATAACACTTGGTGTGATTGCTGATTTTTGTACTTCAAATTGAATTGACTTGAATATACATTGGCACTGAACTGGCTTGGAAAATGGTTGTTTATGCAGGTTTTCTTTTGGTATGAAACATGGACTGAGGCTTGGACATAACCAGGTTGGAATGGGGAAATCTTGGAAGATAGTGGCTTGAAGATAAATAAGTTTAGAAATGATGGAGACCTTGATTTAGAATTATTTAGCCTTAGACCACTTGAATATTTAATGTAAATTCTTGTTTTTGATTTAGTAATCTTGGATGTAAACGGCCTTTTGAAATCTTCTCTTGTAATGTTCTAATAACACCGCTTGTAAATTGCATGGTTATGACCTCGAATGAACGAGAATGAATTTGGATAACCCTTTGACAAATCATGAGTAATGCTTTAGAACTTGTAAAGATCATATCATTGAATGAATGTGAACCCTTGAATTTTAATGATGAAGCCCAAATATTCCAAGTAGTCTTTTCTTCCAAATTGCCTTTTGTATCTCCAAGATCTTTTAATTTTATGTTACATATAACTTCATGGTTGTGATATGAATTTGATAAGAGCCTTTGCCAACAACAATCTTGTAGTGCCGAGTTTCTTTACTTTTGAATGAAAGCATGCCTAAACATCTTCAAATGAACGAACGAGCCTCGCATCTTTCTTAATCCTCACTTCAAAACTATAATTGAAGAAGCTTTAGATTTTGATCTTGATGTATTCTAAAATGAAGTCCCCCAAAGCATATTATATCACAAGTAAGCGAATAGACCCGACGAAAAGCTTTGCATCATAAAGTGTACAAACTTCCAATTTGCGAATAGTATCCCATTGAATCTTCTTCTTTTTCCTAGAGCTCGTGAACATACAAGGAATAGCTAAACCTCATTTGATGAAGAAAGGACCATTTGAAATATTAACTCGTAAAAGATACGATTTTCTTATATGATAACCTTTTTGTATGACATATTGAAGCATCCTTGAACAAGATCTTAATGGCCATGGATATATCAAAATCTTCAACAATTTTCACTTTAAGTAATTATAGAACCCCTTTGAAATTTATTGAAGAACAAATACACATGGAACCCCTCTTGAAGTCTATATGATCGTGGAAATAAATCATCATTCAAGTGGAGGTGATAAGTATAAGACGATGTTCCTCACTGCTTAAGCTTGCAGCCTTTCGAGATAGCCTTAGGATGACTCACAATTGAAGCGGCAAGTATTTGATGAGAACCAAAAATTGTATCACTAAAAAGAAGTCCACAGTGTTTAGAGAAAGAGAGGCTCAAGATAACCATGAGATTGAGCCTTAATCTAATGACCCCCAGTTGAAGCATAATGGACGAAAAATCCTAATTCTTAATCCTTGAAGAAAGATCGCAACTTAATGTCGAGAAGAAAGAATACCCCTGTAGTTTAATGATAAAGAAGTCCATAAAATAAAACCCTAGCTTCAAACAAATAATTAATGGAGAAATCAACCGAAACAAGCTTGTGCGAAGATGAGAGCCTTAAAGCCATACACCAACCCTTATTCCTCAAAATCCATAATCTTATGTCAATTTATTGATTAATGATGCATGATGTGTTAGATGACCTAATGGAAATTATATATGTGAGAAAAATGCAAAAATGCGTAAGCCAGATAGGAAGTAAAAGGGTAGGACAAATTTGGGGTATTACAGCTGCCCCTATTTAATCGTCTTAAACCTGAAAGTATGATTGGCGCGTGCCTTTCGGAAGTTCAAGGTTGAAGATGATTAAATACCAATGCCAAAAATTTGTTCTGGGAGATAGTGTGAGTATTTTTTATTTATTTTTGTGATATTTACTGGGGAAAAGAAATTTTGTTTTTTCAATGAAGAGACAGAGATTGGACTTGCAACGTGGTTGCGACGTCAATACAAGACAAATGGTTGGTATGAAAAGACAACGGACGGGGTCTACGAGTGACCTACGATCCTAAGGTGACACATGAGAGTGATTTGACAGAGAACCTAGCCAAAGGGCGATCTCAGGTTCTAAGACAAAGTAAATGGAAAGAACCTAGCCAAGAGGCAATCTCAGGTTCGACGATGATTTGAGGGAAGAACCTAGCCAAGAGGCGATCTCAGGTTCGACGAAGTTTTGAGGGAAGAACCTAGCCAAGAGGCGATCTCAGGTTAGACGATGATTTGAAGGAAGAACCTAGCCAAGATGCTATCTCAGGTTCGATGATAATTTGAGGGAAGAACCTAGCCAAGAGGCGATCTCAGGTTCGACGATAATTTGAAGGAAGAACCTAGACAAGAGGCGATCTCAGGTTCGACGATGATTTGAAGGAAGAACCTAGCCAAGAGGAGATCTCAGGTTCGACGATGATTTGAAGGAAGAACCTAGCCAAGAGGCGATCTCAGGTTCGACGATGATTTGTAGGAAGAACCTAGTCAAGAGGCGATCTCAGGTTCGACGGTGATTTGAGGGAAGAACCTAGCCAAGAGGCGATCTCAGGTTCTAAGATGATCTAAGGAAGAACCTAGCCAAGAGGCGATCTCAGGTTCGACGATGATTTAAGGGAAGAACCTAGCCAAGAGGCGATCTCAGGTTCTAAGATGATCTAAGGAAGAACCTAGCCAAGAGGCGATCTCAGGTTCGACGATGATTTGAGGGAAGAACCTAGCCAAGAGGCGATCTCAGGTTCTAAGATGATCTAAGGACGAACCTAGCCAAGAGGCGATCTCAGGTTCGATGATGATTTGAGGGAAGAACCTAGCCAAGAGGCGATCTCAGGTTCTAAGATGATCTAAGAAAGAACCTAGCCAAGAGGCGATCTCAGGTTCGACGATGATTTGAGGGAAGAACCTAGCCAAGAGGCAATCTCAGGTTCGACGAAGGTTTGAGGGAAGAACCTAGCCAAGAGGAGATCTCAGGTTCGACGATGAAAACATGGGTTACAACATCATGATTGTTTAGATAAACGACACGGACGAGCATCAAGAAAGGTTAAACACGGAAGAGTGTTTGAATCAATACGGACGAGTATTGAAAGAAGATATGGACGAGTATCAAAAGATTAAACACAGACGAGTGTTTGAATTAATACGGACGAGTATTGAAAGAAGATACGGACGAGTATCAAGGGTTAAACACGGACGAGTGTTTAAATCAATACGGACGAGTATTGAAAGAAGATACGGACGAGTATCAAGGGTTAAACATGGACGAGTGTTTGAATCAATACAGACGAGTATTGAAAGAAGATACAGACGAGTATCAAAGGTTAAACACGGACGAGTGTTTGAATCAATACGGATGAGTATTGAAAGGAGATACAAGCGAGTATCAAAAGGTTAAACACGGACGAGTGTTTGAATCAACACAGACGAGTATTGAAAGGAGATACAGATGAGTATCAAAAGGTTAAACACAGACGAGTGTTTGATTCAATACGGACGAGTATTGAAAGAAGATACAGGCGAGTATCAAAAGTTTAAACACGGACGAGTGTTTGATTCAATACGGACGAGTATTGAAAGGAGATACGGACGAGTATCAAAAGGTTAAACACGGACGAGTGTTTGATTCAATACGGACGAGTATTGAAAGAAGATACAGGCGAGTATCAAAAGTTTAAACACGGACGAGTGTTTGAATAACCGACCCGGGTGGGTGTTTAGGAAACTTGACACATATGAGCGTTTTAGGAATGGACACGGACGAGTGTTTAGGAATGGACACGGGCGAGTGTTTAGGAATGGACACGGGCGAGTGTTTAGGGAACTGACTACCAGACAAGAACTGGGTTTAGAACGACAAAGTGTATTGGTTTTGTTGGGCATTGAAAAGGTGAAGGTCACTGATTGGGGATTTTGGGCATGATACCCTTCTGTAGGGATGTATTGTTGTCCTTGAATAATTCAGGTCTTTCATGTAAGGTACCTGGTCTGGCTTATGCTTTGTATGCATGTTTGAATTTATTTTGACGCAAAGGTCCACTCTGATGGATCAGCTACGCGCTTTTGAGGATGAAATGTTATGCAGTGATAACTATATGCAATGCAAAGAAATAAACTTCATGGGGATAAGAGTAGGCTTGCTGGGAACTATTTCTCATCACTGGGGATGTCAGTATATATCGGCGTTGGAAGCCTGCAGTATCAAAGGTTGCTGGGGATACTGATAAGAGTACACACTGGGGGAGCTCTTGAAGACCAAAGATCGTTGTTGACTCTGCTGAGGATTGAATTCCCGACGAAGCGAGTCTTCAGGTACGCTGCTGAATTCTGAACCGTACCATTTAAGGAAGAGATAATCTGACCAAACCTCCATACATCTTGAACTGTTGAGGGGGTGATAGAAGTGAATATGCCGGATAATGGATACTGAACACCATGTGGATCTCTTTGAATACATGCCCTAAGTTTACGCACACTGGGGAATTATCTCTTGAATCACTTGGGGATAAGAGATGGGCATGGACACTTACGAGTACCCCGACTGAGCTCTGCGAATGCCCCGGTTTAGCTCTGCGAATGCCCCGATTTGGCTTTGCGAATGCCCTGGTTTAGCTTTGCGAATGCCCCGGTTTAGCTCTGTGAATGCCCCGGTTTGGCTCTGTGAATGCCCCGGTTTAGCTTTATTGGGGATGCTCTTGATTAACTCCACTGAGGATGCACTTGCGCGTGCTGAGTCAAAAGACGATCCTAGATTTTCTGAATTCTCTTGGGGAATCAGACCCGAAGTTGTTTGTAGAAAATGAAGGCAGCTTCGTGTACTGGCTAGGTCAGGGTGACCGTTATGATGTTTTTAGCTTGATTGTAGTCTCGTACTTGGCTTGAGCAACTTTGCAAGTATGGATGAGGAATGCCCCTGTCTGGAGGGTCTCTGGGAAGATCTAGGTCGAATAGAAGACCAGAAGATTCGTGCCACAATACGATATGAGGTGGCCTGCCCCAATCTCTTGAGTCATGAAATAAACTGCTCTTGATTACAGCTTTCTTGGAGAGATTTGTCGAATCTCGACGTAACTGCCCCAGGTTGAATGAATTCTGAATAGATCTCTCGACGTGATAGTCTCTGATTGATTGAGCTTGAAGAGATTTATCGACGTGATAGCCTCTGATTGAAAGCTTTGAGGGAATGCCCCAGATTTGGCTGAGCTTAGAGAGATCGACTCTCGACTTGATTGCCCCAGATTGGCAGTTTTAAGGGAATGCCCCAGATTGATGGAATCTGCTAACTTTATCCCTGAAGGGTACTCAAGCTGTGAAGCACCAAGATGATTTCTCTTGACAGAATCACCGGTCAACATGCTACTGGATAAGTCATTTCTCTTGTGGCAGTTGACTCTTGCTTCAACAGGGTATTCAAACCTCTCTTCTCTGACAAGATTGAGCTCTTTACCAGTTGTTCATTGTGCAAACTTACTTGATGTCGATCAGTTGTTTTGTATGCAGAAGAATGTTTATTATGAGAATGATAATTCTAATGCAACACATATGTAAGTCTTGAAGTTTGAAAAAAACTTTGAATGAAATAGCATCGCAACTCTGTTGTGAATGAGTCACTAGCTAGAGAGAAACATTTGCAAATTCCTTTTTATGAAAGATAATGCAAGCATATGATGCCAACACAGATATTCAAACATACCTCTTAGGAGTCAGTTAAACGTTATCTCGTTGTAGCAAGCTTTCAAATTGACCCATGCTTCAATTAGGACTTTTATGGATTGTAACGTGGCCTGGTTCACGGTTTTTAGAAAAAGGATTTAAGGCTCAAAATTATTTGGTGCCCACCCATTCTCCATGATGTTCTCCATTCATACGTTCAGTTGACCTGATATAAGCGTTCATCTCTCGAGAAGAGTTTGCAATAATTGAGGAACCACAGTGGTTTCTTGGACACGACAGTCACTAACTTCTTTGCCTTTGGTGTCTAATCAGACGACTTTGTTCTTTGATGAGGATTTTCATTGGTAATCCTTTTCTCGCCTTTTAGGCTTTTCAATTTCTTCTTGCTTTCCCTAATTTTTGCCTGGACAAATTCTTTTGAATTTCGATTTGGAAGTCCAGCGGGATGCCCCAATTTTTTACCTAAGCGACTTGTTTTCAAGTTTCGACTTAGCGGGGATTTTTGTTTCTTTCTTATTCGTATTTTTTCATTTTGAACAAGTCGTTGATCTTTGCGTTGTTTTTTATTTGTCGGAAGTGATCGTGACTGCTTGAGTCTTTAGTATCGTCATTTGTTGACCTCCTGATGTGCGAGAGATACCCATTGGGATATAGTCAATAGACGCACATTGTTGTTAGATGAAGGTTAACCATTGTGGTTTTGACTTTCCTCAACCTTTGCTGGATAACCATTGTTGTATCCTTGGATGCACACTCTTGATGAGTTCTGAATGCTTGATCAGATTAGCTGAACACTACCCGCCCCATGGTTGAAACGAGGGTTTTTTCAGAACAGAAAAGAAACTCCTACTTCGAAGGCTCAGAGGGGTTAACGAGGGTCTATCTCCCTTATATCTCCGGTGTTTAGGAATTGAAACAAGGCTTGTACATCGTCAGCAGGGTCTTACTCAAAAGCGTACCAACCAGAGATTTTGCGTTTTCAGATTGTCGTCATCCTCCTTTGAATCTTTTACCTAAGCATAAGACTTGGAAAATTTGGCATTAATATGCAAGTAAAACATTTAAAGAGTGATAACGAATGGATGAGTAAAAATGAAAGGAACACTTCAAGACAAGCATACCTATTGCATTAAGATTTTCATTCAAAAATAGACAAGTTTCTATATACAAGCAATGTTTAAACAAACAAGTAAGAATGCAAATGAAAATGCAGTAACGAAACCAATGATTGCCACTGTTGAGGAGACTTGACTCCGTATGGACTTGCTGATTCTGACGACTTTCTGTAGTCTTGATGCTCGAGTGCGCGAGAGAATTCCCCTTCAGATCTGATGTGAGCATGACAATTTCTGAATTGATTCAGTCTTGGACTTGGTCTCTGGATGACATACCTTCTTCAATCGATTGGCCAGGTGCCCCAGTATAATGTGCATCACCAAGTGTATCATGTCTTAAAGGAATAATAGACATCATCATCAGAGTTTCCATGAATTGGCTTATCTGAGTATTTAATCCATTATCTTCCTGCTTGAAGAAGTTTCTGACTATGAGCCAAAGCTTGCATGTACCACTCAGAGTTATTCCATAACTGATCTCTGAGCATGTGTGGAGAGAAATCAGGTTGAACCTTTGAAGAGAACCCCAGGTCTGAATAAGAATCCCCAATCTTCGGGTACCTGTCATGAATGCATGAATATGCATGGGGTGTATGAATGAATTCCATGTCATGTTCTGTCATTTCCAAGGAATTTTCGTGTTTTGATTTTGTTTTTGCGCAAGTAAGGGATGGAAGAGTTTAGCACAAGACTTGTAAGTGTGATTCCTTGGAAATAATAGAACATGTATGTTACGCATGTGGTTAGCCATGTTATGTATGCAAAGGCATGAGATCAAATAGGATCAAGGTTCCATCATTCCTGAATATGATTGTTGTATTGTTCTGAACCATATGAGTATCTTCAGATCAAAGGTCCGACACAACTTATGCATATATAAGAACCAAGTACCCTGTAGATCTCCTATTGTACAGGATCAAGGCTTCTGGAACATCAGATACTGTTGAGAATTTCTGAACATGCTGGGAATACCAAGATTGAATGCTCGAATGAACCTCCAGGTAAACAAGTCAGGAACTCAGAAAATAAATCTGAGAACCATACGGTTACCAACAAGATATAACATCTGCATAAAGTCATAACAGAAATCCAGAATATAGCCATCAGAACCAATAGCCACTGTCTGAGCATAGTCACCATTTGTACCTGTAATAATTATTCCCTCCCAACTCACGGGTGAAGACTAGGTCGGGGTAAGACAATGGTAACTCGAAAATCACGGGTCCGCCTGAAAGTGCTATGGGCTTACCCACAGACGTGGGTGCCAATAGTAATTCATTTGAACCTCATCCGAGCGTGGTATATGACATAACTGCACTAATCGGACCACGTCCTATAGCCGTCATGCCCCCACTCTATTCATAGGTGTCCTAGTGCACTCTGGCCTGGGTACTGGGCCTTTTACCTCAATAGTGACATCCCCACCCAACATAGAGAACAGAGTCCAGCATAATAGATAACAAATATGGAAAGCCATAAAATGCAATGCAAACTTATGCTCAGATAAACATGTACAAATGAGTAAACTGAAAGCATAAAAGTAAACACCCTAAGGAAAGAAAACAAGAACAAGGAGCGACTCCAGGATGGACCAGCATTTGGTCGACCTTTCCCCAGTGAAGTCGCCAGCTAAAACAACCGGCTGAAAATCATCAAACAATAAAGTCTCCATCGAACGTCTTTTATCCCACATGTAGGGAAAGGTAAACATCGAGAAAACCTGAGAAGGGAGAAGTCATGGTCTTGCGACCGAGAGATCGGGTAAGGGAGTCTGTTACGCGAGGGGAATGTATTAGCACCCCACACGCCCGTAGTACTCTATGGTATCCACTCTTGTTATCTATCTTATGGGTGTGTCTAATCTACGCTTACTGTTTATTACTGCTAAAGAGAGGATGCATGCAAAAGAAAGGGAAAAGAATGTAGGGAAAATAAAATTGTGCTCGCTTGGGCCCTACCCCAATGCCTACGTATCCGTTTTGAGGAATCAGAGCTACCGTAGTTCGGCTCATATGTTTTTGTTTGTTTGTGTTTTTTGTGGACGAAGTTAATTCCGCCTTCTGCCGCAGCTCGACCTTTGGAGACTTATGCGTTGGCACAAAAGTAAATTAATCGTGTCCTTACCTGAAAAGGGTTTTTTTTAAATGAAATGTGCTCGAGCGCACAAAAGATTTGATTTGGTTTATATTTTGTTGTAGATGTTTTTTGTGGATGAAGTTAATTCCGCCTTCTGCCGCAGCTCGACCTTTGGAGACTTATGCATTGGAACAGAAGTAAATTAATCGTGTCCTTACCTGAAAAGGGTTTTTTTAATGAAAGGTGCTCGAGCACGCAAAAGATTTGAATTTGTTTTGTATTTTTGTTGTAGATAATGACTAGTCGACCTCAAGAGAGAGATATCAGTCATTTTTCTACTTAGTCACGAAAGGAGTCTTTGAGAATTGAACCACACCTATGCTTGAGATGAAGAACAATAAGATCGAGAAGAGACCCGCTTATCATTTCCCGTACTAAGCAAAAGCATGATTCTCATCAGTAGTTTTAAAGTGTTTTGAATTTCGAAAAGAAAAAAAAGAAGTTTTATTTTAGATGTGTATGCGAAAGGGAAAGAAAAGTCAAAAGGAGACTAGCTTACTTCTAAACCTAATGTTATTATACGTTGTTAGACCTAAAGTTATAATTTTGAAGGAATTCTACCTAATGTTAGCATGCATATGGATTGCGGTAAAGTAAGAATAAAATAGAGTTGTGACGATACCGAACGGAGAAGGTTCGTTGCCTCTTCGACGCCACGTAAGTGATAAGAAAATTCTACCAAAGTTTCCTCGAACGAGTGATTGAAGAATTAACCCCGAGCATTCCATATTGCAAGAGTTATGTCGATGCTATCACAAAAATCTTGACTAGAAAATGGCAATAAAAATGATTACCAAATATGAAAAATAAAATAGTAAAAAACTCTAATTGAAATTCTAAAAAGAAATTCTAAAGAATTCTAAAATATTCTATTGTTTTGTATCATTTTATTATAAATTAAGAGAAAAAAAATTAAACTAAAAGAAAAACTAAAATAAAAAGAAAGAAAAATTAGAAGGATCAGGGGGTACAAGCTGAATTCAGGGGGTGTGGTTCAGCAATTTGCCCAATGAATTCAAGATCTAATCTCAATATTCATGTTTTCTTTTTCAGCATATTTTTAATTAACAATTTATAGTTATAATTATTAGAAAAAATAAAAACAAAAATGTGAGAAAATTGGAAATGGGAAAAGGGTTAGGGATTGCAATTGTATGTCCATCTTCCTCCACGACGGCGCGGCGGCGCTTCTTCAATATCCGGTTGAAATCACGCAGAGCGGCTGCCTCACAAATCAGCGCCTCTGTCTTCTCTTCTCTCGCGGCGGCGGAAACCTCTTCCTTCAATCTTCCGTCTCTCACGCGCTTCGCTTCATCATCTCTTGCGGCTCGGCGGCGGTTTCTTCTTATTTATTCTGATTTCGTCTGCCTTCCTAGTTTCATCTTCTTCTGACGAGTTCCGACATAGATCCGGTAAGCCTTCTGACTTTGTGTTCAATCTTTATTCTTCTTTTTCTGTTCGCGATTCTGAAAACTCTGCTTGTGTTCCGTTAATGTTGTACGTTCTGTGATGCGATTTTGTTGTTGATATGAGCGTTGTGTTGTTGCGGAATCATTAATGAAGACATGAGAGGAAGCAGATTCTTGCGTTGAAGATTAATATGTGATGAGGAAGATGATGAGGAAGTTATGGTGTTGTATGCGTTCTGAAGTTATAGACACAGGGAGGGATATGAGAGAGAGTATAACCTCACACGTTGGATCAGGTTATTGAGAGTTCGATGAAGATTGAAGATTGATGCGATGAAGATGAAGTTGTGAGAACATATTCGTGGTTACAGAGGGAGAAGATTTAGTTTGAAGGTGAAAGATTGATGGTATGGTTTAAAGATGGATGATGATAATGGAGAAAACTCAAAGAGTACAGCGAGATTTTTTTTGATACTTTTCTGGTGACTCTTCTGCAGAAATTGAAGAATGAAGATGAGAGGAGAAGAGATAATTTTTTATGTGATTCTTCTGCCAGTTCCAGAATGAGATGATTGAGAGGTAATTCTGTTTTTATTCTGTTAGCAAACAGTTAGAGCCTTTGAATCCGTTAGCTGTTAGTTTGAAAGTTAGTTAGGATTTGGGAAATGGAAAGTTGGTTATAGTTAGTTATGGGTTGTTAGATGTTATGGATTGCTTGGTTATAGAATTCTGTTAGGAGTTTGAGAAATTAGTTACAATTAGAAATTTCTGTTTTGGTTTGTTGGGAATTCTAATAACTGTTTCTTTTTGTAAAAATGGATGAGAGTTTGAGAAGGTTAGGGGATGGGAAGTGTAGTGTATATGTTATGATTTTGATAAATTGGTTTGATTTAAGTACATAACACTTGGTGTGATTGCTGATTTTTGTACTTCAAATTGAATTGACTTGAATATACATTGGCACTGAACTGGCTTGGAAAATGGTTGTTTATGCAGGTTTTCTTTTGGTATGAAACATGGACTGAGGCTTGGACATAACCAGGTTGGAATGGGGCAATCTTGGAAGATAGTGGCTTGAAGATAAATAAGTTTAGAAATGATGGAGACCTTGATTTAGAATTCTTTAGCCTTAGACCACTTGAATATTTAATGTAAATTCTTGTTTTTGATTTAGTAATCTTGGATGTAAATGGCCTTTTGAAATTTTCTCTTGTAATGTTCTAATGACACCGCTTGTAAATTGCATGGTTATGACCTCGAATGAACGAGAATGAATTTGGATAACCCTTTGACAAATCATGAGTAATGCTTTAGAACTTGTAAAGATCATATCATTGAATGAATGTGAACCCTTGAATTTTAATGATGAAGCCCAAATATTCCAAGTAGTCTTTTCTTCCAAATTGCCTTTTGTATCTCCAAGATCTTTTAATTTTATGTTACATATAACTCCATGGTTGTGATATGAATTTGATAAGAGCCTTTGCCAACAACATTCTTGTAGTGCCGAGTTTCTTTACTTTTGAATGAAAGCATGCCTAAACATCTTCAAATGAACGAACGAGCCTCACATCTTTCTTAATCCTCACTTCAAAACTATAATTGAAGAAGCTTTAGATTTTGATCTTGATGTATTCTAAAATGAAGTCCCCCAAAGCATATTATATCACAAGTAAGCGAATAGACCCGACGAAAAGCTTTGCATCATAAAGTGTACAAACTTCCAATTTGCGAATAGTATCCCATTGAATCTTCTTCTTTTGCCTAGAGCTTGTGAACATACAAGGAATAGCTAAACCTCATTTGATGAAGAAAGGACCATTTGAAATATTAACTCGTAAAAGATACGATTTTCTTATATGATAACCTTTTTGTATGACATATTGAAGCATCCTTGAACAAGATCTTAATGGCCATGGATATATCAAAATCTTCAACCATTTGCACTTTAAGTAATTATAGAACCCCTTTGAAATTTATTGAAGAACAAATACACATGGAACCCCTCTTGAAGTCTATATGATCGTGGAAATAAATCATCATTCATGTGGAGGTGATAAGTATAAGACGATGTTCCTCACTGCTTAAGCTTGCAGCCTTTCGAGATAGCCTTAGGATGACTCACAATTGAAGCGGCAAGTATTTGATGAGAACCAAAAATTGTATCACTAAAAAGAAGTCCACAGTGTTTAGAGAAAGAGAGGCTCAAGATAACCACGAGATTGAGCCTTAATCTAATGACCCCCAGTTGAAGCATAATGGATGAAAAATCCTAATTCTTAATCCTTGAAGAAAGATCGCAACTTGATGTCGAGAAGAAAGAATACCTCTGTAGTTTAATGATAAAGAAGTCCAGAAAATAAAACCCTAGCTTCAAACAAATAATTAATGGAGAAATTAACCGAAACAAGCTTGTGCGAAGATGAGAGCCTTAAAGCCATACACCAACCCTTATTCCTCAATATCCATAATCTTATGTCAATTTATTGATTAATGATGCATGATGTGTTAGATGACCTAATGGAAATTATATATGTGATAAAATTGCAAAAATGCGTAAGCCAGATAGGAAGTAAAAGGGTAGGACAAATTTGAGGTATTACAGCTGCCCCTATTTAATCGTCTTAAACCTGAAAGTACGATTGGCGCGTGCCTTTCGGAAGTTCAAGGTTGAAGATGATTAAATACCAATGCCAAAAATTTGTTCTGGGAGATAGTGTGAGTATTTTTTATTTATTTTTGTGATATTTACTGGGGAAAAGAAATTTTGTTTTTTCAATGAAGAGACAGAGATTGGACTTCCAACGTGGTTGCGACGTCAATACAAGACAAATGGTTGGTATGAAAAGACAGCAGACGGGGTCTACGAGCGACCTACGATCCTAAGGTGACACATGAGAGTGATTTGACAGAGAACCTAGCCAAAGGGCGATCTCAGGTTCTAAGACAAAGTAAATGGAAAGAACCTAGCCAAGAGGCGATCTCAGGTTCGACGATGATTTGAGGGAAGAACCTATCCAAGAGGCGATCTCAGGTTCGACGAAGTTTTGAGGGAAGAACCTAGCCAAGAGGCGATCTCAGGTTCGACGATGATTTGAAGGAAGAACCTAGCCAAGAGGCGATCTCAGGTTCGATGATGATTTGAGGGAAGAACCTAGTTCTTCGAAATCTAAACCATGTACCCTTTGCAACTCCATGGCTGCCAACTGATCCTCAAGATTTTTAAACTTATCATCCGTCGGGGGATATTACTGTTCGGAGTAATCTTCATCCTCTTCCTCTTCTTCTTCTTCAACTTCAAATTCAGAAGGTACCGCGGCTCCTTTTCCTTTACCAGCCCCTTCATCAGACGTCGAGGGGAACTCGAGGGCCTTTCTAGCCTGGCTTTTAAACCTTCTTCCCATAGTAACCACACCTGTCCTTCTCTTCTTTTTCTCTTTCTCCAACAGTGCTTTAAGGTCCTCTTGACCCTTTGCTAAGGTCATGAGGAGTTGCTGGAATTGCAAATTCTGTGCTTACAGATCCTTATTTGTCTTTTCCAAATCCATCTTGCTGAAATAAACAGCAGAAAGATAAGGAAACCTGGTGTGAAGACTTGTTTATTCATATGATGAATGATATGTAATTCATGTAATGCATTCAAGGATTCAGAAATTCAAGTTTGTTGCAAACAAAAAGAACACACGTCATATTAAGAAGAAATTTGTTAGTACATAAATGCCCCATGGGCAAAATATTACAAAATTCTTAATGTAAAAAGACATTGTGCATCCTTTTTGGTGCGATGTAAGTGTTGATAGTCTCCTCTTCATGAAGTCGGCGGGTAAGCTCCAAAGCCTTCTTCTCACTAGCATAGAAGCTGGCTTCAAAAGTATTCCGCTCTTCCTTGAGATATATCCAACTCTTTTGCAATTCTTCCAATGATGTTGGCATGTCTGGATGTAGGAGGGTGTACGGAACCTCTCCTTCCATAACAGGCTCTTTGATCACGGGGAGAATGTGAGGGTATGGCATCATAAGACTCTGGGTGCGGGTTCGTACCCACTTGAGGTAAGGCTCAAGGGGGATGGAATTCTTGTGCCCCAGTGTCTTACTATCCACTTTGTTGGGCATCCTCCAAGCTCTGATGAACCTTTGTCGAAGTCCTTGAGCATCGTTGTCGAAGTCAAAAACTAGGTCAGGAATCAGCATATCATGAGGGCCATCCCTCTGAGCATATCCAAATTGTCTCAAAGCTAGACAGGGGTTGTAGGTAATGCCTCCCCTAATGCCAAGTAGTGGGACATTAGGGAATTCCCCACAACGATCAATGATGATGACATTTTCTCTGGACTGAGAACACCAATGTACATCAGAATGTGTGAGGGTCATCAATCGTTGCGACCACCTTAAACCCTGCTCATTCTTCAAAACTGACTGTGGAAGGTGAGAAATAAACCACCTTGCTAGGAGAGGAGTATAGCACATGACAACACCTCTTTTCCTCATTGTTCGTGTGTAAAATGTGTGTAGGATGTCCCCAAGCAATGTAGGTACAGGATTCCGAGATATGAAAATCTTGACAGCATTCACATCTATAAGTTGATCAGGATTTGGGAACAAGACCAACCCATAGATGAGTAGTGCTATAATCTCCTCAAAAGCTTGCAGATCTAAATAATTCCAGCAATCTTGTGCCTTCTCGAACAGAAACTTTGCCAAGAAACCCTTGACACCACTTCTGGTTTCCCAATGACCTTTGATATCAGATGGTTGCAAGTGTAATGCTTGAGCAACATCTTCAGGCTTTGGTTCTTTTTCCGTACCGTTGTAGGGTAGTTGATGAAGAATAGGAATTCTCAGGAGTTGAGAAAATTCCTCCAAAGTATGTACTAGTTGATAATCAGGGAATGTGAAACAGTGGTGTAGAGGGTCAAAGAACTGGAAGTGAACTTTCACCATGTCTTCTTCAATGTTGGAGTTGACCAAGCTGAGAAGTCTACCATGTCTTTCACTGAAAGGAGAATTCTCTAGAATCTTGGAAGTAAGCTCCTTGAGTTGAGGAGGGATTCTCACAAGGTTGACTTGAATTTTTTTCCTGCGAAGAGATTCCATGACCTACAAAACAAGAACAAAGATGAAGATCCAAACCCTTGAAATGGTTAGTGGATGCATATGATGCTTTATGATGTTCATGATGTATGTACAAGTACATGTACAAACAAGCCACACAAGATCCTAGTTTCAGGCTTGCATGAGGTTCCATAGGTAAGTACCCTCTTGAAGTTAGTTGGCTCAACCTGTCCTATAAATAGTAACCGGGTTCTAAGGAGCTCAATATCATTGGATTGTTTTCTATGTTCATTGTTTTGGTTTAGCCACTTAACTGGCGACCAAAATATTCCAAGAAAACAACCCTCAATGAGTGTAGTATCGAGTATCTACCAACTTTGGACTGCACCAAAGCCGGTCATCTCACTACCCCTAATAAAAGGCCAAGATGGTCAAGTAAGGTTTTAAGAGTTCATTAGTGCTTCATGACATCACTCAGCGGCCCCGTATTCTCTTTGATTGACTCAAAGGCTACCGGTACTCACAAATATGTCGCACTAATATAGCTATTGCTTCAACCATGTCGGTATATCCCGCACAGTTTCCACAACGTATTGCTATTTATCTATGAATGTTTCCCAAATCCAGGTAGAGGATTTCAAGCCCAAACAAGAGAACCAAATGTAAAGCAATCAAAGCAATCAAGATAAGCATGCAAAGGGTGATCTAAGCCCTAAGGTTACTCCACTTTTAAAGATTATTCCCCAACAGAGTCGCCAGTTCTGTGATACGGTGGGAGAACTGACTTGAGGTTTTGCATTTGTGTTTGCAAATGTTTCGGTTTAGCAAGAGTCGCCACCGACTTTTTTTATTTTATCCTAAGGAAAGGTCAAAAAGCACAAGAAAGACCTTTGAGATGTTTTCTTGGGTTCGGGGAGTAGATTATAGAAAGGGAAGGTATTAACACCCTTTCTATCCATGGTTATCCATGGGCTCTTAGTTACTTGTTTAGATCACTTGCTTTGCTTTTCAATTGTTTGAAATGGTGCTCTTCAATTGTTTGAAATGGTGCTTTGTGTGTGGTTTTGAAAGGTGTTTTGAAAAAGAGGTCATCGTTGTGGAAACCTTTGTAATGATTCTTGTTTGAATGTATACAAAGGTGTTTTTGTCTTTGAAAATATTTCAATGTTTGAAAGTTGGATTTTGAAATTGTGTTGTGAAGTGTGTTTGAAAATAGCAAGGATGATTTTGCAAGCTTTTGATCAAGTAACTAAGAGCTATCTACCCTATTTTACTCAAAGATCTTTCTTATGTTTTTAACCCTTTTAACAATGTTGTTTCACCATTATATTTGGTGAACAACCTTGTGTTAGGATGTTAAACGGGACAGGCGTGGGTCATCGTATAGACCATGATAGCAATTGTGTCAAGTATTTTTTGCAATTTTCTTGAGGGACTTGATCATTTTTGTTTAGGCAACCAAGATAGCGTCATCGAGGGACTATGATCTTTTGTTTTGTTTTTGTTTTGCCAAAGTACTTAACATGCATACCATGGCCCATTTTTGAAGGCAACAAGTGGATTATAACCCTAGGGGTGCAAGTGTGCATTGTGTTTGTTTTTCATACATTTTTGTCTTTGATTAGGTCAAACTATTTGTTAATTTGATTTTGGCATACAAACCCTAACTCTCTAATTAGGGCATAATTGAAAGCGTAAAAGTGCGAGAATTTAAATTCTAAGCTATTACAACATGATTATGGGGATGGGGGTACAATTTTTGAATAGGGGGTATTTGACAAGGAATATAAACCCTAAGTTATTACAACCAAATTGAATTTACAATGCAACAATATTTAAATGTACAATATTAAATAAACAAGATAAATAAATATTAAATAAAATGTATTATGCAAAGAAGAATTTTCATTTGTTTATGTATGCAAAAGTATTATATAAAGAAATAAAATAAAAAGATTAATTTTATTGTTTAAGGGATAAACCCTAATTTTCTTTAAGAAAATAAATACTATATATTATTTATATACAAAAAATATATTAATAGGTACAAAAATAAAATATGTTAAAAAAATGTGTTTTTTTAGTATAAATAATAATAAAAATGAAAAGGTAATATTTTTGTATTTTTATTCTAAGTATTTAATAAAATAAAAGTATATATATATATATATATATATATATATATATATATATATATATATATATATATATATATATATATATATATATATATATATATATATATATATATATATATATATATATATATATATATATATAATATATATATATATATATATATATATATATATATATATATATATATATATATATATATATATATATATATATATATATATATATATATATATATATATATATATATATATTAAATATCTTAAATATGTATAAAATAAAATAAAATATTTACAAAAATAAAATATATTCAAGAAAATATTTTCAGTATGAATAAAAATAAGAAATAAAAATAAAAGTATTATTTACATTATTTTTAAATTTAAACAAATAATAAAAAAGTATTAATAATGTTTTAATGTTAGAAATAATAGAATAAAATGCCAAATAAATGTAAAAAAAATGTGAATAATTTTAAGCATTTTTTATATTTGGAAATAAATAAACAAAGTCAGAAATGAAATTAAAATACAAAAATAACAAAATATAAAGAAAATGGGCCAGGGGGTGCAAAAAGGAAAGATGGGTGTCAAAAGCAAGAACAAGTCAGCCCAGCCCAAAGTCCAGCTTCGTCCCTGTCCTGGTGACAGAAACACGCGCGCTTGCCCTGTTCAAATGTTAACTCCTGTATTTATGATCTTTTTCCAAAACTCAAAACATGAAATTTGTAGAGCATCAAACCACGATTCTAACCATATAAAAAACTTAATCTAACTCTCAAAGACCAGAGAGAATTTCTCTGGCCCTAACATCTGACCTAGTTTTTTCAGCATGTTCATGGATGAAATTCTTTTAGCACGCTTAATATAAATGAAAACTGAGCATATGTACAACTTCATGGCAATGAGTACTACATCTTTCATTCACAAACCTAAGGCTAAATGTTCCTAAATAGAGAGATAAAAGTTTGAGAAATACCTGTTTCAGTCAAGCTCGAGTATGGCAATGTAGAGCTTTTCAGTGAGGCCTGAGATGCTTGGGAGCTTGCTTGAACTTCCTCTGACCTTCCTCAATGCTTAGTTTGCTTTGGATGTGCTTGAACAAGCTTGTAGAAGTCAACCTGCACAAGCTGAAAACAGAAATAATGAAGCTTGCAAATGGTGTTACAGCTAGAAATGGAGGTTTGGGATAGCTTGAGTGAGTTGAATGGAAGGTATTGGAACTGGTTTGGGGCAAAATACACGAGGGGTTTGTGTTATGGAAGTGAAACTGCAGGGGGTGCCCTGTTTTGCAAGTTTTTGGTGTTTTGGTGCTCAAGAGTGTTTGAGGGATGTATGTCTCGTGTTTCTGGCTCACAGGGATGTGCAAAACTTATTTGGAATATTGGCAAGACTTGGTTATATCAGATTCACAAGATATGGACTTTTGGCACAATGACTTGTTTTGAAAGAAAAGTGTGAAGTGATGTGAGGTAGGCCTGTACAGGCTAGCTCCAAGCATGCACATAGTTGGTGTACTATGCCTGATATTAGGGAACTTTTTTTGCAGCAAAAGGCTTGGTCCAATGCTCAAGAGAAACAAATTTGCAAAAGTTGTGCTTTATGTAAATGGCATTGTTAACTTTTTTACCAAAAATGAATTAAATCAATGTGTAATGCTTCATTGATCAGAACAATACCTCTAACCAATGTGTTTTCATTTAATTTATGAGTGTGGAAGGGTTTAGAGACTTGTAATCAAGTACAAAGCATGTTTGGACAGATTTGCAACTTGTGTCAACATGAAAATGCCATGGACCAAAAGTGAGTTTTTGAAAACTTCAAGTATTCGATTCTCCCTAACCACAAATGTGTTTGAGGAGTTATTGGACAATTTGGAAAGCTTGCAACATGCTCTATAATCCATCTTTGAAATTCAACTTGAGACTCCAAGTATAACTATGTGAAAAATGGCCAAGAAGATGGGTCAAAATCCTGCCTAAACTAGGGCAAAATTTCTCTAAGTTAAAAGTTTTAGGGACCCTTGTTCCAAAAATCATAACTTGAGATCTAAGATTATTTTGAAAAAACTTTGTGAATCAAAGTTGTAGACTTTGTGGAGGAATACAAATTTCATGTTGTAAGTTTTGTTTGAATCCATTTGCATCATGGTGAAAATATGGGGCAAAGTTAGGAAAAATTAAGAAAATTTCTAAGTTATGAAATTTTTCAATTTCAAACCCTAATTTGCAATTTTGGGTTTCTTGATGAACAAGTTTCATAATTTGACACATCTTGATGAAAAATGACCCTTGGCACTTGATTTTGACCAAAAAGTCAAAGTTTGACTTTTCAGTGTACAGTCAAATTTTGATCAGTTGACTAAAAAATTCATCTGTCCATCCAATGCATTTGAGATCTTTTGAATTTCTTGAATAAGTCAAGATGATGCCTTTGAGCCCTTGAGTCTATGGTTGAACTTGATTTGCCATTGGCTAGGTCAAACAGTCAAAAATTGCCTTTGTACAGTCAAAATCCTAAAAATGACCATTTTGCCCTTTTGGTGATCTGATTAAATTTCTTGTGGAATTGTGGTCCAAACTTAATCAAATGGTTCATATGAGTTCATAATGTTGATGTGGGTCAGAATTCATGAGGTTTGACTGTAAATTGGCCACAGCTGACGTTTTCCCCAATACAACTGATTTCTATGTCAAATGTCCAACTGACTGGGCAAAAATGTGATTCAAGGCTTGAAACTTGGTATGGACAAACTTGTGAGTCCAACATGAAGTAAGAAAGTCAATTTGGGCATTGAAGGTCCAAAAATCCCTGTGCAAACTCAAACCCTAGTTTAGGTCAACAGTGCAAGGAGGTGCCTTGAGCATAGCAAACCCTAGCTTGATCTTGAATTCCAAGAGCCTGGTGATGAGAAATGTTGATAAAATGAGAGGGCAAATTTTGGGGTACAACACAAGGCTTCAGGGAGGGGATTAATTACATGTCCAAAATGGGGAATTAAGTAGAAAAAGTAAAAAGTCCTAAAAATCTATTACATCCCATAAGCAGATACATTAATATGAAAAATGATAACAAAAGCAATAAACACACGCGAATTAAAACAAAGACGTTTAAAACCTAAAAGTAAAAGCAAAACTTTTTGTTTGTTATTTTTTGTTTGTTATTTTTTGTTTGTGAAAAGAAATGAAATTAATCCTAAGTCTATTTAGTTTTAAAGCAAAAAAAAATGCTTTAAATAATTATTAATTAATTTACAAAATTAATTTAATTAAGAAAAATGCTAACCTAATATTTTTATGATTTTAATTATTTTATGTTATGATAAAAAAATTAAAAGAAATAAAACAATTAAAACAAATAAATAAAGAAACAATGAACATGGGCCTGATATGGAACAACAATGGGGGTGAGAATTGGAATCTGTTAGGGCCCATTATCAAGAAAAAGCCCAAGCCATGTTGGATCTGGTGAGGGTGCATCTTGAGGGTCCATGGTGAGCCTGCATATTTGGAGCGCTTAGATCTGATCAGATGAGATCTAGTGGCTATGATCATGTGGTGCATGGTGGGCATCTAAATGTGAAACACACAAGATTTGCAAAGTGATAGTTAGAAAAACAAACTGCACGACCTGGGTATCGAACCCAGATCCTTCTCACTGTAACACGCATACTTAACCAACTCAGTCAGCTTGCTATTTGTTTATATCAATGAAACAATAATATTATGTTAGAAAATGGGTCATATATATGTAATTCAAAATCAAACGCACGCACTATACAAGCCAATAGGAGAGTGACAATTGGGGCGCCGGAGTCAGCCCACCAGAGTCAACTCTCCGGTTGTCTTCTCTGTTGGGCTTCAACAGTAAACCTGCGAAAATAGCCAAAAACAAAAGTTGAAAGCTACCCTATCCCACTAGTCTGGGTCGCCTAAGTTCGAATCTGCAATCCGTTTGGTCTGAAACGTCCTGGATTTTGAGATTCGTAGCAGAATACAAATCATGTACTAGTGATGGTATGATCTTATTTCGGTCCTTAAACCTGCATGTATTACGCTAGATCTTCACTAATGGTGTCCCTACGGGTGTGGGGGCCGGTGATGCTAGTACTCACCCTGCACCTTGTTGTACCCCAAAATTTGCCCTCTCCTTTCTCAAGGATTTTCTCACAAGATCTCTTATGACATCAAGTTTGCAGCACTGATACATCAATTTAGGCTTGGAATTGGCAAAAGGGCAAAATGTCAATTTCATACTGAAAAGTCAAACTTTGACTTTTTTGATCAACATTATATTTCAAAGATCAAATTTCATCAAGACATTCAAGAATATCAAGCTTGACCATCAAGAAGTCAAGAAAGTCAAAAGTCAACTTGAAAAGTCAAGATTTCCAAGGCTTAGAAATTTTCTAAGTGTCTTTATACATGATAATTTCATTTCTTCATGCCAACTTTTCATCATGATGCAAGATAATTCAAGAGAAGCTTCCAACATGAAAGTTATAGATCTCCATGATATCTACAACATTTCTTTACACAACTTCTCCTAAATAGGCTTGGATTTCAGGTTATAAATTCGTGAAGTCATGACATTTTCATTTAACACTTAGAGAAATTTTCAGCAGTTTTGGTCAGGTTTTATCCCAACTTCTTGCCCAGTTTTCATCAAGATCCAGTTTGATTTAACAAAAGTGGCCAACATGAAAGTTATAGAGGGTGTTGCAAGCTTTCCAAAACATCCAAGAACATGAATTTATCTTATTTGAGTTAGGAGATACAAGGATCTGAAGTTGGACATTCATTCTTGATTTACAAGGCAAATTTGTGATGAACAAGGAACAAAAATCTTAACCTATGCTGCATAATCTCCAATTTGCAGGCCTTGTGACTTACAAATCTTACCATAATTTAATGCTTACACAAACTTTTGAGCTATGGCCCATTTGGTTTAAGCATTATTCAAGTGATCTTTCTATTTTTAGCACAAAGGCACCATTGCCATTCTTGCAAAGTTCACTTTAATCATAAAGTCAATTTCTTGAGCCTCTAACTTATTGTTCTAATCACACTCAACATGCAAAAATCAGAAGGGCATGCTTAAAGTGTCCAACATCTCTATGCAACAAAGTACAAAGCATTGGAACTACAATCTTCAAGTTTGCTTCATGTACAATCTAACCTAGCCATAACATGTTGCAAGAGAAAGGGGTTGAAAAAAGAGGGTGGAAAAAGAGTTAGAAAAAAATAGAGTGAACAGCCAGTAGTTGTATAGATAAACCCTCAAAATCTCATATTCACCAAAGCCATAACAGTCCACAAAACTTCCACTCTTGAGTTTTAAAGTCCAAACCTTTGAACCTCTCACACTTTGCAAGTTCCATCTAAAAAACCATCCAAACATTTCATACCACACAGAGGTTGTTTAGTAACCCTCTACAAAAAAGAAGTCTAGCAGCCTGTTGGAGCTTCCTTAAGGTTCATACAACATCTTGAAGGGTAGTTGGACTCAAAACTTAAAGTGCAGTTTCAAGGTAATTCATCTTTACCTTGCCTTTTCCATACATCAACTTTTTTGTTTATAGGATGTAGCAATCACTATTTTTTGAAGTTAATCATTTATTTGTTGTTCATGTTATTCATGTATATATTAAAAACTAACTGACGTATGTAAAGAATGGTGTTTAAGGCAGAAAAATGCAGTATATATTGACACATATCCACACGTGTCGACCCATCTTAGTGAAAATACAGGGTATGAGTCGACACATGACCCTCATGCATCGACCCATACTGAGTTCAAGTTACAAAATAGAAGATGGAAAGGCCTATGAGTCGATACATACACATTTCGTGTCGATGCAAAAAGATGTATGAGTCGATACATCCCATTATGGATCGACTCATACTGAACAGATTTCACTTTACATGGGCAAGGAGAAGCTATGTGTCGATGCATAGCAGCATGGGTCGACACATAGCAGTTCAAAAGTGTATTTTTTCCTTTATTTTACACTGTTTTCATATTCTTTTCATTATCATTCGATGTGGTTTTAATATTTTAGTTCCTACTTCACCCCCCATTGTTAAATTGTACCACCGTCCCCCTAAAGTGATGTAATAGCTTAGATTTTACTTTCCGCCTTTTACTTGCTTTTCATATATTACTAGTAAATAAGTGTGTATGGCAAGATAAGAACAACAAAATAGACAATCCTAATCAAAGAAAAAAAGCATGAAAAATAACACACTTGCACACAAGCATCCTTAGGGTTTCCCCACTTGGTTGCCTAAAACAAAAAAAGCCATAGTACGCATGCGAAGCATCTTGGCAAAACAAACAAGTATAAGATCATAGTCCCTCGATGACGCTATTCAAGGTTGCCTTATAAAAATGATCTTGGTCCCTCAAAAATGCTAAGATACTCTGCAAACATTGCTAATCATGGTTATACGATGACCCACGCTCGTCCCGTTTACATCCAAAGATAGGGTTGATTATCAAATCAATGGTAAGACAACAATGTCAAAGGAATAGAAAATGAATAAGAAAGACATTTGAGTAGGTAGTTTGTTCTAGTTACTTGCTCTCATTTCAAACAACATCCTTGCTATTTTCAAAACAAACACACACATTTCCAAAATCTTACAAAACATTGAAAACATTTTCAAAAAAGACAAACATCTTTGTATACATTCTTACGAACGAGAATCATTACAAAGATTTCCTAAACGAATGGCCTCTTTTACAAAATACTTTCAAAACCATACCAAACACAATTTCAAACAAACAAAAGCAAGTGATCTAGCAAGTAACTAAGAGCCCATGGAAAACCATGGATGAAAAGGGTGCTAACACCTTCCCTTTTCATAATCTACCCCCCGAACTCAAGAAAACATCTCAAAGGTCTTTCCTGTGCTTTTTCACCTTTCCTTTTGGATAAAAGAAAAGTCGGTGGCAACTCTTGCTAACCGCAACATTTGCGATAAAATGTAAAACCCTCAAGTCAGTTCTCCCACCGTATCACAGAACTGGCGACTCTGCTGGGGACTAATATAAAAGTGGGGTTACCTTAGGGCTAGATCACATTTATTTGCTTACTTTGTTTGACTTGTTTGCTTTACATTATGGTTCTTTGTATGGGTTTGAATCCTCCACCCGGGTTTGGGAAACATTATAGGTAAATAGCAATACATTGTGGAAACTGTGCGAGGTATACCGACATGGTCTAAGCAATAGCTATGTTAGTGTGACATATTTGTGGATACCGGTAGCCTTTGAGTCAATAAAAGAGAATACGGGGCCGCTGAGTGATGTCATGAAGCACTAATGAACTTCTAGAACCCTTTACTTGACCAACTTAGCCTTTTAGGATGTAGTGAGATGACCGACTTTGGTGCAGTCCGAAGTTGGTAGATACTCGATACTACACTCATTGAGGGTTGGTTTCTTGGGATATTTCGGTCGCCATTAAAGAGGCTTGAGCTGAAACAATGACCAAGGAAACAATCCAGTGATATTGAGCTCCTTAGAACCCGGTTACTATTACTAGGACATGTTGAGCCAACTAAACTTCAAGAGGGTACTTACCTATAAAACCCCATGCAAGCCTAAACTAAGAACTTGCTTGATTTGCTTGTATATATATATATATATATAATTGTTCATAACATCATGGACATCATGAGCATCATATGCATCCACTAACCATTTCAAGGATTTTGGAGATTCATCTTTGTTCTTGTTTTGTAGGATATGGATTCACTTTGCAGAAAAACTATCCAAGTCAACCTTGTAAGAATTCCTCCACAACTCAAGGAGATAGCTTCAAGGATCCCTGAGAACTCTCCATTCACCGAGAGGCATGGTAGTCTACTCAACTTGGTCATCTCCAACACAGAGGAGGATATGATGAAAGTACTCTTCCAGTTCTTTGATCCTTTGCATCATTGCTTCACATTTCCCGATTATCAGCTTGTTTCCACTTTGGAAGAATTCTCTCAACTCTTGAGGATTCCCATTCTCAAACAACTACCTTTCAATGGTACGGAAAGAGATCCAAAGCCAGAAGAGATTGCTCAAGCTCTACACTTGCACTCATCTGATGTCACAACCCATTGGGAAACTAGAAGTGGTGTCAAAGGCTTCTTAGTGAAATTCTTGTTTGAGAAGGCCCAAAGCTGTTGGAATTCCTTGGACTTTCAAGCATTCAAGGAAATTGTGGCTCTTCTTATCTATGGGATGGTCTTGTTCCCCAATCCTGACCAACTCATAGATGTGAGCGCCGTCAAAATCTTCATGTCATGCAATCCGGTGCCTACATTGCTTGGGGATATCCTACACTCTTTTCACACTCGTACAATGAGGAAAATAGGTGTTCTTATGTGTTGCACTCCGCTCCTGGCAAGATGATTTATTTCTCATCTTCCCCAATCAGTCTTAAAGAATGAGCAAGGTTTGAGGTGGTCGCAAAGATTAATGACGCTCAAACATTTAGATATTCATTGGTGCTCTCGATCCAAAGAGAATGTTGTCATTGTTGACCGTTATGGGGAATTTCCTAATGTCCCTCTACTTGGCATTAGGGGAGGCATCACCTACAACCCATGCTTAGCTCTAAGACAGTTTGGTTATACCCAAAGGGATGGCCCGCACGAGATGTTAATTCAAGGCTTGGTATTCGACTACGACCACAACGATCAAGCTCTTCGCCAGAGATTCATCCGAGCATGGAGGATGCTAAACAAGGTAGATAGCAAGACTTTGGGACACAAGAATTCCATCCCTCTTGAGCCTTACCTCAAGTGGGTATGAACCCGCGCCCAAAGTCTTATGATGCCTTATCCTTCCATTCTCCCGGTGATCATTGAGCCTGTTAAGGAGGGAGAAGTTCCATACACTATCCTACATCATGACATGCCCACATCTCTTGAAGACCTACAAAGGGATTGGATACAACTCAAAGGAGAGCGAGATATTTTCGAAGCCCAATTCTACGCAAGCGAGAATAAGGTTTTGGAATTCACTAGGCTACTTCATGAGGAGCAGACCCTAAATGCCTACATAGCACCAAAGAGGATGTGCACTACTTTTTGATCTTAGAGCTTTGTATTATTTTGCCCAAGGGGCATTGATGTACTCAAACTTTGTTTTATTAATATAACGTGTGTTTCTTTTTGTTTAAAATAAATTTGAATTTTTAAATCCTTGAAAACATTGCATGTATACATATCATTCATCATAACATAAACAGGTCTTTTGCAACAAGTTTCCTCATCTCTCTACTGTTTGTTTCAGTAAGATGGATCTCGAACAGACAGTCAAAAATCTTCAAGCTCAAAACATGCAGTTTCAACAGTTACACACAACCCTGGCCAAAGGACAAGAGGAGCTGAAGACTCTGTTGGAAAAGGAGAAAAAGAAGAAAGAAAAGAAACCAACTGGTATTGTAATCATGGGGAGAAGGTTTCAAGGGCAAAGTAGGAGAACCTTGAATTTTGCAGCAACATCTGATGAAGGGAAAGGGAATGAAACAACAGTTCCATCAGACACTGAAGAGGAGGAGGAAGAGGAAGACTACTATGAGGAACAGTATCCTCCGGCTGATGATAAGTACAGACACCTTGAAGAGCGTTTGAGCGCTATGGAGATACAAAGGGTACCAGGTCTAGACTTTGAAGAATTGGGGCTAGTGTCGGGAATTGTGATCCCACCAAAGTTCAAAGTGCCGCTGTTTGCAAAATATGATGGGGTGTCATGTCCTAAAATGCACCTCCGATCATATGTGAGAAAGATTCAGCCGCATTCGGCCGACAAAGACTTGTGGGTCCATTTCTTCCAAGATAGTTTATCCGGAACACAACTCGATTGGTTTTACCAATTAGAAAGGGTCGACGTCCATAATTGGGAAGATCTTGCCGCAACTTTCTATAAGCAATACCAGTATAATGCAGATTTGGCGCCTACCCGTACTCAACTTCAAAGTATGGCTATGGCTTCAAATGAGGGTTTCAAAGATTACGCGCAGCAATGGAGAGATCTAGCTGGGAGAGTGCAACCCCCTCTGTCTGAAAGGGAGTTGGTGGATATGTTCTTAGGCACCCTATCGGGCCCTTTCTTCAACCATTTGATTGGGAGCTCATCTGCTGGGTTTTCTGAGTTAATTTTAACCGGAGAGAGGGTGGAAGCTGGTATAAAAAGTGGAAAGATTCAGAAGGATTCATCTACCTCTACAGTTGTGAGAAAGCCTTTCACTGGGAAGAAGGAGGTATCTGCTGTTTATCCACAAAGGAACCAAGGGAGAGTTGAACGCCGACCAATGGTAGGGGCCGTTATTATCCCAAAGCTTGCATCTGATCAACCAAGGAGTAATCAACCGAGGGTGGAAAGGCCATTCCGGCAATTCACCAGAATTAATATGACTCTAGCCCAGATTCTACCACATCTTCTGAAATCTAACTTGGCAACTTTGAAGGAAGCTCCAAAGAATCCCAACACGGCGTCCCCCCATTATCACCTGAATTCCAGATGCGCATACCATTCCGAAAGTTTAGGGCACGACACTAACAACTGTTGGGCTTTGAAGAACAAAATTCAATACCTTATAGATGCAAAAGAGATCGAGTTTGAGGCGCCAGAGAAACCAAATGTCATCTTCGCTCCTATGCCTAGGCATGGTCACAACGCTAATGCTATCGAAGAAGATTTGTTTGTTGCTACAGTAGATGAACTTTTGACTCCGCTTCCGATCATTAAGATAAACTTGTTAAAAGCTGGTGTATTCCCAGGATGTAATGAAGACTGCCATCTTTGCTTATCCTCACCAACTGTTTGCCCTCTGTTGAAGACAAGCATTCAACGCTTGATAGACAACCAAGAGATTCTGTTTAAAAGTGCTCCTGTTTCACTTGTTCCTGTTGAATACATTTCAATCATAACCATCTCTGTCAATCCTTCCAGGGCCCCCAAAAGACCCGTTAGGATTACATCGATTCCAAAGACTACTCCTCTTATAATTACAATGCTCGGGCCGGTCCCGTACGAATCAGACAAAACAGTATCGTGGAATTACGGTGGATAAATCTACTACCATGGTATCAAACAAGATGGGTTGGCCGCCGAAGAAGTGAGCTCCGAAGAAGAGATTTCGATACTAGCAATATTGCCGGAACCAGTAAGATTACCCGCAGCGGTAGAATCTTCTCTCCAGAAATTGCCCCTCCAAAGGCAGTTTTTGGACCCGTGGTTGTTCCGAAGGTTACCTCCATACCAATAATCATATCTACAAGTGCTCCTACTGACAAAGATGACACAACCCCTGCTGTTATCCCTACCAACACTTCTACTGCTAAAAATCGAGGAAAAAGCATTCAAGAAGAGCCTGTCCGGACGAAGGCTCAACCACTAGCTATCCCCGAAACCTCCAAGAAGGAAATGTAGGAGATACTGAGGATAATAAAGAAGAATGACTATGATGTGATTGAACAATTGGGGCAAACTCCCTCCAAGAATTCCATGCTAGCATTGTTGCTGTGTTCTGAGGCACATGCAAAAGCTCTGGTGAAGTTTTTTAAGACAGCTCATGTGCCACAAGAGACGTCTGCTGACCAATTCCAAGATTGTGTGGCCAGTTTGACAGTTGATAACGACCTAGGCTTCTCTGATGCTGATTTGACACCAAAAGGGAGAAAGCACAACGAGGCTTTGCATGTCTCAGTGGAGTGTAGAGGAACAATTATGGCCCATGTCTTGGTGGACACAGGCTCATCTTTGAACGTCTTACCAAAGAAAGCTCTTGACAGATTGGATTGTGAAGGGCTGACATTGAAACCCAGTAACATAGTTGTGAGAGCATTTGATGGCTCAAAGAGGATGGTCCACGGGGAGGTGGACATCCCCATAAAGGTGGGAACTCAGACTTTCAACTCAACCTTCTATGTAATGGACATCCGCCCCTCTTACTCTTGTCTGCTAGGACGACCCTGGATCCATAATGTTGGTGCTGTCACCTCTACACTACACCAGATGCTGAAGTACCTGGTCCATGGAAAGATTATCACTGTCCACGGAGAAGAAGAGTACATGATTAGCCACCTAAGTTCTTTCTGATATGTGGAGTTGGATGACGAGTTCATTGAAACTCCTTTTCAACATTTCCAAGAGGTCTCTCAAGAAATAGCGGTAACCAAGGCGGTATCCCCCATTCCCAAGATCACAAGACCTCTGCTTCGGATGTCATCTCTAAAGGACGCCAAGGCAGTAGTAGAAGAGGGTGGATGCACCATCTGGGGGAAGCTTTCGGACATCCCATATAAATCAGACAAGTTTGTCTTGGGGTTTACTTCAACTGCTCAGAAGGTTGTGCGCTGTGCTCGTGCTGGAGGCCCACTTTGAAGATTAGTAATCGAGAGGTCAACGCAGTGGAAGATGGTGAAGAGGATTACAACTTGGAAGATTGGATATTTCCTACTGTCAACGGAGGACTTCGCAATTGGGAAGCCAGAGACTTTGTCCCAATAACTTTCATCTCTCAGTAATTTATCTTTTACACTTCTGTTGGACTTGTAATATTCACAAACAATTCACACCTTTTTAACCTTGTGTCTTACCCGAGGCGCAATGGTCCATTTGTAAGGGTTTTTATTTCATCTTCATATGACATTCAATGAATCATGGACGTTTTTTCACATACAAACTTTTTGTGCTCATTGTCTTTCTTTTAAATTTTATTGTTCAAAGATGGCTATACCCTTAAACACACCCACACTCACAAATGCAGGTACCCTTCCATTCCGGATCCCATGGGTAACGATACTGCTATGGCCTTTAGTGACTCTGAAGATCTAATCTACCAAGCCGAATACGAAGGTGAGGAAGATTGTGAAGTACCAGGGGAATTGGCCAGACTACTACAACAAGAGGAAAGAGCTATTCAGCCTCATAAGGAACCGTTGGATACAATCAACTTGGGTACCGAGGAAGATAAAAAGGAAATCAAGGTAGGTACCAATCTAGAGTCGAGTGTCAAGGAGCGTTTGATTCAGCTGTTGCATGATTATGTTGAGATCTTTTCCTGGTCATGCGAAGACATGCCATGACTTGATACAGACACCGTGGTACATCGTCTACCCACAAGAGAAGACTGTTCACCAGTGAAACAAAAAGTCTGCCGCATGAGACCTGACATGTCAGAGAAGATCAAAGAGGAAGTCATGAAACAAATCAATGTTGGATTTTTGGCTGTCACTTCCTATCCTCAATGGGTTGCCAACATTGTTCCCGTGCCTAAAAAACACGGCAAAGTACGAATGTGCATGGATTATAGAGATTTAAACAGGGCCAACCCTAAAGATGATTTTCCACTTCCCCACATCGATATCCTAGTTGACAATACGGCCCAGCACAAAGTGTTTTCCTTCATGAATGGATTCTTAGGTTATAACCAAATCAAAATGGCACCTGAGGACATGGAGAAAACTACATTTGTCACACAATGGGGGATGTTCTACTACAAAGTGATGCCATTCGGACTGAAGAATGCTGGGGCAACCAATCAACGCGCCACGGTAACTTTGTTTCATGATATGATACATCATGAGATAGAGGTCTATGTAGATGACATGATATCCTGATCACAAACTGAAGAGGAGCACCTTGATCATTTGCAGAAGTTGTTTGAGAGATTGAAGGAGTACAAACTAAGGTTGAATCCAAACAAGTACACATTCGGAGTCTGGTCCAGTAAACTCTTAGGTTTTGTTGTCAGCAACAAAGGCATCGAGGTTGATCCTGCCAAGGTTAAAGCGATACAAGAAAAGCCTGCTCCTCGTACTGAGAAGGAAGTCAGAGGATTCTTGGAACGCCTGAACTATATTGCCATATTCATTTCTCACCTGACAGCTACTTGTGAGCCAATCTTCAAAGTGTTGAAGAAAGATCAAATAGTTAGATGGAATGATGATTGTCAGATTGCCTTTGACAAGATCAAAGAGTACTTACAAGAGCCTCCTGTTTTGATGCCACCAGTCGAGGGAAGACCACTGATCATGTATCTGACCATTTAAGAGAACTTAATGGGGTGTGTATTGGGGCAGCATGACGAGTCTGGCCGAAAAGAGCACGCTATTTATTACCTGAGCAAAAAGTTTACCGATTGTGAAAACAAATATTCACTGCTCGAGAAAACTTGTTGCGCTCTAGTATGGGCTGCTCGCCGACTAAGACAGTATATGTTGACTCATACTACTTCGTTGATATCTAAGATAGATCCAATAAAACACATCTTCGAAAAGCCTGTTCTGTCTGGAAGGGTAGCTAGATGGCAGATGATTCTAACAGAATATGACATACAGTACACTACCCAAAAAGCTATAAAGGGGAGTGTGCTAGCTGATCATCTTGCTCATCAAGCTGTAGAAGATTATCAGTCCATGAAGTTTGAATTCCCAGATGAGGACATCATGACATTAGACAACTGTGAAGAAATCAGGCCATATGATGGACTTGAACAAGGATCTCGATGGACCCTGTTCTTTGATGGGGCATCCAATGCACTTGGTAATGGTATCAGCGTTGTACTCATATCTCCAGAAGGGTGTCATACTCCCTTTACCGTCAGGCTTTGCTTCAACTGTACGAACAACGTGGCGGAATACGAAGCATGCATCTTTGGTCTCAAGGCTGCCATAGACTTGGGAATCAAATCCTTAGATGTATTCGGAGATTCAGCTTTGGTCATCAGTCAGATCAAAGAAGAATGGGATACTAAGCACCCAAACCTTATCCCTTACAAAGAACGTGTTTTGACATTGCTACCACATTTTGAGAAGATTACCTTCGAGCATTTCTCGCGAGAAGAAAATCAGCTAGCAGATTCTCTAGCCACAATGTCATCTATGTTTAAACTTAATTGGGATAACGAGGCTCCCCAGATCACCATTGAACGAATGGATGAACCAGCATACTGTCACGAGATTAATACTGAAGAGGTAGTGGACCAGCCTTGGTTTCATGAAGTCAAGAGGTATCTCGAGGCTCAGGAATATCCAGAAGGAGCTTCAATCAATGATAAAAAGTTCTTAAGGAGATTCTCTGCTAAGTTCTTCCTGAGTAATGGTATCCTGTACAAACGCAATCATGACTCCATTCTGCTCCGGTGTGTGGATAAGATTGAGGCTGAAAAGATCATGGCTGAATTACATGAAGGTACTTTTGGCACTCACTCCAGTGGGCATACGATGGCGAAGAAAATACTACGGGCAGGCTATTATTGGTCTACCATGGAAGCAGACTGCTATCAACACTCCCGGACCTGTCATAAGGGTCAAATTTATGCGGACAAGGTGCATGTACCTCCTGTTCCTCTAAATGTCTTAACGGCTCCTTGTCCCTTTGATATGTGGGGAATTGATATGATTGGGGAGATCAAGCTAACAACCTCCAATGGACACCGTTTCATCCTAGTGGCCATTGATTACTTTACAAAATGGGTCGAAGCAGCCTCCTTCGCTTCCGTTACTAAGAATGGTGTTGCCTGCTTCATCAAGCAGAATCTCATTTGCTGGTACGGTATCCCAGAAAGGATCATCACTAATAATGGTACCAACCTTAACAATACCATGATCACCGCCTTGTGCGAACAGTTCAAGATTCAGCATCACAATTCATCCCCCTATTGGCCAAAGATGAATGGTGATGTTGAAGCTGCAAATAAAAACATTAAAAAGATCATACAGAAAATGAAAATCACCTACAAGGACTGGCATGAGATGCTACCATTCGCTCTCAACGGGTATCGTACTACGGCCCGCACATCAACTGGGGCAACACCTTATTCTTTGGTTTATGGCATGGAGGTTGTCTTACCTATTGAGGTTCAGATACCCTCTTTGAGAATTATGAAGGATGCAGGTTTGAATGAGGACGATTGGATCCAGACTCGACTTGATCAACTAAACTTAATTGATGAAAATAGACTTACTGCTGTTTGTCATGGTCAGATGTATCAAAAACGGATGATCAAGGCTTTCAACAAGAAAGTCAGGCGCCAAGTATATTAAGTTGGAGATCTAGTGATCAAACGCATTATCTTACCACAAAGTGATCCCAGGGGAAAATGGACTCCTACCTATGAAGGACCATTTGTAATCAAGAACATCTTCTCCGATGGGGCAATGATCTTAACCACCATGGACGGCGACGACCTGCCACACCCTGTGAACGCGGACATAGTCAAAAGATACAACGCATAAGAGACCCGCTAGGTTGACACACCTAGACAAAACAAGGGCATCCCGGCGAACCAAAAAGGTTCAGGCAAAAATTAGGGATAAAATATAAAAGATCTGTACACCCGGCAAGTTGAAAACCCGAAAGGGCGACTTGGACAAAAAAGGGTTTCCCGGTGGACTGAAAACCCGAAAGGGTGGTCCAGGCAAAAGTTAGGGAATGAAAGCGTATGACTATGTCCCGTCAGATCACTTTGAGGATAACCTCTTGACTTCCACTGACAAACTCAGAGTTTCTGATCAATTCAATCATCTTCGGAAGAAGCGACAAATAGACAAGATATTCGGAGATACGGAGGCTATAGCAGAATGGGAACCCCATGGGATTATCACACATAGCTATCTTTCTTTGTATAAATTTTTCTTACTTTTATGGCACCATCCTCTTACTAGGATGTCTGTCTCCTTTGTACAAAATACTTATTAAAAGTAAATACAAAGATATCTCTTTAAATTACAGAAAATTATTTGCCTTTTTCTTTACACTTGTGTTTTATTTGCAAAAACGTCCAATGATTCATTAATGAACATATGCATTTGAACATAATTACTGTTTACAAATAAACAAAATGAGAAAGACAATTACTGACAGGTTGAAGGAATAGGAAAACGTCTTTAGGATATTCCATGAGCAATCCCCACAGTAAGTCATTTAGATCCCCAATGGAACTAAAACTTCAAACTATTAATTCCTGGTGGAAACCGTCCAGTTTCTCCAAATTCCCCAGCAAGTTGTTTGAAGCCTGAAATCCAACCGGATAACAGCTGATTTCTGATACTCTCCAACGGAACAAAGACTCCCATTTATTAATCCCTAGTAGAAGTCATCAAAATTCTCTGAATTCCCCAAGTAGATTCCTCAAACAGTATATGGCATTGCTCTCACAATAGGATTTTGTCAACACTCCAATTTCAAGACATGAAGAATTCAACATATCCTCAGCAGCATTCAAGGGTTTATTTTCCTCAGCAATACAACAAATCAGCTTACATGTGCATACATTACATCCATATATCATAGACATTGATTAAAGAAAATACATTGCATCATGCATCGCATGCAACATAACCTCGTGTTTTAGCTAACATTTACCCTTTTTAGGATAAGATTAACAGTTACCACTAACAATATGCAATCAGATACAGTTCATATATGCTCCAGATATGAATGTCATCCTGATACTCATTCAGATTTAGCTTCTAGATACAATTAAGATACGCTCTAGATACGGATGCCATCCTGATACACATTCAAAGACAGCTTTCAGATACAGTTCAGATACGCTCCAGATACGGATGTCATCCTGATACTCATTCAGATTCAGCTTTCAGATACAATTCAGATACGCTCCAGATACGGATGCCATCCTGATACTCATCCAGATTCAGCTTTCAGATACAGTTCAAATACACTCCAGATATGGATGTCATCCTGATACTCATTCAGATTCAGCTTTCAGATACATTTCAGATACACTCCAGATACGGATGTCATCCTGATACTCATTCAAAAACAACTTTCAGATACGCTCCACACACGGACGCCATTCTGATACTCATTCTTCCAACTTACATATTACAATTCAACAAGCATTCTTGGATGGCATCTACAAGCCCATCCCCAACAAGATTCTATCACCTCTCCAAATGGAATATTTAAGCCCATTCCTTCAACCGCGCGTCACCGAGTGCAAATTTCTGGGCACTCTAGTGTCCAATCTTTCTCTCACCTTCGAGTCACGAATGGCAAAACTCGCCAATCTAACTCTTCAGATTTAAGAAGATTGAACAGGGGCAGTTGTTGTACCCCAAAATTTGCCCTCTCATTTCTCAAGGATTTTCTCACAAGATCTCTTATGACATCAAGTTTGCAGCACTGATACATCAATTTAGGCTTGGAATTGGCAAAAGGGCAAAATGGTCAATTGCATACTGAAAAGTCAAACTTTGACTTTTTTGATCAGCATTATATTTCAAAGATC
Source organism: Vicia faba (assembly GCA_948472305.1). Lineage (NCBI taxonomy): Eukaryota > Viridiplantae > Streptophyta > Magnoliopsida > Fabales > Fabaceae > Vicia > Vicia faba. Next base: position 110,905 of record CATIWC010002763.1, on the reverse strand, counting down.
AAATTTCATCAAGACATTCAAGAATATCAAGCTTGATCATCAAGAAGTCAAGAGAGTCAAAAGTCAACTTGAAAAGTCAAGATTTCCAAGGCTTAGAAATTTTCTAAGTGTTTTTATACATGATAATTTCATTTCTTCATGCCAACTTTTCACCATGATGCAAGATGATTCAAGAGAAGCTTCCAACATGAAAGTTGTAGATCTCCATGATATTTACAACATTTTGTTACACTACTTCTCCTAAACAGGCTTGGATTTCAGGTTATAAATTCGTGAAGTCATGACATTTTCATTTAACACTTAGAGAAATTTTCAGCAGTTTTGGTCAGGTTTTATCCCAACTTCTTGCCCATTTTTCATCAAGATCCAGTTTGATTTAACAAAAGTGGCAAACATGAAAGTTGTAGAGGGTGTTCCAAGCTTTCCAAAACATCCAAGAACATGAATTTATCTTATTTGAGTTAGGAGATACAAGGATCTGAAGTTGGACATTCATTCTTGATTTACAAGGCAGATTTGTGATGAACAAGGAACAAAAATCTTAACCTATGCTGCATAATCTCCAATTTGCAGGCCTTGTGACTTGCAAATCTTACCATAATTTAATGCTTACACAAACTTTTAAGCTATGGTCCATTGGGTTTAAGCATTATTCAAGTGATCTTTCTATTTTTTGCACAAAGGCACCATTGTCATTCTTGCAAAGTTCACTTTAATCATAAAGTCAATTTCTTGAGCCTCTAACTTGTTGTTCTAATCACACTCAACATGCAAAAATCAGAAGGGCATGCTTAAAGTGTCCAACATCTCTATGCAACAAAGTACAAAGCATTGGAACTACAATCTTCAAGTTTGCTTCATGTACAATCTAACCTAGCCATAACATGTGATTAAAAATATGAGTTTCAAATCTCAAACCTTCTCTATAAATAGAGTGACCAATTGCAAGGGACAGGGGTTGAAAAAAGAGGTTGGAAAAAGAGTTAGAAAAAAATAGAGTGAACAAACAGTAGTTGTATAGATAAACCCTCAAAATCTCATATTCACCAAAGCCATAACAGTCCACAAAACTTCCACTCTTGAGTTTTAAAGTCCAAACCTTTGAACCTCTCACACTTTGCAAGTTCCATCTAAAAAACCATCCAAACATTTCATACCACACAGAGGTTGTTTAGTAACCTTCAACAAAAAAGAAGTCTAGCAGCCTGTTGGAGCTTCCTTAAGGTTCATACAACATCTTGAAGTTTCTTTACGTTATTTACGTTCTTTACAATTTCCAGTCTAGACTAGTTTATATTTCATTACTTTTATAAAGAAGTTTCACTTCAACGAGCGAAGTGATTCCTTTTGTTTAAAGAGATTATCATCAAAACATGCTTTCTAAATAATTGAATACAATAGTCCTGAGATCAATCTGATCGATCTCGTGAGTAACTGAATTTGTTAAAGGATTTAGAGGATCGGTGGTTGTTTACCAAATTCTAGGGTAAACATACGTACACCGCACTAACATATTAAATTTTTAAATATTTGTAATTGTATAATACTTGTGCAAACTGAAAAGACATTTTTGCATTTCCTTGATATATCGACATCACATTTAAACTTTTTATTTGTTTCTTTTTATGCACCACCTATTCTACAATCCATCATAACATTAACTTTTCTATTATGAGTTACGTGTTTTTTGAATCAGTTTTATTTTTAAATTGGGTTTTAACCCTTTCATATAGAGAATTTCTTAATGCACACTAAGTGTTTCTTAGGTACCAGCATGAATTTATAGAAATGCCCCAAAGAATCGGAAATGTATCTCCAGTGCGCATTCTATTATATGAAAAACACATATAAATCAGAAGTACACTTACAGTTCCCAAACTGATGTTGTATTTCTGGTTACACTCTAAATGAACTTAATAATTACACTGTGAGTATCCACACCCTACCACATTGATACAAATCGAAAATGCAACACTGGTTCCATCCCGTAAGTGTATTTCTGGTTTGTATTTTGACATATACTCGCACTACCTCTTTCCCTTCCTCGTTTGCTGCAAACACAAACAAAACACAAAAAACCTCCCAAAACCCCATTGTTTCAAAACACTCATTGTTTCAAAATCCATCAATTTATCGCAACACATAAGAAAATCATCAAGCATAATTAGAATCAACCCAGGAGAATCAATCATTGTAAGTTGTTTTTGAGCATTATTGAATTTTTTTTTATTTTACATACAAATTGTGTTTTAGGGTAGTAAAATGTAGTTTTTTTAGTTCTTGCAATATTTGAAGTCAATACAGAAGTGTTAGCCATGTCTTTTTGACGATCAATGCATGTTTTTTGGTCCCCATTGGGTGTCAGCTACGCCATTGACATACCTCTTAAGTTGCAGGTCATACCAGAATTGTATTTCCGGTTTTATTCTTGACCAAAACCGGAAGTATACTTTCGGTTATACAACAGACAATTTTCCCCTATTTTTTGTACAAGAGTGTTATTGTTTAATACTTTATTCGTTTATTCTATAAGTATTATGGCTGAGAGACAATCCAGATTGCGACATGAGAGACTTTCACAGCATGCTTCCGTGCGTAGGGAAAAGAATCAGTTTTTTCAAGCTTCTAGGAAAGTTATTCCAGATGCGCCCATTGTCGATGGTATTTCTACTTCCACTCCGTCGACCAGCAGGTGAGAGTCTCATGTCCATCCATCTCTACTTCCATCCTCCCGCATCTGTACATCCTCATTGCAGGTATCTGGTCTAGGAGAGACATCTGAATCCCATCCACATACTACATCACATTCAGTTCATACCTCACCACCTCCTTCCTCCCACCGACACCCTATGGTCTTTGAGACATGAGAGTCTTCTTCATCCCAGCCGACACCTGCTCCCACCCAGCCTACATCGGTTCCACCCAGCAGACACCAAATGCCACCCAGTCTGCACCGGAGGCCCATCCATAGCCTGCATCAGAGGCTCATCCACAGCCTGCACCAGAGGCCTATCTAGAGGCAGCACCAGAGGCAACGACACTAAAGGCAGCACCAGAGGTGGAACCAGAGGCGCGTCGGGCCTTTGGAGGAGGACCTTCTGATTTGTCATTACTGCCCTTGTATTCGGACCATGTTGCCATACACTTATAGGACAAAGAGGTAAATATTTCATTTAACAATTGTTACGTATTGTATTACCTTTTTTGCTAAGTATTGTGTTCATTTAAGTCTTTGGTGTTTATCTATGCATGTAGGACCGCGATCCACTCAAGATAATTAACCATGCTAGGAAGATAAATTGCCTGGTACCACCCGCCGAACCATGGTTTCAAGAGCTGCTCACATCACTGGGCTACGTGATTTGGTCTCATGTGGATATACTACTGTTAATCATGGTATGATTAACGCTTTTGTTAAGAGATGGCATCATGAGACATCATCGTTTCACCTATCATATAGTGAGGTGACAATCACATTAGACAATGTCGCGTGTCTGTTGCACCTTCCGATTAGAGGGAGATTTTTAGATCATGAGAGGTGCACCAAAGATGAGGCGCTGGATATATTGGTGAAGTACTTATGAGTTACTCCAGAGGGTGTTATGGCTGAGATCAACAAAACCCATGGGTGTCATGTCAGATTTAGCTACTTACATAAGGTGGTCACAATTGAGTTAGGGTGTGGACGGCAGGCTATTGGGGACGATCTGCAGGTAGCCCAGCATAGAGCATGTGTTATAAGGTGCATTCAGGTAGCAAGGAAGTTCTTGGTATGACTCCTCCCAGTTTCCATATACCTTTTCAACCGCCTTGGTCTTTGCTAACCACGCCTTTCGGTAAGACGGAGTATAGTTAAATATTGTAGTGATGTGGGAGATTATGGCTTTCACCTTCAATGATGGATCATTGCTGACGAGGGGTAGGATTTCTTGACATATGAGATCATAATTTAGTTTTCTATGATCCTGTGATTGAGTAGAACTGACACACGTGTGGGTGGACATAGAACCTATGACCCAACAATCACCTTTTAATCTGTATGATGCAGTGAGCTTGAACATATAATCTGAGTGGATACACTTGATCTTGTACATTTCTGGATTTACACGATCCACCTTAAAATCGACCGAGTTGAGCATGTGAAATTTTTTTATGGCTCGGATACATTCTTCTCTATTACGAAATTTGTCTTTCTCTTTTAAGTTTTCATTCGACTGCATATACGGATTGAAAAATAAATCAGATGACGGTTCATCTCCGCCCATGTTGAAGTTTTTCATGTGCGGAGGTGGTGTGTAGATCTCGTTTGAAGGAATACCAGGTATCCCATCGTCTTCGGGATCATTGTTGACCATGTCATCAAACTCCAACTCATCATCTTCTTCTTCTTCATAAACGAGATCTACTTCTGCTTGTTCGGTCTCCAGAGGATCAACCACTTGTGACAGCTGAGGCTCTCGCAGCATAATGTACAACTCAATAGAGTCGTACCCAGAATACTCATGACTGGAAAACATATTCTGAAGGTCCTCGTCATCTTGAACCCCAACCTTATAAAATATTATTTGGTTGTTACAAAAAAAACCAGATTCTGATAAAAGATTTGTGTCGGGACCTCGTCCAAGTTTGGCCTCCAATCGTTTTTTGAAATATAAGAAATTGGCTTTCCTGTTTAAACAAAATGAGATGTTCTCAGTGTCTCTAAACAAAAACCCAGAGGTTGGACAAATGTATGTCTCACCGTTGAAATGTGCACTGATCACATATTGGGGTGCAGAGGCCATTGTGTATGACTGTTTGAAGGTTTGAAGGTTTGAAGTATTTGAGTTAATTGCTTGAATTTTTGAATGTTCTAGTGTTTGAGTGATTAAGTGTATGAGTGTTTTGATAAATGTAAGATTAAATAGGTTGTACTGAATTTGAATAAACCAACAGTAAGCAACCTCTAATTCGCCTCCCTTCACGTCCAATTGTATTAATGCATGCAGAGATGCTTTCCCCAAGGCTGTCACCTAGCCTGCACCTACACTGCAACCCATGCCACCTCTTATTCGCCAACAGGGATGGCGACACCTTTCATTTTTGTACTCATTCGCCAAGTCCAATGGCGCCTCCATTCACGTCCAATTGTGTTACATGCATGCAAAGATGCCTTCCCCAAGGTTGTCACCTAGCCTGCACCTACACTGCAACCCATGCCATCTCCTATTCACCAACAGGGATGGCGACACCTTTCATTTTTGTACTCATTCGCCAAGTCCAATGGCGCCTCCCTTCACGTTCAATCGTGTTACATGCATGTAGAGATGTCTTCCTCAAGGTTGTCACCTAGCCTGCACCTACACTGCAACCCATGCCACCTCTTATTCGCCAACAGGGATGGCGACACCTTTCATTTTTGTACTCATTCGCCAAGTCCAATGGCACCTACCTTCACGTCCAATCGTGTTACATGCATGCAGCGATGCCTTCCCCAAGGCTGTCACCTAGCCTGCACCTACACTGCAACCCATGCCACCTCTTATTCACCAACAGGGATGGCGACACCTTTCCTTTTTGTACTCATTCGCCAAGTCCAATGGCGCCTCCCTTCACGTCTAATAGTGTTACATGCATGCAGAGATGCCTTCCCCAAGGCTGCCACCTAGCCTGTACATACACTACAACCCATACCACCTCTTATTCTCCAACAAGGATGGCGACACCTTTCATTTTTGTACTCATTCGCCAAGTCCAATGGCGCCTCCCTTCACGTCCAATCGTGTTACATGCATGCAGAGATGCCTGCAAGAGTGACACTTATCATGCATGCATGCACCCACCAACCATCTCACTTACTCTGATAAAATTTTGCCTATAAATATAGAGCCTCACATACTTCTATTGCATCCACAATCGTCTCACTCTCTTCTACAAACTCTTTCATAATCTCATACAATTTCAAACTCTTTCATAATCTTAGACAATTTCAACAATGGCTCTTTTCAAAATGGGCGATTCTCACAGAGGCACACGGGACAACATTGCAGCGTTTGTAAGTTTCTTGTATAGTTATACATTTTTCATACTTCTATTAATGCTTTATTCATCTTACCGACTCTTACACTTTTTACATTCTTAACTTAGGATACTAAAAGATTCAAAATTCGGTCACACAACTACCTTGCTTCCGACCTGTTGATCGTACCCTATCTCGAATGTGCAGGTTTCGGAAACGTTATAAAGATCTCCAACTGCACGATTGATTCAAAGTTCATACTTGCAATGTTGGAAAGGTGGAGACCAGAGACCCATACATTTCATCAACCAATAGGTGAATGTACCGTCACACTAGAGGACGTGTACATGTTATTGGGTCTCCCTGTCGACAGTAAGGCGGTTAACGGGTAGGTTCAACAACCCAATTCTGTGTGAAGAATTGTTGGGCAGGGATATGGTTGAAGGTGGTGGTGCGAGAGGTCAGGGTATACTACTTACTGAGCTAAAAAGTCATTATGCGACTCTTGAATTGAACAAAAATTCCTCTGAACTAGTTAAGGTAATAAAAGCTAGAAATTATATAATGATACTATTTGGAACCTTTTTATTTCCCGAAAGTACGGGAAATAGTATAAATTTTATGTATTTAAATTTACTTAGAGACTTCGAAAAAACTAGAAAGTATAGTTGGGGTTCTGTGTTTTAGCTCATTTATACAGTTCCTTGTGTAAAAATGCAATCAAGGAAAAATATATATTTTATGGCTGCGCTTTTTTACTTCAAGTTTGGGGTTGGTGGAGAATGGAGTCCCTAAACCCCGTCAACAACAACGCATTTATTTTCCCATATGCAACAAAGTAAGTCATCAACTTATATCATTTATTACTATTCATCTCTTCACCAAATATATGATAAAAATAAAATATTTTTCAAATCCTTTAGGTACTACGTGAGGGGTATGGATTACGGCAAGAATCCAAGATTCAATGTCGCTCTATACCGCAATCTATTGGATCACCTTGGTCCGGATGATGTACGTCATACCTTTCAACTTTTCTACTTTTAAATTATTTATTTATTACGTTTTCATTAAGCTGATTTAATTTTATCTGTAGTTTGTCTGGAGAACATATTTGGGTTTGGACCATGAACCAAACTCCGAGGATGCAACAATTTGGAGCGCAAAGACTGCAATCATACGGTTCAATATTGTGGAGATGTACCACAGCGACCGTGTCAAGATGCAGTTTGGAATACATCAAGAGATACCCTGCGATTCAACTTGTTTATCCATGTGGCATCTCAAAAGGGTCGACGCCCAATGGGGTCTTACCAACTAGAAAGATTTTGCTCCAGAATGGTGTAAGATGTGGCAGAGGCGTCACTGACATGTCTTGCAATTCTCAGCTTTCCTCAACCATGGTAATATGCGACACACGAATCAGTATTTAGCTTGGTACAGATCAGTTAGTACCCCAGAAATGCACGTGTCTCATCCAAGGTATTTGGTTGACCTAAGAACACGATAGACACAACCCTCATTTCCCCAACAACAAACCCAATACACATCAACCTCCCACCAACCCCCCCGACGAAACAGAACCACAAACACTCAACCACAATCACCACCACAATACGATTACACCCACATGCCCCACAACCAACCACAATCACCACCTCAGTACCAATACCCCCATATGCCTCACACTCAACCACAATTTCAATCACAATACCAATACACCCACATATCTCACACACAATTACAGTCTTCTACATATCCCAATATGGGCCCCTCAATATCTAACCTTAGCCCTGATCTGGGATTGTCCGAAGATTATGAACCAATCGACCCAACTTACCATCAACAACATCACCAAAGCACCCAACATTCTCAATACCAAACACCCCAAGATCCATTTCCTTTCTATCCCCCGTACTCAGACGACCAGTACTACAGACCAACCATAGAACCCCACCCACCACCAACACGGCCAAACTTTGAGGGTATGGGCAACCGACTGTACCAAAGTGGATCTTCTAGATATGGAGATCTGACTGATTTCATGGATCCGGAACGCATTGACTTCGCTGGACCACTGATCCTGCCACAACAGGAAACGCGACGAAACCCAGCACGGAAAAGGCGAAGACGAGGATGCGGAACCGGGGGTCATTACCGGGTTCCGGGAGACCACTGATTAATCTGTATTTTTTATGTAATCATTATGTGTGTAATCATATTGTGTAAATAAAAATTCAATTTTCTTGATCATATATCGTTTACTTAACGTACCACATTTAAAATAAAAAACGCGAAAAATTGCATGCCTTTTGCACTAAGGCGCCATCTCACTTGGCTTAGGGCAAGCCTTTTACACATAGGCGCCAAGTGAGATGGCGCCTCCCCTTTAAAATAAGGTGCATGCGCCAACTGGGTTGGCTCCTCCCTTATGAGATTTTCTGAAACATGGTTATTTGCGTAATTTTCTCCGAAACATGGTTATTTGTGAATTTTTTTTTTAATACCTAGTTATTCCAAAAAAAAAAATCGGAAATTGTAAAGAACGTAAATAACGTAAAGAAATTTCATTGAATGTAAATGACATTGAATATAAAATATGATGCATCATACGTACATTCTTGTTAACTCTTTTCTCAAACACTAGTACTTTGAGTATTTTGAATATTTTATACAAAGATGTGAGTGCATATTTCGAATTAAGGGCTATTTTTTTTTTTTAGTAGTCAATGAAGCGTTAGCGTTGTGCATGAGAAACAAAATCATAAAATGATTAAATTCTTTGAAGTTCATAAATATGCAGAATGCCAAAAACGAGAAGAGATAAAGGTTGTTTGTGAGATAACATGTAATATGGTCCTTCCAAGAAACATTCAAATGACACTGAAGGGAAAAAATGGTCACAAAGCAACTACTATTAAGAATATTTATAAGTATAACATGTTCAAAGAGTATATCAGGAGCCCGAGATAAAAAAAATGCAATTTCTCATTAAATGCTTGGGTGAAAATAAATATGTGCATAACTACAAATTGATTGTTGATTGAGAAATTGTCAGATATTTTTTGAACGCATTCAAATTCCATTTTTGTTCAACACTTTTTTGATTATATCGGTGATGAATTCTACTTATAATACCAACCAATACCATCAATTGTTGTTTGAGTTTATCGGTGTTACTTTTATTCAGATGACACTCAATTTCATTTGATTATATGATGTCTAAGAAGGAAGAAAACAAAATTTGAGTTTTAGAGAGGTTTCATACTCGATGAAATTTCAAATAATTCTCTCAAGATTATTATGATTGGACGAGACACTACTTATGAATGTTGTTGAAAAAGTTTTTTCCAAATTTATTGCTCTCTTGTGTTGATATCGCATTTCTAAAAGTGTTAGAGCAAAATGTAAATAAATATCAAAGTAAAAGATTTGAAATCTAAGAATGATATTATTTTAGATTGATCCAATAATGAGTCCAGTCTAATCCTTTCTTTCGGTATGGTTCATATATTTATGGACGAGACACTTATGAATGTTGTTGAAAAAGTTTTTTCCAAATTTATTACTCTCTTGTGTTGATATTGCATTTCTAAAAGTGTTAGAGCAAAATGTAAATAAATGTCAAAGTAAAAGATTTGAAATCTAAGAATGATATTATTTTAGATTGACCCAACAATTAGAATGGGTCCAGTCTAATCATTTCTTTCGGTATGGTTCATATATTTATGGCCCGAATCTCTTCCGCTCTCTGTCAGACAATATCGACCATTTGCTCTCTTAAACTGGCACTGACCTAAGATGATCGACAAGCACCTCTCAGTCTGCCCGACCTCGAGTCGTGCAGACAATTAGGAACCGATCAGACCGATGCCCGTAACTAACCTCCTCCTTGGAACCAACGGTTAGTTACCAGCACATCTGCCCGATTTGACCAAGTCCTGACAGTTCATTATTTTTGCAGACCTGCATATCCAGGCCTAAAAACAGGAATCAATGATCATGTGTCAGGGGTATTATATAAACCCTCACATTTGTGAGGGCCAGGTATCGAGTATTCACTATTCACCACTAATACCTTAACACTTTTCTTGTATCTCTTTGCTCCCACTCTTACTTGATCGTCGGAGTGCCTTGCAGGTACAACCCCTTTTTCCCCCTCGACATCACAACCTGACTGCAGAACATCATTCGGCCACCTTGCAGGTTCCGATCAACCGGTAAGATCAGTGGCATCGTCTGTGGGAAACTGCTCTCCCCATCTTTCTTTCCTCGAAACTCAAAGATCAAAGCAAATTTTCAAGATTCCTTTTACCAATCATGGACGACCATGATGATCTCCACCTGCTCGGAAAGGCTATTCTTTCCCCTGCGCACAAAACCGACAGAAGCCAGGAACATCCTCACCTCGAGGACAACCTAGGTTTCCGAGACGGCCATACAACATCTCCAGATTTAACTAACGCCCGACACAGCGACAACCAATTCTTGGACAAGGGACATCCCAAGAATCCCACCGAGGAACTGCCAAAGATCCTGCAACCAGTTCCCATCCCTCTCAGCGGCGACCCAGTCATTGGAGCATTGCTCGCAGCCATCAACCAGACCAACGCCCTTATCATGCAGTAGAACCAAAGGATAGAGGCCTGGGAGAAGAAGCGGTCAAGGTCTCCCCCTTGGAGAACCCGACGACGAGACTCCCCCAGCATATCTCCACCAAGGTGTGGCCTTCCACCAAGAAAGGAGAAGTGCGGCGTTTCTTTCTTCAAGAAATGCAATCGCACACCTCCCACGAAAGATCAAGACCCTCCTTCATCCAAGAAGAGGAAAGACGATTGTCAAATCGACTGCACTCGATTACCTTCGCCTGAACCAAGATAGAAACGGAGGAGTCCCTCCCCTCGACGAGACCGCGATGATCGACGGGGTAGAAATTATCACTCCCCTTCTCCGTCCCCCGCGCATTGTGAAGACGATGAGCTCCATGGCCCGCTATCAATGGAAATTACAGAAGCCCAACTCTCTGTCGGTCTGGAGAAGCCACCTCTGTTGGGAACCTACGATGGAACGACAGACCCCGACGAACTATTGAGAACATTGACGCTCTCCTCGACTATCGAGGAGTCAGAGGGGCCATCAAGTGTAGATTGTTCCCAACCACTCTTTGGAAGGGAGCAATATCTTGGTACAAGATTCTCCCGGACGAGTCTATCACATCCTGGAAGCAGCTTGGGAGGATATTTTCGAGGCACTTCACCGCCTCTCATTGACACCCAAAGTCGGAGGCTTCGCTCGAAGCGATCATCCAAGGCAGAGATAAATCTTTGTGGGCATATATCGAGCGCTTCAACAAGAAAGTAGTGCAGGTCTCCACGATCGACAACATGAAGAAATATCTCCTCGAGCGCAGGCTCCGTCCCCGCAGCGACTTTTCCAAAGCTGTGGGCATTGAATCACCGGCCACGCTCGAATCCCTCCTCCTCAAGGCTCAGGCATACATCCAATACGAGGAGAAGGAAGCCTCCAAGGGAATCGAGGCACAGAGAGAGTGCCAAGACCTCTAAGAATGAAGAGCCCACGAAATCTCATCAGGGAGAAAGAAACGGGAAGACAGGTCCCAGGACTCCAAGGACTACAAGGGGTCAGCTGGTCATTTCCACGACTACACCCCCACTGACTACCTCAAGGGACCATATTCTATCTGAATGCGCCAATTCTGAATTTAAGCAGGTCGGGATGCGCTTCCCCCGACAAATACCTTCCAAACCCGAAACTGACAAGAGCATATATTACAGGTTCCACAAAAGCCACAGGCATAACACCAAGGATTGCATTCATCTCAAGGATACAATCGAAATACTGATTTGAGATGGGCACCTCAAACAATACAAGAAGAAGGAGGGCGCCCGCGAAGAAGCACCAGAAACTGAAAACGTGGAAGAGGGGAAGGAGTCCCCCGACATCGACACCATATCGATCTCCATGAGCATCTTGCGGCCGGAAGATTTCTACTACCCGGACATGGAGAACGTCCCGTTGTTCTTCTCCTCCTACAGTCCTTGGGAATTGTTCCCCGCGGCTATGGTCATCTCCAAAGGGGGATTCAACAAGCACACGATTGGGTCGGTAAAAAGAAGATTCGACCAGCTCATCGAAGCTAACTCGGACATGGACGCCACGCTGGACAAATTCCGAGAAGGCTCCCATCCCCTCGCTTTCTACGGGGAGGAATTGTCGGGCAGAGCCCCGAATTCGTCCATCCCACTACTCGTGAGAGCTCGCATGGCGAATTTTAACGTGCGACGCATATTGGTCGATCAAGGCAGCTCGGGGGACATCATGTACACCCAACTGTTCACCACCTTGCAGCTGAATGAAAGTCATCCAACCCCGCACGTAGGATCATACGTCTAGGGCTTCAATGGAGCCAGCACGAAACCCTGGGGATATATCGAGTTGGTCGTCACCTTTGAGAGAGGGGTAACGGCCAGAGCCATCAAGACCCAATTCCTGGTGGTGGATTTCCCGTCTCTCTATCAGTGCATCTTCGGGAGCCCCACTCTTGCCGAACTCATCGCGGTTCCCTCCACCGTGCATCTCAAAATGAAGTACCACACCGCCGAAGGTTTGGTCGCCACCCTCCACAGGGATATCCAAGCAGCAAGAAGGTGTTTTTAAGCTTCAGCCAGGGGCCTCAGTTCCATCAGCGTTCAACCTCGAACGACCACCAGAGTCGCACTGCCCTCCAGCTCCGAGGAAGTCAAGCCACTATCGAGGGTCGATGCCATCGACCTCGACAGTCGCTTCTTCAAGGAAGATCGTGTCGAGCAAAGAAAGAAGGGAAATGAGCCTATGGTCGAAGGCGAAAGTTCGACCCCATCTGTAGATCACGGCGAACTCTCGAGTCACACACGGCAAATCCCGGATGGCGACTTTGAGCTCCTTCCCCTTGGAGAAGATCCCACCAGAGGAGTGAATATTGGAGCAGACCTCCCCGACTTGGCAAAAAGGCAACTCAAAGTTTGCCTAAGGGAGAATGTTGATCTATTCGCTTGGAGTGTGGTCGAGATGCCCATATTATATCCAGAAAGTGCATGTCATCACTTAACTATAGATCCTGCCCTCAAGGCGGTCGCCCAGTGTAGAAAAAACAGTTCTCTGAAAAAGCGGAGGCTGTAGAACTAGTTGTAAAAGACCTCGTAGAGACACATTTTATTTATGAAGCCCAATACACAACCTGGCTCTCAAATGTAGCTCTTGTGAAAAAATCTAATGGAAAGTGGCGCATGTGTATTGATTATACTGGTCTCAATCAGGCTTGCCAGAAAGATGCTTATCCCCTCCCCAATATTGACAAACTGGTCGACAACTCGGTCGATTTAAAATTGCTATCATTTATGGACGCATGCTCTGATTATAACCAGATCCCAATGGCGAAAACAGACAAAAAATACACTATTTTCATGACTGAATCAGACAACTATTACTACAATGCAATGTCCTTCGTCCTAAAAAACGCGGGCGCTACATATCAGCGCATGATGAACAAAGTTTTTTGCAACGAGATAGGCGACATGCTCGAAGTCTATATGGACGACATGATCGTCAAGTCCACGGAAGAGCTCAACCATGCCCTCCACTTAAAGAAAGTGTTCGAGCAGGCTCGAAAGTGACGGGTGCGATTCAACCCGAAAAAATGTACATTTGGCGTACGGGAAGGAAAATTCCTCGGATTCTACCTAACAGAACAAGGCATTAAAGCAAACTCCGACAAACGTCGGGCATTTTCCAAATTTCCAACGCCCACCTCGAAAAAGTCCATCCAAATCCTAAACGACATGCTCACTTCTCTCTCTCGATTCATGGCACAATCCGTCCAGCACGTGCTTTCCATGTTCAAACTCCTCCGGAAGGAAGCTCCCTTCGAATGGACACCCGAGTGCGAGCGAGCCCTCATTTACTTAAAACGAGCTCTATCACAGTCGCCCGTCCTTTCTCGACCCGAGAAAGACGAGGTCTTCTACCTCTATCTGGTCGTTGCCTTTGAGGCGATAAGCACGACACTGATTAGAGAAACTCCAGAAAGATAAAGACCAATTTATTTCACGAGCAAGGACCTGTAAGGGCCAGAGGCGAGATATCAATAAATCGAAAAGGTAGCTTTAGCACTCGTTAACGCGGCGAGGAGGCTCATACACTACTTCCTGGACCATACTATAGTCGTCCGAACGAATCAGCCAATAAAGCAGATGCTCGAAAGACCAGACATGGCCGACAGAATGTTGAAATGGTCTTTAGAGCTCTTCGAATTTGATATCCAATACGAGAGAAGGAAAACCATCAAGACTCAGGCCTTGGCCGACTTCGTGGTTGAAATGACCTTGCCCGCAGACCCCGACGGATCACGCTGCTGGACGATCTTCATCAACGGCGCCTCTAGTTCAACAGGAAATGACACTGGCATCATATTGGAAAACGAAGAAAGGACCCTAATCGAGGTCTCCCTCGCATCATCTTTCCCGACCTCTAACAATCAGGCCGAATACGAGGCATTCCTGGCAGGCTTACGATTGGCCGAAGATTTAGGAGCTGAGGAAGTAAAGATCTTCATCGATTCTCAGTTGGTTGCCTCTCAAGTCTGAGGCGAATATCAGGTCAAAAACTATTAACTCGATGAATATTGGGCCCTGGTCCAGGAAAGGAAAAAAGAAATTTAAATATGTGGATGTGGAGCATGTTCCCCGCGAGCATAACGCCTGCGCATATATCATATCCAAGCTGACAAGCACGAAGAAGAAAGGAGGGAATAAGTTGGTAATACAAGAAATCCTTCCTCGACCGAGCACCCAGAAACCACCCTCTACCTTAGAAGTGTTCGCCATCGGGGACAGTGATTGTTGGATGACCCCCGTACACGATTACCTCACTAAAAGAAAACTCCCCGACGACTCGAAAGAAGCGGTAGTTGTCAGACGAAGAGCTTGCTCGTACGTCTTGGTCGAGGGCAAACTTTACAGGAGAGGATTTTCCATTCCCTTCTCAAATGCATCGACTGAAGCGGTGCAGATTGTGTCTTGCTCGAAATCCATGAGGGTATTAGCGGCCAACACCTGGGCGAAAGATCCCTCGCAAGAAAAGCTTTGTGAGCGGGATATTATTGGCCCGCCATACAGCATGACGTAAAAGAGCACGTAAAAAATGTGACAAATGTCAATGACACAGAGACATGCATTTAGCTCCTCCAAACGAGCTCAAGTCCCTCTCTGCTCCTTGGCCATTCGCTTGGTGAGGATTGGATCTCCTCGATCCATTTGTGGTCGACACCAATCAAAACAAATATTTAATCGTAGCGGTTGACTACTTCACTAAATTGATAGAAGTCGAAGCTTTGGCCAAAATCACCGCCCAAAACGTCATTCGCTTCTACAAAAGAAACATCCTCGCTTGATTCGGCATCCCACAAGTGATAGTCACCGACAATGAGACTCAATTCACATACCACACCTTTATGGAATTCTTCGCTAAACTAGGCACCCCCAGCACTTCGCCTCTGTCGAGCATCTCCAAACGAATGGCCAAGCCAAATCTGCGAATAGAGTAATACTTAGGGGCCTCAAGCGAAGATTAGATGAAACCAAGAAATGATGGGTCGAGGTACACAGTGTACTCTAGGGATATCGAACAACTGCACATTCGTCAACTGGGGAGACCCCTTCTTGACTAGCTTACGGGACAGATGTGACACCCCAAATTAATTCAAGTGTTAAATAATTAGGAATTTAATTATTAAATTAATTAAAGGCTTAATTAATAATATTTTGGATTAAATGGATGAATTAATTATGAAATTAAAAAGGAAGACCGGGGGGTGTAAGGTTGAATTAGAGGTGTGTGAAGTAAAAAGCTCTACTAAATAATAACTAATTTATTACTATTATTTGGAAAATAATAAAAGGAATATAAAAAGAAGGATAAAAAGGAAAAGAAAAAGAAGGTTATTTGAAAAAGTCATTATACGTGAAATTGGAGAAGAGAAGAGAAGAGAGGAAAAAGCCAAACGCTGTGAATTCGAAGGATCATCGCGAGGTAAGGGGTGATTTCGATTAGTTAATTCGTATTATCGGTTTAGATATTCAATAGTATGGATCATAGTATGTTAGGGAATCCCGGTTTGGAATTCTAGGTTTGTAGGATTATCCCTAATTGTGTTAGATTATAGGAATTGGAACCATTAATGTGATAAATAATTAATAGGAATGATGGAAACATGATTTATGATGTTGTATTGATGTGTATTGGTTGCATTTTGGTATGGGAATGAAAAGGAATGGATTGAGATACATAATGCTGTCAAAAATAGCAGTTTTGGGCTCTGCAGGTCGTGGGAACCGGTTCCCAGTGGGGAGGAACTGGTTCCCAGTGGGGAGGAACCGGGTGTTGGCTGAAGATTTTGATAATGTTATTAGAAGCCAAATGAATTAAACGTTTCGATCGAAATGAGGTAAAGCGTCATGTTTCGAAGTAGCAGAAGCAGTGTTTCGAATAAGCATGTCAAAGCTTGGAGCTTCGAGTGGCAATTATGGGAACATATCTAAAGAAGTCTCGAAATAACAACAAGACTGTGTCTGGGAAGTGCGTTCGAAACGGAGAAGTACCAAAGCATTTGAAATTCAAATGGAAGCGGGACATTCGAAGTTTGAAAGTTATGTGCTGGAGCATTTGGGGACACGTGGAAAGAAGAAAGAGGCATTGTTCTGCATGTTCTGAACGTGGCATAATCCTATAGCAAGACCGTTATGGTCGAATTAGTATAAATAGAAGTCTTAGTATTAGGATTTCGTGTGTCATATCTATTGTACTAAATACTCAGTAACATTCAAACTACCACATGTCAAGGGAAACGAATGCAAGAGAAATGTACGTATGATAGAACCATGTATTTCTGATTTAATGAAAACCTTTTACCATTTCCAGCACTTTCCTTTATCTTTTTGTCAAATAACATTTACAAGTTTTCTCATTTACAGTCTTTTCACTTCGAAATCTCTTCTTCAAAGTTTTACATTTTAATGCTTTCTTCACATTTCAAGCACTTTACATCTCAGAAAACTGTCATATTTTCCATACCTTTACCTTCAAGTCTTATCCTTCGAACGCATATTTTTACTTAAAGTCATTTACAGATTTCTTGCATTAAACGCTTTCTTCATATTTCAAACCTTTTACGTTCCAGAAATCCTTTACATTAACTGTTTTATAATTCGAAACCATTTACTTGACTTTTATGCAATTTTACATGTCTTTACAATTAACATTTATTCATGCAACTTAGTTTCGTACACGCACATTTTGATTACATCTTTAGACTTTTTGAGAGAGAAATCGAAATAAGCCAAACGCATATACAACACTCAAATATCAACCATGAATATCTGTTCGATCGTGAGAGTAACCTTAATGTCCAAGGAATCCTAGGATCAATCTAGTCGATCCTGTGAGTTACCAGAGGAATTGAATAACAGTCAGAAAGATTATTCGATAGTTTGGAAGACTAGCGGTTGTTTACCAGAAATCACTGGAAACAAATTGGCACACCCGGTGGGACCAATAATTGGATATTAGAAGTAAATATTGTTGAGACATAACCATTATAAAAACGTTGGAACCTAAGAAGTTTGCTGTTTTATGAACCTGAGAAGTGGTAAAATAACCAACAGCAACCAACCTTCATCCAGAAGAAAATGTTTGGACAAAATGTCTAATTCTGACAATCAACAAGGGGAACAAAATGGCCCACATACAACAGGCACTAATGCGTCCACTTCGATCGGAACATCTAATGTAATCCCTTCGAATGCACAGTCTGTTGCATCTTCAACCAGTAACATAGCCACCAATGGAGTAAGTGGCATATCAGCTAATAGTTCGATCTTAGGAAATACTAGAACCATTGGTTACCCTGGGGGATTCGTTCCACCATCAAGGACACAATCCCATTTCGCCACTCCATTAACTAGACCGCTCGGTTTCGATGGGAATAGAACCAGAAATTCCTCTTATGGAATGCCAACATCTTTTATGGCAGGTTTACACAATTCCACATCGAATTCATCCCCACAACTAGGGTCTGGGTCTGGGGCGAATCAGTTTATGACAAATAACCAAGGGTCAGTGGGTTATAGCACAATGCCTATCTTAACCACAGACAATCAGTTGGCTTTTAGGCAATTGATGGATGACAGTAACCATAATATGATAGGGGTGTTAGCACAAACCATGCAGGAGATATTTGCCCCAATAGTGAAAAATGTGACTGTGACAAACAGAGAAAACGCTGACAATATGAGTCGAATAGCAGATTTCTTTGCTCCCCCAGAAAGGCGTAGGCAGAATCAGGCGGGATTTCGAGCAAACATGCCTGTTATAGAACAAATTGCTAACGACCCAATTTATAGACCACCCAGAGAAGAAGTTAACTTAGGGGCCAGGGCACCAAGGTTAGAAGCCCCAATAATCCCGGGCCCACAAAGAGAAATTATGGAACCAGGGGCAAGGGTCGAAAGGCTAGAAGCCCCAGAGTTTCGAGAAGAACAACCTAGGGGAGTTGTCTTGGTTGGTCGAAATTAAGATGCCGATGCTGTCGTTCATAGAATTCGAAACGATGACATCTTGGCAGAAAACAACCTAACCACCATGATAGAGAGAGTCATGGCTCAGAATGGCCTCAACACAGGAATGAGAAGGCCAAATTATGCTTCTCCTATATTGGATTGCATAATGCATACTGATTTACCAAGGGGATATAAAGTCCCTAAATTTACAAAGTTCGCTGGGGATACCAATGAGTCAACAGTCGAACACATAGCGAGATATCTAACCGAAGCGGGAGATATAGCCAATAATGAAGATCTCAGGATCAAATACTTCCCAAGTTCCTTGACTAAAAACGCCTTCACATGGTTTACCACTTTTCCCCCTGGGTCCATTGACACTTGGGCTCTCTTAGAGAGATTATTCCATGAACAATTTTACATGGGACAGTCGAAAATAAGTTTGAAGGAATTGGCCAGTGTTAAGAGAAAGTTCACCGAACCCATAGATGATTATCTGAATAGATTTAGGCTTTTGAAATCCAGATGTTACACAGTAGTGCCTGAACATGAGTTAGTCGAAATGGCCGCTGGTGGCTTGGATTATTCTATTCGAAAGAAACTAGACACTCAATATTTGAGGGATATGGCTCAGTTAGCCGATAGGGTTCGACAGGTCGAAAGACTAAAGGCCGAAAAAGCCAGAGTCTTTAAGAATAGCAAGAAAGAAAGGATTTCCTATGTTGGGACTGAGGAAGCAGAAGAATATCCTGAATTCGAATTCGAAGAGGTCGAAATCGACCTCGCTGAATTAAAACAGGCCCCACCTTATTCCTGCAAATTGTTAGTTCCCACAAAAGGGAAAGACATTGTTGAAAATGAGAAAAGTGACAAATTTCCAAAGAAGGTTTATACCTTCGATGTCACTAAATGTGACGAGATTTTTGACTTACTTGTCAAAGATGGCCAACTAATTGTTCCATCAAATGTCAAAATACCTCCTTTGGATCAGAGAAAGAAGAGAGGATTTTGCAAATATCATAGTTTCCTAGGCCACAAAACCTCACAATGTTTTCTTTTCAGGGACCTAATTCAAAACGCGATCAAAGATGGCAGACTAAAGTTTGCTGATAAGGTGAAGATGAAAGTGGACGAAGATCCCTTGGATGTCGCAGACACCAACTACTCTGAGCCTACATGCATTGGAGAGGTCAACATGGTGGAAACTGATCAAAGCGACGCCCTAACAGGAGAGAAGGGTACTGAAGCTGAAAACTGGGTGATGGTCGAAGTCAATAAGGAGGTCACTGAAGACATCCAGAATACGCCAGAGACTTCGATTGCGGCACCTGTAGCTGTTGCAAGAGAAACCCAGGCTACTGAAGGCCAGGGAAATCAAAACCAAGAACTAACACAAGTCACTGAAGGCTTGAGGCTGGAATTGGAGAAAGTCCAAATCACGCAGCCAATTTCCCCTCAGAAGGAAATATGGGACACTCTAGGGGAACCCAGTGGAAAATTTGACTATTTGGTCAAATATTCTGCCCCAGAGAGTTCGAAGGTTCAGATTAAGGATATAAAGCCCACAGGATGGGGCGATGATGAAGCTAAGGGGGGAGATGTTGAAATAAATATGGTGGATATGGAAAGACCTCGCTCTGAGATGGAGGAAGTAGAAAAATACTTAGAAAAAGAAAAGTATAGAATAGGGGATAATCACACTGGAGATGCTAGTCTCAAGGATTATCTCATGACATGCCACAAAGGAGATTCAGGCATGATATTATGCCCTAGGTGCAGCATCCTCTGCAATCAAAGAATCGCTGCGAATTTCGAAAGGGTACAGAGGACTCGAACTGGCAACAATTGGCGCCAGGATAACCAGCTTTTTAGGTGTTATCCCAAGGCTGGAGAAAGTTTGTTGGAATTTGTGTTTCGCTGCTACAAAGGGGTAACCAAGTGCTTGATTTGCCCAAGGTGTTCTGCTGTGTATGACCAAAGCATGGCCAGGGCCTTCGAAACGATTCCCTTCGCCCCTTGTTGGAACCATCAAGAAACTGTCCAGATGGGCCCACATTTCGACAGCAGACACAAACAGCGAAGGCCTGATAGCCCTCACCCCAAGGCTGCTCGAAGAGTGACTTTCAAAATCCCTGTTGAAGTGCCAACCGATAGATGGTTACAGGTCAGAAATGACAAAGGCAAAGATAGATGGAGAAACGTTGAACGAAATGCACGCCATGCTGTGACATACAGGAGGCAATTCAACACAGCAAAAAGGGAGGAGGTGAGATTAGAAAATTACAAAGGAAGGAACCCCATGTCAAGATCCCAGTGGCGCAGACAGCAAAGGATTCGAAAGGCTGAGAGAGAATCTGTGGCAAACAAAGGGGTTACTTCAACAAAAAACCAAGGTGAATCTAGCACCAACAAACCAAAAAATCAAACTGAAGACAAACCTCCAGTCAATAGGAGGCTCTTCTCTGAAGTACAACGCGATGAACCAAAGGAATACACTCCAGGCCCGGAAGAGGACGAAGATATGATAACAGATAACTTCGAATCGGAGGGGGAGTCTTCATTTAACCTGAACTGTAACGTGGTGTCTGTGCTTCCCTGCGAATTTGGGCAGGAAACCGAAATCGATGAATATGAGGAGGAAGACACCACAGATTTGATGAAACATAGGCCTGTGTGCTACTATGTGATGGACAATGGGGCTGTTGAGGAACAAAATGCGTTCTTCGAACGTCCAGAACCTGCAATGAAGAACCATCTCAAGCCACTTTTTATTCGGGCGAAAGTTGGTGTCCATGGTGTGAACAAAGTTCTAGTGGATGGGGGTGCTGCAGTCAATTTGATACCCCATTTCATGCTAAAAAGATTAGAGATCCGTGAAGGAGACATCAAGCCCCATAATATGGTTCTGTCCAATTATGAGGGAAAAGTGGGCAAAACACTGGGAGTGGTCCAGTTGGAATTGACAATAGGCTCAAGCTGTAGGCCCACCATGTTTATGGTGATCGAAGCCAAGGCCAACTATAACTTACTGCTGGGAAGGGAGTGGATCCATGGCGTGGGGGCAGTTCCTTCGTCAATGCATCAGCGACTAGTTCTGTGGAGAGATGATGGAATCGTGGAAAACATCGAAGCAGACCAGAGTTACTTTATGTCAACTGTCAATTTAGTTGACAAGAGGGATTATGATAAAAATCTGGCAAAGATTGCTCCGTGTGTTCCAAATGATGAGATTAATGAAACTAGAAACGCCCACTACTACATGACCCTTCGCCATGATGGCCTTTACTGGGATAGAACAATAATCAGTGAAGAAGAGGGAGTCGAAAGCACTATACAAAAACGGCCAGCAGGCTGGGACTTCGACAACCTTATCCATGACTGAGTCTACCTTTTTCGAAAGGATTTCGGCCTATATGGCTGAGAACGAATCAAAAGCGGCCTTAGAGGCTGAAATAAATAAATCAACTATAAAGATGAACGAAGTAAGTGGGGATGGTTCGAAATGCTCACCCTTCGAAGAGTTTGAGATGGATCAAAGGTTGGATGCCATCTATGATAAAGAACCCTTAGGCTTCGAAAGGGACCCCACAAACTCAGGTGCCAAAATGTTGGCACAAGATCCACTCAAAGAAGTCAACTTAGGGGATGAAAAAATGAAAAGAGTAACCTACATAAGTGCTAAACTTAGCCCAGGCCTCAAGAAGGAAGTGATCGAAGTCCTCAAGGAAAACAAAGATTGCTTCGCATGGGATTATGATGAGATGCCTGGTTTAAAGAGGGAGTTGGTCGAACACAGACTGCCAATCAAAGATGGCAAGAGGCCCATCAAACAAACTCCCAGAAGATTCGCACCAGCGGTTCTCACAAAAATTAAAGCTGAGATCGAAAGGTTGCTGCGTTGCAAATTCATCAGAACAACAAGGTACGTCGAATGGTTAGCAAACATAGTACCTGTTATTAAGAAAAATGGTTCTTTAAGAATTTGCATAGATTTTAGGGATTTAAACATTGCAACCCCTAAAGATGAATATTCCATGCCTGTGGCAGAAATGCTAGTAGATTCTGCTGCAGGGTTCGAATACTTGAGTATGTTAGATGGATACTCTGGGTATAACCAGATTTTCATTGCTGAAGAAGATGTTGCAAAGACAGCATTTCGTTGCCCAGGAGCCTTAGGCACCTACGAATGGGTGGTGATGCCTTTTGGTTTAAAGAATGCTGGGGCAACTTATCAAAGGGCAATGAATTCAATTTTTCATGATTTCATTGAAACCTTCATGCAGGTGTATATTGATGATATAGTCATCAAATCTATATCTGCAGAAACACATTTGCATCATTTAAGCCAATCATTCGAGCGAATGAGAAAACATGGCTTAAAGATGAATCCCCTTAAATGTGCATTTTTTGTGCAGGCTGGAGATTTTCTTGGTTTTGTGGTTCACAAGAAAGGAATTGAAATCAACCAGAACAAAACCAAAGCCATAATGGAGACGAAAGCACCTACGTCAAAAAGGGAGTTGCAATCTCTGCTAGGGAAAATTAACTTCCTCAGAAGATTCATTTCGAACCTAAGTGGAAGAACCCAAGCCTTCTCTCCGTTACTTCGTCTAAAGCAAGGCCAAGCCTTCGAATGGAACGAAGCTCACCAGGAGGCATTTGACAGGATAAAAGAATACCTTTCTCAGCCTCCTATTTTGTCTCCACCTTCATGGGGGAAGCCCATGAGATTGTACATATCTGCCTCTGAAGTTAGTATAGGTAGTATGCTAGCACAAGAAGATAGCAATGGCATCGAAAGAGCCATATACTATTTAAGTAGAGTGCTAAATGATGCAGAGACCAGATATAGCAATTTAGAAAAGCTATGTCTCTGCTTGTATTTCTCTTGTATGAAACTCAAGTATTATATAAAACATGTTGATGTTTATGTTTCATCTCATTTCGATGTCATTAAACATATGCTTTCAAAACCAATAATGCATAGCAGAGTTGGCAAGTGGGCTTTAGCCTTAACAGAATATTCTTTGACTTTCATGCCTTTAAAAGCTATGAAAGGTCAAGTGATTCCTGACTTCATTGTGGACCATTCTTTGGTTGAGCAGACTGTCATGAGTTACGTCGAAATGCAACCATGGAAATTGTACTTTGATGGTTCAACCCACAGGAATGGAAGTGGTGTTGGAGTCCTTCTGATTTCTCCTGAAGGAATTCCAACAAAATTCAAGTATAAATTAGATGGTCCTCGTTGTTCGAACAACGAAGCTGAGTATGAAGCGCTCATTGTTGGACTTGAAGCTTTGTTGGAATTAGGGGCAACCAGAGTCGAAATTAAAGGAGACTCTGAATTAGTGGTCAAACAAATCACAAAGGAATACAAGTGCATAAAGGAAAATTTAATGGTATACTTCGTCATAGTCAATAGGCTATTGAGGAAATTTGAATACATGGATATTCAACACATACCAAGAATAGAGAACCAAGAAGCAAATGACTTAGCGCAGTTGGCTTCGGGTTATAAAGTGTCTACCAAGAACTTCAAGGATTTGGTTGAATTAAGGGGAAGAGTTATGGCTACTAGATTCACACCATCGGATCTGGAAAGTATGAAATTGGGATATGCTGAGAAACAGGGATTCGAAATATTAGCCATAAATACTTTGTCAGATGCAGATTGGCGAAGTCCACTGAAGAGTTATTTAGCAGACCCAGCTCTAAATGTGGATAGAAAGACAAAATATAGAGCATTGTCATATCTCCTCATGGGGAACGAATTGTTTAAAAAGACCCAAGAGGGTGTATTATTGAAATGCCTAGGAGAAAGTGAGGCATATTTAGCATTGTCTGAAGTCCATAATGGGGCATGTGGGGCACATCAAGCAGGCCATAAAATGAAATGGCTGTTATTTCGATACAACTTGTATTGGCCTAGCATGCTCAAAGATTGCATAGACTTTGCTAAAGGATGTGAGGAATGTCAGAAACATGCAGGAATTCAACATGCCCCTGCAAGTGAGTTGCATTCGATCATCAAACCATGGCCATTTAGAGGATGGGCATTGAATTTGATAGGAGAAATAAATCCTGCTTCGTCCAAAGGACAGAAATACATCTTGGTGGGAATAGATTATTTTACCAAATGGATCGAAGCTATACCACTGATAGTTGCTGATCAAGAGGCTATTATTGAATTTATACAAAAGCACATTATCTATAGGTTCGGATTGCCAGAGAGCATAACCACAGACCAAGGCTTTGTGTTTACTGGTAGAAAGATGCAAGGATTTGCCCAAGAAATGGGGTTTAGATTGCTAACATCAACGCCATATTATGCTCAAGCAAACGGTCAAGTCGAAGCAGCAAATAAAGTAATAATAGGATTAATCAAGAAGCATATTGGCAAAAAACCAAGAAACTAGCACAAAACTCTGGACCAAATATTATGGGCTTGTAGAACATCTCCTAAGGAAGCTACTAACACTACGCCTTTCCAACTCACATTTGGTCATGATGCAGTGTTGCCAGTAGAAATTCATCTACAATCAGTTCGAATTCAGAGACAAAACGAAATCCCAGCTGCATTATATTGGGAAATGATGATGAATGAATTAGTTGAGTTGGACGAAATTAGATTACATGCATTGGAAATTTTGATGAGACAAAAAGAAAGAATGGCCAGAACATACAATAAAAGGGTGAAGAAAAAAGTATTCATTATTAATGACTTGGTTTGGAGAGTCATATTGCCTATGGACAAGAAGAATAAAGCGTTAGGTAAATGGTCACCTCATTGGGAAGGACCTTTTCGAATATTAAAAGTATTCTCAAACAATGCATACGAAATCGAAGAACTCGTGGATGATAAACGTATCCTAAAGGTTAATGGGAAATATTTAAAGAAATATAAGCCACGCCTGCAGGAGATTCGAATAGTAACAACGTAACCAAGATGTTATAAAAGGCCAAGATGGCAAGATAAAATGCCAAAATGGCGTTGTTCGAATATTACATATAAGAAACCAAAATTGTAGTCAAATAAACATCAAAATCTAGAAATAAGAGTTATTTTTCAATCGATTAAAAGTGCTTCGAAATGATTCAAGTTTCTACTGAGCGAACCGCCTGGCTCCTTCCAAGGTTGCCACTTCTCCTTTAAGTTGTTCTGCAGTCTCCATTTCCGCAAGCCCCTGGTTGAGAAGCTCTTCGAATTGGTTACCAGCAGTATTGGTTTCGAAGGCTATTTGTTGTTCTTTAGCCTCCTTAACCTTCTGTTGAAGTTCCAGAATCTGCCTTTCCCAAAGAAGTATGGACTCAGCTCGAGCCTCATAATCAGTTTTCGCCTGCTTCAGATGTATAGCTTGATCCTTAGCTTCTTAAGAGAGTTTCGAAGCTTGTTCATAAGCAGCATCCATGGCAATGCGTTTCTCTTGAACCTTCTTGGCAGCAGATTCGTCTTGGAGAAGGTAACCAGTTACGTTGTCCAGCAAAGCCTGAAGATCAAACAAGAGAGTACTAACTGGCAAGGAGCAGGTAGAAAGATTGACCTTTGTGAGCAGCTCCTTCATAGTATAGCAAGCAGTACTATCTTGCTTAAGCACTTCGAATATATCCACATTGAGAATGGTTTTCCTAATTTTATTAAGAAGAACAATTCTTTCATCTGTGGGAAGAGGATAGCTGGTCGAACTTGTGCCAGCCCTAGCAAGTGGGACGTCCCTCTGAGCCAACTTTGCCTTCATGTACCCAATAGGGTCATTTCGTCTCAGAAGTGCCAGTTCCTCGTCAGTCATTCGAGACAAAGAGGATTGAGGGAGTTCCACACGTAGGGGAGCCACGTCCATTTCAACCTCTATGGGTTCGTTGGTTGCATTACCATCCCCTTCATTCGTTTCGTGCTCTTGGTCTTCTTCATCCTCATCCAAGTCCACCACTTCGATACCATCCCTTTCACTGCTATTTGCATTGGACTCCGTCCCAGCAGTCGAACCGTCATTGGCATTCTCCTCCTCAGATTCTTCGTCTGCAGATTCTTCGGCTCTTTGCCCAGAATCAGCTTTCTCTTCTTCAGTTTGAGTGTCCTTTGGGTCCTCTTGAAGAGTTTCAAGAGGGGACTTTTGAAGAGAAGCCCTTTGCAAATCCTCTGCAGATGTTTGAAGTGGTGTTTCGTTTATCTCTTTCAGAGGAATGGAGGTACCTTGATCATCCTGCTGTTCAGAAGTTCCAGCCAAAACCGCCATATTGGAGGAACCTTTATTTTGAACCAGGTTGCTGGAATCTCCTTGAGGAGAGGAGTTGAGCGGAGCAGCAGCTCTGGATGGTGAGTTCGAAGTAGTGGAATCTGGATTCAAGATGTTCTGCAAGGAACAACAGAATGTTAAAAAAACATTCACCAAGGTAATAAGAAGTTATTATTGTCAAAAATTTAAAGGTTCAATTTACTTGTGGACTCTCGGAGGAGAGGTTACTAGCTATACGTTCCAACGTTGTGTTGGAGGTCGAAGGTGAATTTTTGGATTTGGGTGAGGGAGCAGCATCCCTGGAATCAAGTCCAAAGACACTAGTTGGAACGGTACTTTTCGAAATATCTTTCTTTGGCTTCTTCTTCGAAGCAGTGTTTAAGTTTCCTCCAGCCTTGGGATCTTCCCCAGTGGTGCTTGATTTCCGCTTCTTGGGAGTAGTAGGAGGAAGCTTGTTGGTCTGAAAGGATTTTAAACGAAGAGTTAGATGCAAACCATAAAACATGAGTGAATTCGAAACATCAAGGCTAAGTGATTACCGTTGGAATTGGAACACTGGTTGTTGTTGGTATTATTGTTGTTGTTGTGGTTGCAGCAATAGTGGTTGTTTCGGGTGGAGTCACTTTGTCAGTAGTTTCGATGGAGGCTTGAGAGGCACTCCCTTCTTTCGACTTCGAGGCAGCTGTCTTTATCCTGATGGCTGAAAATCGAAACAATTAAAGCAAAGGTTAAAGATATGGAAAATAAAAGACGTTTGGGATTTTCCCAAGCATTCGCACCTGTGCCTTGATCAGATTTAATTAACATGGCAGAAAGGTCGTATCGAAGGTGTCCTGGGAAATCATGAAGCCAGTATCGAGCCCATGTCACAGTCTCAGATGGCTTTGGTTTCCTTTGAAGATATTTGAACATCTCTTTGCAAGTAAACCACCAAGGATATGGGGGAAACCAAGCCAGAGCCAGTTCTGAGGTAGGTAATCTGGGAAATTTAGGTGGATGCATTTCGAATGCCAACCTATACCTATCCTCAGGTGACAGCCCTGAAGGAAGTTTTAACTTAGAAACTTTTTGTTTAAATTTTTCCTTCAAGGTCTCAGCCGCTTGATGCACAGTGGAGTCCAAGCGCGTGGGGTCATAAGTAGTTTCAAAATAATTTTGGAAAGCTTTAATCTCTTTGGCATGAGTAAACATACCTTTCTTTGTTGGTACCTGCACATCGAAGGCATCAATTAGTTTCTGTTGAATTGTAAGTGTATCGAACATATAAGTTTGATAAAACTTGGTCCACCATTCCAGAAACCCTTTAGCTGTGAGATGGGTAGGTTCGAAGGTTATCAGCTCAAATTGGGCAAAGCCTTGATATTGTTCTTGCTGTATTTTGGCTTCCCGTGCCTTGAAAGTTCGTCCAGAAGTGATGGCACTCTCAGTTTGAAATAAAGGTTCAGGAATCAGTTGGCATAAGCCAAACTGCCTCGAAACAAAGTTTGGTTGGTAGGCAAAGAGAAAAATCTGGTTCTTGGCTGGAGTTATTCTTGAAGAAATGAGTCTAGGTAGCAAAAAAGCTCTCCATACATCCTGAATCTCCTTGCTCTTGATAGCTTCTGAGAGAGCCATGGTGAACCAAGAAGGTCCATGTGCCCTCGAAGCAAAAGGCGCCATGCTCTCTTCGAACTTGTGCCTTTTGGAGAATATCATGATGTACTTCGAGAATTGGACTTTGAAGTCATCTTTGTCGTCATTGGGAGTTAATCTTCGAAGCCTAGTGCCTTCGACTATCCTATCATTTATCTCAGAATCTTGCTCATCAATGGTGTTGGCGGTTGATAAGGAGGGTTCGAACATGGAATTTAGCCATAGTTGAAGTAACCAAAAAGGGCCAGCCAACAGAATATTTTTGGAGGTGTGGGATTTGAGGCCCGAAACAGCTGACCTCAGGCTTTCATAAAGGTCAACTAAGAGCAGTTCACTTAGGCACACTTTTCGATTTTCATGCAAGTCCCTAGCTAGAGGAATGAACCTACTAACTACCTGTAGGGATCTACTGCAGAAAACGTATCTTGACAGTCACAGGGTTAAGAAAGCAATGTGCTCTACGTCAGACACATTGTCCCCCTCAGCATGGTAATGACTGATAAACTTGGAAAAACTGGCTAGCTTGACTTCGAAGTCAATTATGCTTGAATGTTCTTCGTTGTCGGGTATATAAGTTTCTCCCACTGGCGATAGCCCAGTGATGGCCGCTATGTCGAAAAAGGTTGGGGTGATCATTCCACCTGGGAGATGGAAAGTGTTATAGGTACTGTCCCAGAAATAGAGGGACGCGAATAGCAGAGGGTGGCTGTAGGTGAAACCAGGCTTCGATAGCTTAATCAGGTTATAGATACCTAATTCTTCCCATTGCTGGGATTTCTTAGCTTCTACTTTCTTGAACCAATTTTGATAAGCAATATCAGAGGTGGGGCAAGATCGAAATGGCTTAAAATTACTTTTTACATAATCCAATACAAAGGGGTCCTTAGGAGGAACAGTTGGGTTTTCTATGGTATTTGAACTAGAAGATTCTACTGCCTTAGGGGCGTCCATTTTGTTAAACAAGGGTTTAAAACTATAACAAACTGGGAAAATCGTCCTGGTGTCTTTTAATATTTCAAAAACCGTAAGAGGGCCATTTAAAGCTAACCTCTTACCAGCAACGTTGGTAGGAATGAGTACCTGTGACGCATACAGCATTTCTTTTTCCTTTGAAATCATCTGAGGGGCAAGAACGGATTGACCTTGGTGAGTGATGATTTTACTTTCCATGGTAGTTCCTGCAGTTTTTCCTTTCTTCTTGGAGACTTTCTTGAGTTGGGATGAAGTAGAAGAAGACATTTTTGAAAGATGTTGAAAGCTTGGGTTTTTTGACGAGAGAAGGAGGGTAAAAGATTTAGAGTGTGAAAAGAAAAGAAAAAGATTAAGTTGGTGATGTTTTATAATGGGGAAGTTTAAGCATCCACTGAATAGGGGTGTGATACGTGGAAATCATGGGTTGGTGTGATGAAGAGGTGGCGTAAAGTTAACATGGGTAATAGGCGTGATTTAAAGATAATCATTATTTGTAACTGCACCATGCTGTGAAGTGGCTCCAGGCGGTTAAGGAATCCAAAAGGTGCTATGATTGACGTGACTGGAGTCAAATGCATTAAATGTTACGATGATTCGAAAGTCACATCAAAATCTTGTGTAGATGTTTAAAATAGGTATTTCTCAGAGGAATCGAAATACATATTTTAAAGGGGCAATTTGTTGGCTGAAGATTTTGATAATGTTATTAGAAGCCAAATGAATTAAACGTTTCGATCGAAATGAGGTAAAGCGTCATGTTTCGAAGTAGCAGAAGCAGTGTTTCGAATAAGCATGTCAAAGCTTGGAGCTTCGAGTGGCAATTATGGGAACATATCTAAAGAAGTCTCGAAATAACAACAAGGCTATGTCTGGGAAGTGCGTTTGAAACGGAGAAGTACCAAAGCATTTGAAATTCAAATGGAAGCGGGACATTCGAAGTTTGAAAGTTATGTGCTGGAGCATTTGGGGACACGTGGAAAGAAGAAAGAGGCATTGTTCTGCATGTTCTGAACGTGGCATAATCCTATAGCAAGACCGTTATGGTCGAATTAGTATAAATATAAGTCTTAGTATTAGGATTTCGTGTGTCATATCTATTGTACTAAATACTCAGTAACATTCAAACTACCACATGGCAAGGGAAACGAATGCAAGAGAAATGTACGTATGATAGCACCATGTATTTCTGATTTAATGAAAACCTTTTACCATTTCCAGCACTTTCCTTTATCTTTTTGTCAAATAACATTTACAAGTTTTCTCATTTACAGTCTTTTCACTTCGAAATCTCTTCTTCAAAGTTTTACATTTTAATGCTTTCTTCACATTTCAAGCACTTTACATCTCAGAAAACTGTCATATTTTCCATACCTTTACCTTCAAGTCTTATCCTTCGAACGCATATTTTTACTTAAAGTCATTTACAGATTTCTTGCATTAAACGCTTTCTTCATATTTCAAACCTTTTACGTTCCAGAAATCCTTTACATTAACTGTTTTATAATTCGAAACCATTTACTTGAATTTTATGCAATTTTACATGTCTTTACAATTAACATTTATTCATGCAACTTAGTTTCGTACACGCACATTTTGATTACATCTTTAGACTTTTTGAGAGAGAAATCGAAATAAGCCAAACGCATATACAACACTCAAATATCAACCATGAATATCTGTTCGATCGTGAGAGTAACCTTAATGTCCAAGGAATCCTAGGATCAATCTAGTCGATCATGTGAGTTACCAGAGGAATTGAATAACAGTCAGAAAGATTATTCGATAGTTTGGAAGACTAGCGGTTGTTTACCAGAAATCACTGGAAACACCGGGTTCCACTGTGTGAAGTTATAAAAACTGGCAAAAAATGCACGTAGGAACCGGTTCCTGTATAGGTAGGAACCGGGTTCCCATACATTTTCCAGAAACGTGATTTTTGAACTTCGCAGGAACCGGTACCTGCATATGTAGGAACCGGGTTCTGCTGTAACTTTTGAAAAATATTAAACTTTAAAAATTCATAACTTTCAAACCGTAAGTCCGTTTTGAGTGCCGTTTTGGACGTTATTTCTTAAATTTAATGCTCTATTTTATAAAATGAAAAGATTTCCTAAAACCTGAAATTATTTTGAAAATGAGTCAAATCCCGGAATAAGTGATTATTGGCTAACGCACATGGGTGTGTATGTAGCAGTGAACCTGTGATGGATGGATGTATTAGTATTATGTGAATGAAAGGGATGTTTATGTTGCTAATGATGGTGTGCATGATCGTTGAGATATCATGTTTTTGGTTTTGGTTCAGTTATGATAAATTGATGTATTTCATAGACTGATTTGATGTTGCATGCTAGTGATGTGCGTGCATATGCATTGTTTTGGTGAAGTTAATTCCCATTGTGTGGAATTTGACTTGTATTGCCGTTAACCGATACCCGGGTGATGATGGGTGGTTAGGCTGGATTCGTGTCCGGGTGTTTATGGACGAATCGATGGTTGCGGTATCCGGTTGATGATGGATAAGTGTTGGGTGACTTGGTCACGTGTTGGTACCACATGCATTGTGTCTGCATTTGTGTTTGCATGGAATTGTAACATGTTAGAATGTCTTCCAGTGTTACAATTCTTTGGTTGATTATTGATTTGTGCATAATGACTTGTATGATTGGAACTGCGTGTTGAATCTGAATTTATGCTTAAATGGGTGAAATAATATGCTTGTGATATAATGTTGATTGAGAAGCTTATAATGCATGTTAATTATGAGAAATATCACCCTTACTTTAACAATTTCATATTAAAGTTAGCAGCTCAGGAGTTGGTGAGGATGGCTCTAGAGCTATGTTACTTTAATTCCGCGTGTCAGTGTCGTGCTCTGATAGGTTGTAACACTGGGGAACGTTTAGTTGAGGAATTAGTTATTATTCAATTGTTTCCTTGAATTTCATTGGGAATAATTATGTTTTGGTTTATTCCGTTTTGGTTATGGTATTTTTCCGCTGTGTAAGACATGGTCTTAATTTGATTGAATTATTTGAATAATGACCCTCAGTGTAGCATGACTACTGTTTTATTGGAGGTTTTATTTATTTCATAATTGTGACATCCCTTGTTCCGTGTTAACTCTGATGGAATATGTCTTTAATCATTGATATAATTAATATTATTTGGGGTATTTTAGAAGGGGTGTTACAATAGTGGTATCAGAGCATAGTCGGTCTTGTCTTGTGTTGTTATCCCTTTTGTATGCGACTAGTGTAAGATGACATTGTCGATAATTGTGTGCTGATGAGGTTGTTTTGTAATGTTACCGAACAATGGCCGGAAGAGGTAACGGAAGAAACGACGATGCTATTGCTGAAGCATTGGGAATGTTGGCTGGAGTACTCGGAGGGAACCAGCAGGGAGCTGTGATTGGTGCTGACCGACAATTGGGGAATTTTCAGAGGAATAATCCTCTGTTGTTCAAGGGTGCACATGATCCCGAAGGTGCTCAGAAGTGGTTGAAGGAGATCGAGAGGATCTTCAGAGTAATTGACTGTGCTGAAGGGCTGAAGGTGAGATACGGAACTCACATGTTAGCAGAGGAAGCTGATGACTGGTGGGTTGCTACCAAAACTGAAATGGAAGAAGATGGTATTGCATTGACTTGGGCTGTGTTCAGGAGGGCTTTTCTGAGGAGGTACTTTCCTGAGGACATCAGAGGCAAGAAGGAGATTGAGTTTATGGAACTCAAGCAGGGTAACAAGACTGTCAGTGAGTATGCTTCGAAGTTTACTGAGTTAGCGAATGTTGTACCCCAAAATTTGCCCTCGCATTTTTCCTCAAGAAATCACAGCTTCAGGCGTTTCCTGATTTTTCAAACTGGCTCAAGAATCGGTCAAACAGACTTTTCTCGTCAGTCAGACAAAATTAGGGTTTTCTTTAGTTTTGAGGGGTTTAGAACAGTTCACACAGTTTGCTTAGGGTTTTGGTTGATTTTGGCTCACCTTTGATCAGGCGAACGTTTCTTTGACATTTGGCCAGGAATTAGGGTTTTTTATGCGCGGTTCCTCAGAAAGGTTTAACTCTACAGTGTTTTTCAAGATATGCTGAGATGTGGATTGAAACATTTGGATTGAGTTCGCATTGTGTGATTAAATCAGTGAAAGGATACATTCGGATTGAATTTGCAGTGTTTGGTTAAAATCAGTAAAAGGAAAATACGTCTGGACAGTTGTTGTGTTTGACTGTGCTTTGCTTTGGATTTGTGAAACGCCAGGTTTATTAGTTGATCGATGCTGAAACATTGTTTATTTAATTGTTTATTATTCTAAGTTTAGATAATTGGAATTTATTTCCATTTATTATAATTTTAGAATTATAAATAATAAAATAAATAATTGAAAAGGATAAAAAGAATTAATTGGATAAAAAGGATTTTTATTTCATCTTTAAATATTTGTTACAAATTATTATGTAAATACAAGTATTCATTTACACGGTATTTATAATAATAATAGTTAAAATAATTAAATTTAAAATAAGACTATCCTAATTTTTTCTAAATCTTCAATTCTTCATTCTTCATCTGTTGCTAAATCCTCTCCATTCAATTTTTATCTGCAAAAGAAAAGAAGAAAAGTTAGAAGCAGATAAATAATTAAAAGCAGACAATTAAAGTTTGGGTTCATCATTAAGGGCAACTGACTGGGATCAGTTAGCCCTCTCTGCAAATCACGGGATTTCTCCCGGTTCACAAAGAGGGATGAATATTTGCTTGCTAAACTTGGAATGCACAAAATTGAAAAATGCACAAATTCAAAGTTTGTCAACATACTGCATAATCAAAAAGGCAAACTGAACTAGGCCTAACCATAAAGTCCAAACTGAATCACAAATTCCAAACTGTCCACAAACTGTCAAAGATATCAAACAAGTACAAGGCTACTCAAAGCTGTCAAAAGAAGATATGGAAAGATAACAAGAAGCATAAAAGCTGGAAGAAGTACAAGATATGCAGAGAAAGATTAGTATGCAAGCAAGCATAGTCAGTTTCATCATTTCCCAAACAGCTGCCCTTTCAGAAAAGTACACATAACATATTTTAATGTTTTGAATTGTACTGAAGAGAGAGGGAAGAGAAAAGAAGTGCAGGTTTTGCAGGCTTAGGCTTTAGGCATGAGAAACAAAATATAAAACAATCTGTTCATAACACAGTAGAGGGAGAAAAAATCACAAAAACAAAAACAGAACTGAGAACATAAGCTCCAAAGCCATAACCAGTATACTCACAGCAAACCTGCAAGGCCATAACCTGTCAAAACCATTAACAAACCAGGACCCTCAAAAGACCTGCATCAGCATAAGCCTAAAACCGGTGAAACCTGTCAAGCCTTAAACCTTACCTGATTAAAGAACCAAATCATATCAAAGCTTACAAACCTCTAAGCTGCATAAGCCTTACCTGCTTGAACTGTCAAGCCATAGTTCCAAATCTCCCATAAACTTTAAACCTGTGACTTCAAACCAGACAAACACATAGCCTAAAAACCAGAAGCCTTAGCCTTCATCAAGCCAAAGCCTTACTATTCAAAGCACCAACCCCGTCAAGCTTAAAGCCTATTGTAACATAAGCCAAAAAGCCTAAAACCTGCTTAAGCCTTGAACCTGTAACACAAGTCTAAGCCAAAAACCGAAGCCAGCATTCAAATACCAAGACCCTCAGAATGGTGTTCATCACTGGGCCAATACCAATGGGCAACTCATGAGCAAAGTCAATCAGAGGCAACAAAGCAATCAAAAATAAAGCAAGCTATTCCAAAGGCAACCAGAAGAGAAGAGGAAAAGAATCAAATATACTCAAAGCATTTCATAGCAAACGTCTCATCA
Source organism: Vicia faba (assembly GCA_948472305.1). NCBI lineage: Eukaryota > Viridiplantae > Streptophyta > Magnoliopsida > Fabales > Fabaceae > Vicia > Vicia faba. The sequence goes on along the minus strand of CATIWC010002763.1, from coordinate 75,584 downwards.
TCAAGCATCCAAAGGCAACTCAAAGTCAGAAACGAGGAGAAGGAGCATACAACATGTTCAGAGGCAGCTGAAGAAAGATAAGGAAGCAAGAGGACAGGCACCAAGACAATCAAACGAAAAGAAGTGTTTCAAGGCAATACAGGGTAAGGCTACAAAGCCTCAGAGAACCCTCATCATAGGCAACACAAGCATACAGAAGGCAACACAAGCATACAGAAGGCAGCAAAGCGAGAAGAAGAAAAGAAATGACATCAAATTAGGTTTTCAGAATGCATCATAAAACCTAAAGAAAAATACAGAGTACCAAGTTCCAGCAAAAGCAAGCGAGCTCTCATCGCGCATCCCCCCGCCGGCAAACCTCCGAACGCCTCCTAATCTCCTCCTTCTCCGTCTCCGACAGGTAGTACTCCCTTTCCCTCATTTCAAAATCTTGCATAAACCAAGAAACAGAATCAGAACATGCAAAATCAAAAAAGCAAAAAAAAACCTAAAAAACGTTCCAGATCGTTACCCTTTTCGCGTTTGGTTTGATCCATCCATGGAGGAAGAGAGGAGGTGATGATGGCGTTGGTGGCTTGGGCGAAGGAGAAGCTCAGAAGCTGAGGAAAATGAAGGCGAAGACGAAGACGAAACGAAGAAGAACGGCGCAAACCCTAAGCTTTCCCAAATGCACAAAACCGTTTCAAACCCTAAAACAATTGTTGTCCAACCATTTGGGCCTTGCCCGTTACAAAACCTTAAGCCCATTGCAAGCTGGGCACACACCCCCTTTTTCTTTTTATTTGTTCTTTTTTTATTTTGTTTGGGCCCAAGCCCATTTATTTCTTCTTTTCATTTCTTTTTTTTTACAAACTAAAATTTTGTTTATTTTCTTTTAACATAACTCTTTTGAAATGATACACTAGTTTTGCATATAAGAATATTAACTAAAAAAAAACATGAACATAATGATTTTCTCATTTTTAAAACATTTTCTTTTAATTAAAATTTTTGTACATAAAAAAAAAAGATTAATTAAAGTACATTAATTAGTAAATACATAAAAAATAGATTTTAGGAGGAATATTCTTCTTCTAAAAAACTTAAAACATTTCTCTTTTCTTAATCAAGACTTTGTACATAATTAACAAAAGAACAAATACGCACTTAATATTACATTTAAAATCACATCTTAACTTGTAAATAAACAATACACTTACACCTACACAAATACATTTACATTGCTCTTATACACATTTGCTTATCTTATACATTGCTATACTTACATATTACATTTGCGCAGTTCGATTTGGTTGTAAATTATTGGACACTACATTCCTAAAGTCTCATCCCCATTTGTAAATTTGTACCCCCACTCCCGGATACTATTTGTAATAGCGTAGACTTTAAATTCTTGCAATTTACCGCTTTCGAATTATACCATGGTTAGACCTAGGGTTTGCATGTACATAAAACCAAACGCTAGATAACCTAATACAAGACAAATACATGAAATCAATACACAATCACACTTGCACCCCCTAGGGTAATCCCACATGTTGCCTTCCAAAATGGGCCATGCTTGCACGTCGATTTCCTTTGGCAAAACAATCAAATGATCATAAGTCCCTCGATGACGCTTTCGAAAGTTGCCTATCAAAATGATCAAGTCCCTTCAAGCAAATTGCCAAAGACACTTGGCACCATTGCATTCATGGTCCATACGATGACCCGCGCCTGTCCCGATCACATCCTAAACGCAAGATTGCCCACCAAATTCAATGGTGGAACAAAATTGTTAAAAAGGGGTTGAAAACATAGAGAAAACCTTTGAGTATAATAGGGGTAGACAAAACTCTTAGTTACTTGAGATCAACTTGCAAAAAAAACACTTGCCTCCTTTTCAAACCACACTTCATACACACTTTCAAACAAACTTCCAAAAACATTTTGAAACATCTTTTCGAAAAGATATACACCTTCGTATATACTCAAACACGAGTCATTACATTGGTTGCCTAAGACAAGGCATCTCTTCAAAAACATTTTCAAAACACACACACACACCACAATTTCAAAGCAATCGAAAATCAAGGCAAGTGATCTAAAAAACCAAGTAATTAAGAGCCCATGGATAACCATGGATGAAAAGGGTGCTAATACCTTCCCTTTTCATAATCTACCCCCCGAACCCACGAAATATCTCAAAAGGTTTTTGCTGTGCTTTTTAACCTTTCCTTTAGGATAAAATAAAAAGCCGGTGGCGACTCTTGCTCAACCGAACAAGTGCGAATACAAACGCAAAACTCAAAGTCAGTTCTCCCACCGTATCACAGAACTGGCGACTCTGCTGGGGATATTCCTTTAAAAGTGGGGTTACCTTAGGGTTTAGATCACCTTTACTTTCTTGCTTTGATTGACTTGATTGCTTTATCTTTTGGGTTCTTGTTTGGGTTTGTTGTAAATCCTACACCCGGATTTGGGGCACCTTTTTAGGTAAATAGCAAAAAAAACTGTGAGGGAACTGTGCGGGGTATATCGACATGGTTGAAGCAGTAAGCTATGTTAGTGTGACATATTTGTGAGTACCGGTAACCCTTGAGTTCAGTCAAGGAGAGTACGGGGCCGCTGAGTGATGTCGTGAAACACTAACGAACTCTTAGAACCTTAATTGACCATCTTAGCCTTTTTAGGGGTAGTGAGATGACCGACTTTGGTGCAGTCCGAAGTTGGTAGATACTCGACACTACACTCATTTGAGGGTTGTTTTCTTGGAATATTTTGGTCGCCAGTTAAGTGGCTAAACTGAAACGATGAACACAGAAAACAATCCAATGATATTGAGCTCCTTAAAACCCGGTTTCTATTTTAGGACATGATGAGCCAACTAACTTCAAGAGGGTACTTACCTAAACCCCATGCAAGCCTAAACCTAAGGACTTGTTTGCTTTGTGTGAATATGATTACCTGTATATACACTTACTTGCTTTTTGCATACATGTACATAACATCATGACATCATACCATAGCATTTTCAATAACCATTTCAAGGATCTCGAGGGGTCTTTTGATGCAGGGTCACGTTGAACCAGACGTCTACCAAAGGGCAAGAGGTTTCCTCCTCTAACAAATGTCAGTCAAAGATCAAGTGCAACAACTTGAATCAGTGGCTATGACCCACTTGACATGGTGAGCTTGATTCTTGTGGAAAGACATCCACAAGTGCACAGTTCTCCAATCAAAGATCAAGTACAACAACTTGAATCAGGGGCTATGACCCACTTGACATGGTGAGCTTGATTCTCGTGGAAAGACATCCACCGGTGCAAAGTTCTCCAAATCAAAGATCGAAGTTCAACCTCTAACATTCTCTTGTGTTTACCCCAAGAGATCCTTGAAAACATTGCATATATATCACACATATCATTGCATAATAGGTTTCTCCCATACAGGTCTCCTTATTCTTCCTACTGTTTATTTCAGTAAGATGGATATAGAACAAACAGTGAAAGATCTTCAAGCTCAAAATGCTCAGTTCCAACAAATGTTGCTGGCTATGGGTAAAGGGCAAGAGGATCTGACAGCTCTTCTTCTCGAAGACAAGAAGAAGAAGTCCAAGAAGGCAGTCCGCATCCTGAACTTGAGGAGAAGACCTAAGACCCAAGACCTTGCAACTCCATCCAACACAGGAGGTAGTCTTGAAGAAGACCACAATGTGGAGATTGTTGAAGAAGAAGCTGACTACTCCGAGGGGCAATATCCTCTCGTTGATGACAAATACAAAGAGTTGGAGGATCGCCTCAGTGCTATGGAGATCCAACAAATACCTGGCTTGGATCTAGGAGACATGGGCCTGGTTCCTGGATTGGTCATCCCTTCAAAGTTCAAAGTTCCTACCTTTTCTCTGTACGAGGGAGTCTCTTGCCCTAAGATGCATCTAAAGTCTTATGTCCGCAAGATTCAACCATACACAGCTGATAAGAGGCTTTGGATCCATTTCTTCCAAGAAAGTCTAGTAGGGGCTCAACTCGAGTGGTTCTATCAATTGGAGAGTTCTCGCATCCACACCTGGGAAGATCTAGCCAGGGCTTTTTACGAACAGTATCAGTACAATGCTGATCTCGCACCAACTCGAGTACAATTGCAGAGCATGACCATGGGTTCTGACGAGAGCTTCAAAGGGTATGCTCAAAAATGGAGAGATCTGGCTGGTAGGGTGCAACCCCCTTTAACTGACAGAGAGCTGATTGACATTTTCATGGGAACTTTGACAGGGCCTTTCTTCAAGCACTTAATTGGAAGCTCCTCAGCTGGGTTCACCGAGCTAATACTGACCGACGGAAGGGTCGAAGCTGGCATCAAAAGTGGAAAGATCCAAGGAGCTACAACCCCCGATACTCGGATAATTCCCTACAACGGAAAGAAAGAGTCCAATGCGGCGAGCAGTCAAAAAGGTTGTCTTGACCAACATGTAGGGGCAGTCGTGATCTCTAACCGTACACTTGCTTAGCAAAGACAGGGGCATCAACATAAGGAGGTCGCACCTAAGAGGCAATTCACCACGATCAACATGTCACTGTCTCAAGCACTGCAACACTTGTTGAAGAGGGATCTGATTACATTGAGGGCTCCTCTCCGGAACCCAAACACTTCTGCTCCTACCTATCGCCCCAATGAAAGATGTGAATACCACTCTGATAGCCCAGGGCATGACACCAACAACTGTTGGCCTCTGAAGAACAAGATCCAAGACATGATCGATGCCAAGGAGATTGAGTTTGGTCCCCCAGAGACCCCAGCATGATCACTCCTCCTATGCCAAATCATTGAGATTGCTTTTTGTTTCGTTCGAATTTTCAAGTTGTAACTTCTCGTATTATTCAAACAATTATCTTTTAATGTCAAACTCTGTTTCATTAATGCATTGCATATGTTTGTCTTGAATTCATTCGCTTTCGTTACTCTTATGCTTTCTTTTTAACATTTAACTCTTGATAAAAAGCTGCAAGCCTTTAGAGGGAGAATGACGAAACAATACCATAATCTCATACAGTATGCTTTTGAACAGACCTTGCTGATGATGTACAGGCATTTCTTTCAAATCCCAAACACTGGAGTTATAAGGAAGTTAATCCCTAGTCAACCACTTCGAGCCAAAGAAGTAGGAGTTTTCTGTTCTAAACAATCAAAACCTTTGATATAAACCCGGGGCAGGGTAGTATCTCAGTTAATTCAAGAGAAAACACGCATTGAAGTCGCAAACTCTCATTTCGTAACACAACGAACGACGTCAAAGAAAAAGAAAAGCATTCCCTTGGAATCAAAAGACAAGGGTGGTTCCCTATCACATAGGCAGTCAATCTCTCAAAAGAAAAAGCCCACTGAGCCAAAAACCTGTAAAGGAAGCTCAAGAAAGCTGGGGCATCCCGTTGACTGTAATCTCGAAAATGGGAACAGTCAGGCAAAAGTTAGGGATAACAAATCAAAATCAAAATAGTGAGGTCATTACAAATCCTCAACAACATGAAAAATGTTGAGAAAGAAAAAGGAGATGATGACTGTCTCCCCAAATTCAACTGGTGAACCATCGCCCAAAAGTCGTTCCAAACTCAAAACAGAGTGCGACGCACAATTAACTGAGCTTAGGTGTGAAGAACATCACGAAGAGCGGGTGGGTACAAATATACTTTGAGCCTTTATCCTTTGTTTCTTAAACCGTGAACCAGGCCACGTTACAACCCTTTAAAAGTCCTAATTGAAGCGTGGGTTAGTTCGAAAGCATACTGTTACAAAAGGTATCCTGACTCCTGTAAGGCTTTGCTCTAAATCATATGTTGATCTGTCTTATAAAAAGTTTTCCGTTAAAAAAAACGCATTTTTCAAAACTTCGAGACAAACATAAACTTTGCATTGCTTGAATATCATTGTCTGCATTTGGCTTTTTGTTTGACAGCGGAGAATTTCATACAGCGAATGTTCGGAGGAACGAAAACTCTCTCAGTGAGCAAAATCACTTCAAAAACAAAAGGATAACACTTCCATTAAGAATCTCCTATCAACAAGGGGCATGACATGTCACCATCCAATTAACCTGGGGCAGTCCAGTCAAGGTCCAACAGATCTTCCAAAGTTCAGTTAACCTGGGGCAGTCCAGTCAAGATTTCGAGAAATCTCTCAATCTGCAGAGTAATCTGATTCAAGACTCCTTCAATCATCACTTGGGGCATTCGAATGTCAAAGGTGTTCAACAATTCCCTCATCACCTCAGAAGATTGATATACTTCAAGATGTGACCCAAGATTTGGCGACATTCTATAACTCATTCAGATTTTTTTCATGATATAGTTCAAGATGTGACCCAAGATTTGGCGACATTCTATAACTCATTCAGATTTCCTTCATGATATAGTTCAAGATGTGACCCAAGATTTGGCGACATTCTATAACTCATTCAGATTTCCTTCATGATATAGTTCAAGATGTGACCCAAGATTTGGCGACATTCTATAACTCATTCAGATTTCCTTCATGATATAGTTCAAGATGTGACCCAAGATTTGGCGACATTCTATAACTCATTCAGTTTTTTTTTCCAGATATAGTTCAAGATGTGACCCAAGATTTGGCGACATTCTATAACTCATTCAGACTTTCATTCATGATATAGTTCAGATGTGACCCAAGATTTGGCGACATTCTATAACTCATTCAGATTTTCTTCCAGATATAGTTCAAGATGTGACCCAAGATTTGGCGACCTTCTATAACTCATTCAGATTTCCTTCCAGATATAGTTCAGATGTGACCCAAGATTTTGCGACATTCTATAACTCATTCAGATTTTCTTCCAGATATAGTTCAAGATGTGACCCAAGATTTGGCGACATTCTATAACTCATTCAGATTTTTTTTCCAGATATAGTTCAAGATGTGACCCAAGATTTGGCGACATTCTATAACTCATTCAGACTTTCATTCATGATATAGTTCAGATGTGACCCAAGATTTGGCGACATTCTATAACTCATTCAGATTTTCTTCCAGATATAGTTCAAGATGTGACCCAAGATTTGGCGACATTCTATAACTCATTCAGATTTCCTTCCAGAAATAGTTCAGATGTGACCCAGATTTGGTGACATTCTATAACTTATTCGGATTTGTTTCTAGAGATAGTTCAAGATGTAACCCAGAGATGGCGACGTTCAGTAACTTATTCCAGACCAACACCTGCAGCAATCAGAGGACTCTCGCAATCCCCAAGCAGATTGAAGACTCTCATTCTCAATTCCCCACAGAATATTCGAATATTCTCCGGTGAAGATCTCCTCAAGACAGGAATTCCCCAGTAGCTTGGCATACAACCCAAGCTTCTGATTTCCCCAACAGTGGTCCCAAGACTTCTCATTTTTAACAATCAAAGATTCTTGCCCTCCACAGCCGCAGCCAAGGAATTGTTCTCCCCGACAGCAGTCAAGATTCTTTTATCTTCAGTCATCCAGGATTCATCTATCCTTAGCAAGACATCTCATCAGCTTACATGCGCATTCATCACATTCATATCATAAACATTGGTGTAACATACATTACATCATGCATCATGACATTGCATACAACTAACTCTTTACCTTTTCAGGAAAGATCAATCAACAAACTAAGACCATCATCTTCCGAGATTCTTTTCTAGAAATAGTTCAGATGTGACCCAGACATGGCGACATTCTGATACTTATTCCAGATTCACTCAGAGACAGTTCAGATGTGACCCAGACACGGCGACATTCCGATACTTGTTTCAGATTCATCCAGATGCAGTTTTACACGGACTCATCATCAGGAAACCCTACACCGGTTCCTCCTTCAGACTTCTGAAAATAGTTCACGGATTCTTCCCAACACCGGATGTTAATCTATCACTTGTTCAGATGCAACTTCTTCACGGATGCTTCCCAACAACGGATGTTGCTTCAACCCCTGAAGACAGTTTATAGATTCTCCAAACACGGATGTCAATCTATTGCTTGCTCAGACCCCCAGTTCAGAGATGTTCTGAAGCATGGATACCTTTCTGATACTCGTCCACTCACCATTGACATACAGTTCAACATTTCCAGATGGCATCTATAAGCCCATCCTCCTAACAAACATTTCCAGATGGCATCTACAAGCCCATCCTCCTACCAGCAGTCACTAGATGGCATCTTTAAGCCCATTCTCAGATGGCATCTGTAAGCCCATTCCCTCTACCATCACATCACCGAGTGCAAATTTTAGGGCACTCTAGTGTCCAATCTTCTTTTACCTTCGAGTCGCGAAAGGCAAACTTGCCAATCTAACTCTTCAGGTTCAAGAAGATTGAACAGGGGCAACTGTTGTACCCCAAAATTTGCCCTCGCATTTTTCCTCAAGAAATCACAGCTTCAGGCGTTTCCTGATTTTTCAAACTGGCTCAAGAATCGGTCAAACAGACTTTTCTCGCCAGTCAGACAAAATTAGGGTTTTCTTTAGTTTTGAGGGGTTTAGAACAGTTCACACAGTTTGCTTAGGGTTTTGGTTGATTTTGGCTCAACTTTGATCAGGCGAACGTTTCTTTGACATTTGGCCAGGAATTAGGGTTTTTTATGCGCGGTTCCTCAGAAAGGTTTAACTCTATAGTGTTTTTCAAGATATGCTGAGATGTGGATTGAAATATTTGGATTGAGTTTGCATTGTGTGATTAAATCAGTGAAAGGATACATTCGGATTGAATTTGCAGTGTTTGGTTAAAATCAGTAAAAGGAAAATACGTCTGGACAGTTGCTGTGTTTGACTGTGCTTTGCTTTGGATTTGTGAAACGCCAGGTTTATTAGTTGATCGATGCTGAAACATTGTTATTTAATTGTTTATTATTCTGAGTTTAGATAATTGGAATTTATTTCCATTTATTATAATTTTAGAATTATAAATAATAAAATAAATAATTGAAAAGGATAAAAAGAATTAATTGGATAAAAAGGATTTTTATTTCATCTTTAAATATTTGTTACAAATTATTATGTAAATACAAGTATTCATTTACACGGTATTTATAATAATAATAGTTACAATAATTAAATTTAAAATAAGACTATCCTAATTTTTTCTAAATCTTCAATTCTTCATTCTTCACCTGTTGCTAAATCCTCTCCATTCAATTTTTATCTGCAAAAGAAAAGAAGAAAAGTTAGAAGCAGATAAATAATTAAAAGCAGACAATTAAAGTTTGGGTTCATCATTAAGGGCAACTGACTGGGATCAGTTAGCCCTCTCTGCAAATCACGGGATTTCTCCCGGTTCACAAAGAGGGATGAATATTTGCTTGCTAAACTTGGAATGCACAAAATTGAAAAATGCACAAATTCAAAGTTTGTCAACATACTGCATAATCAAAAAGGCAAACTGAACTAGGCCTAACCACAAAGTCTAAACTGAATCACAAATTCCAAACTGTCCACAAACTGTCAAAGATATCAAACAAGTACAAGGCTACTCAAAGCTGTCAAAAGAAGATATGGAAAGATAACAAGAAGCATAAAAGCTGAAAGAAGTACAAGATATGCAGAGAAAGATTAGTATGCAAGCAAGCATAGTCAGTTTCATCATTTCCCAAATAGCTGCCCTTTCAGAAAAGTACACATAACATATTTTAATATTTTAAATTGAACTGAAGAGAGAGGGAAGAGAAAAGAAGTGCAGGTTTTGCAGGCTTAGGCTTTAGGCATGAGAAACAAAATATAAAACAATCTGTTCATAACACAGTAGAGGGAGAAAAAATCACAAAAACAAAAACAGAACTGAGAACATAAGCTCCAAAGCCATAACCAGTATACTCACAGCAAACCTGCAAGGCCATAACCTGTCAAAACCATTAACAAACCAGGACCCTCAAAAGACCTGCATCAGCATAAGCCTAAAACCGGTGAAACCTGTCAAGCCTTAAACCTTACCTGATTAAAGAACCAAATCATATCAAAGCTTACAAACCTCTAAGCTGCATAAGCCTTACCTGCTTGAACTGTCAAGCCATAGTTCCAAATCTCCCATAAACTTTAAACCTGTGACTTCAAACCAGACAAACACATAGCCTAAAAACCAGAAGCCTTAGCCTTCATCAAGCCAAAGCCTTACTATTCAAAGCACCAACCCCGTCAAGCTTAAAGCCTATTGTAACATAAGCCAAAAAGCCTAAAACCTGCTTAAGCCTTGAACCTGTAACACAAGTCTAAGCCAAAAACCGAAGCCAGCATTCAAATACCAAGACCCTCAGAATGGTGTTCATCACTGGGCCAATACCAATGGGCAACTCATGAGCAAAGTCCATCAGAGGCAACAAAGCAATCAAAAATAAAGCAAGCTATTCCAAAGGCAACCAGAAGAGAAGAAGAAAAGAATCAAATATACTCAAAGCATTTCATAGCAAACGTCTCATCATCAAGCATCCAAAGGCAACTCAAAGTCAGAAACGAGGAGAAGGAGCATACAACATGTTCAGAGGCAGCTGAAGAAAGATAAGGAAGCAAGAGGGCAGGCACCAAGACAATCAAACGAAAAGAAGTGTTTCAAGGCAATACAGGGTAAGGCTACAAAGCCTCAGAGAACCCTCATCATAGGCAACACAAGCATACAGAAGGCAACACAAGCATACAGAAGGCAGCAAAGCGAGAAGAAGAAAAGAAATGACATCAAATTAGGTTTTCAGAATGCATCATAAAACCTAAAGAAAAGTACAGAGTACCAAGTTCCAGCAAAAGCAAGTGAGCTCTCATCGCGCATCCCCCCGCCGGCAAACCTCCGAACGCCTCCTAATCTCCTCCTTCTCCGTCTCCGACAGGTAGTACTCCCTTTCCCTCATTTCAAAATCTTGCGTAAACCACGAAACAGAATCAGAACATGCAAAATCAAAAAAGCAAAAAAAACCTAAAAAACGTTCCAGATCGTTACCCTTTTCGCGTTTGGTTTGATCCATCCATGGAGGAAGAGAGGAGGTGATGATGGCGTTGGTGGCTTGGGCGAAGGAGAAGCTCAGAAGCTGAGGAAAATGAAGGCGAAGACGAAGACGAAACAAAGAAGAACGGCGCAAACCCTAAGCTTTCCCAAATGCACAAAACCGTTTCAAACCCTAAAACAATTGTTGTCCAACCATTTGGGCCTTGCCCGTTACAAAACCTTAAGCCCATTGCAAGCTGGGCACACACCCCCTTTTTCTTTTTATTTGTTCTTTTTTTTATTTTGTTTGGGCCCAAGCCCATTTATTTCTTCTTTTCATTTCTTTTTTTTTACAAACTAAAATTTTGTTTATTTTCTTTTAACATAACTCTTTTGAAATGATACACTAGTTTTGCATATAAGAATATTAACTAAAAAAAAACATGAACATAATGATTTTCTCATTTTTAAAACATTTTCTTTTAATTAAATTTTTTGTACATAAAAAAAAAGATTAATTAAAGTACATTAATTAGTAAATACATAAAAAAATAGATTTTAGGAGGAATATTCTTCTTCTAAAAAACTTAAAACATTTCTCTTTTCTTAATCAAGACTTTGTACATAATTAACAAAAGAACAAATACGCACTTAATATTACATTTAAAATCACATCTTAACTTGTAAATAAACAATACACTTACACCTACACAAATACATTTACATTGCTCTTATACACATTTGCTTATCTTATACATTGTTATACTTACATATTACATTTGCGCAGTTCGATTTGGTTGTAAATTATTGGACACTATATTCCTAAAGTCTCATCCCCATTTGTAAATTTGTACCCCCACTCCCGGATACTATTTGTAATAGCGTAGACTTTAAATTCTTGCAATTTACCGCTTTCGAATTATACCATGGTTAGACCTAGGGTTTGCATGTACATAAAACCAAACGCTAGATAACCTAATACAAGACAAATACATGAAATCAATACACAATCACACTTGCACCCCCTAGGGTAATCCCACATGTTGCCTTCCAAAATGGGCCATGCTTGCACGTCGATTTCCTTTGGCAAAACAATCAAATGATCATAAGTCCCTCGATGACGCTTTCGAAAGTTGCCTATCAAAATGATCAAGTCCCTTCAAGCAAATTGCCAAAGACACTTGGCACCATTGCATTCATGGTCCATACGATGACTCGCGCCTGTCCCGATCACATCCTAAACGCAAGATTGCCCACCAAATTCAATGGTGGAACAAAATTGTTAAAAAGGGGTTGAAAACATAGAGAAAACCTTTGAGTACAATAGGGGTAGACAAAACTCTTAGTTACTTGAGATCAACTTGCAAAAAAAACACTTGCCTCCTTTTCAAACCACACTTCATACACACTTTCAAACAAACTTCCAAAAACATTTTGAAACATCTTTTCGAAAAGATATACACCTTCGTATATACTCAAACACGAGTCATTACATTGGTTGCCTAAGACAAGGCATCTCTTCAAAAACATTTTCAAAACACACACACACACCACAATTTCAAAGCAATCGAAAATCAAGGCAAGTGATCTAAAAAACCAAGTAATTAAGAGCCCATGGATAACCATGGATGAAAAGGGTGCTAATACCTTCCCTTTTCATAATCTACTCCCCGAACCCACGAAATATCTCAAAAGGTTTTTGCTGTGCTTTTTAACCTTTCCTTTAGGATAAAATAAAAAGTCGGTGGCGACTCTTGCTCAACCGAACAAGTGCGAATACAAACGCAAAACTCAAAGTCAGTTCTCCCACCGTATCACAGCGAAGTATTATGCTCATTATACTAACGATGCAGATGGAGAATTTTCCAAATGTATCAAGTTTGAGAATGGTCTTCGTGATGAGATTAAGCAGGGTATTCGGTATCAGCGTATCCAAAGATTTCCTGATCTGGTTGACTGTAGTAGGATTTTAGAGGAGGATCTTGCTAGCACTAAGTCGAATGCTCGAGGGTATGTTGATAGGAAGGGTAAGCAACAGATGGATCGCGGTAAGCCTTATGATAGAAGTAATCAGAGACCCGGTGGTTGGAAGAAGTTTGGTGGAGGAGATTCTAGTCCTTCCATTAAGTGTTACAAGTGTGGTGAGACAGGACATCGTATGGTGGATTGGAAAAGTAATGATAAGAAGTGTTTCAAGTGTGGGAAACTCGGCCATGTGGCCAATGATTGCAGAGTAAGAGTGGTGACTTGTTACAACTGTGGTGAAGAAGGTCATACTCGTCCTCAGTGTACAAAACCCAAGAAGGAGCAAGCTGGTGGTAAAGTGTTTGCATTGTCTGGGTCAGAGATTAAGCCAGATGATCGGCTGATTAAAGGTACATGTTTTATTAATGACATACCTTTGATTGCGATTATTGATACTGGAGCTACGCATTCTTTTATTGCTTTGGATTGTACTAAAAGATTGAATTTGGAAATTTCTAATATGGATGGAAGTATGGTTATTGATACTCCTGCGTCGGGTTCAGTGACTACTTCGTATGTTTGTAGGAATTGTCCTATTGTGATTTTTGGTAGGGGTCTCGGTATGGATTTGGTGTGCCTACCGTTAGAACAACTTGATATCATCTTTGGAATGAACTGGTTGGAATTCAACCAGGTTCATATCAACTGTTTTGCGAAGACGGTTATTTTTCCTGAAGAGGTTGGTGTCGAAGATGTGATTATGTCGGTTAAACAGATGAACCTAGCTGTGAAAGATGGTGTTGTGGTATTTATGTTGTATTCTGCAATAGAAGCGGAGGGAAAAGCAAAGAGTGATGGATTGCCAGTGGTGAATGAATTTCCAGAGGTGTTTCCGGAAGACGTTAGTGAATTGCCACCTGAGAGGGAGGTAGAATTTACTATATATTTGATTCCTGGAACTAGTCCGGTGTCGATGGCGCCTTACCGTATGTCGGCATCTGAATTAGCGGAGTTAAAGAAACAGTTGGAGGAGTTACTTGAGAAGAAGTTTATTCGTCCGAGTGTTTCGCCGTGGGGTGCTCCGGTGTTGTTGGTTAAGAAGAAAGAAGGTTCAATGAGATTATGTGTTGATTACAGACAGCTGAATAAAGTTACAATCAAGAATCGGTATCCTTTGCCGAGGATCGATGATTTGATGGATCAACTAGTTGGAGCTTGTGTATTTAGTAAGATTGATCTGAGATCTGGATATCATCAGATTCGTGTGAAGTCGGAAGATATTCAGAAAACTGCATTTAGAACGAGGTATGGACATTACGAGTATTCTGTTATGCCGTTTGGAGTTACTAATGCACCTGGTGTTTTCATGGAGTATATGAACAGGATATTTCATTCGTATCTTGATAAGTTTGTGGTGGTGTTCATTGATGATATTCTAATTTATTCGAAGAGCGATGAAGAGCATGCAGAACATCTCAGAGTTGTGTTGGAATTGTTGAAAGAGAAGAAGCTTTATGCGAAGTTGTCCAAGTGTGAATTATGGTTAAGTGAAGTAAGTTTTCTTGGCCATGTAATTTCCAAGAATGGAATTGCTGTGGATCCTACGAAGGTAGAAGCAGTATCTCAGTGGGAAGCGCCGAAGAATGCTTCTGAGATCCGTATTTTTCTGGGTCTTGCAGGTTATTACAGGAAGTTTATAGAAGGATTTTCCAAATTAGCGTTATCGTTGACTAAGTTGACCAGGAAGGGTCAGATGTTTGTTTGGGATGTTGAATGTGAGAAAGGATTTCAAGAGCTGAAGAGGAGGTTGACAAGTGCTCCGATCTTGATTTTGCCAAATCCGACTAAGTCTTTTGTTGTGTATTATGACGCATCATTAATGGGATTAGGTGGTGTGTTGATGCAAGATAAGCAGGTGGTGGCTTATGCTTCGAGACAATTGAAAGTACATGAAAGGAATTATTCGACTCATGATTTGGAGTTGGCAGCTGTTATGTTTGTTTTGAAGTTGTGGAGGCATTATTTATATGGTTCTCGGTTTGAGGTGTTCAGTGATCACAAAAGTCTGAGGTATCTCTTTGATCAGAAAGAGTTTAATATGAGGCAGAGGAGATGGTTAGAATTTCTAAAGGATTATGATTTCGGTTTGAATTACCATCCTGGTAAGGCAAACGTTGTTGCGGATGCCTTGAGTAGGAAGTCCTTGCATATGTCGATGTTAATGGTCCGTGAGTTAGATTTGGTTGAGCAGTTCAGAGATTTAAGTTTGGTATGTGAAACTACTCCGAATAGTGTGAAATTGGGTATGTTGAAACTGACTAGTGGTATTCTGGAAGAAATTCGGAATGGACAGAAGTCCGATGTTGGGTTAGTTGATAAATTGACATTGATCAACCAAGGTCAAGGAGGCGAGTTTCGGATTGATGAAAATGGTGTTATGAGATTTGGTAATAGGGTGTGTGTTCCGGATGTTACAGAGATTAGGAAGAATATTTTGGAAGAAGGACATCGTAGTGGATTGAGTATTCATCCTGGTGCTACTAAAATGTACCATGATTTGAAGAAGTTGTTTTGGTGGCCGGGAATGAAAAAGGAAATTGCTGAGTTTGTGTATGCTTGTTTGGTTTGTCAGAAGTCGAAGATTGAGCATCAGAAACCGTCAGGATTGATGGAACCGTTGTTTGTTCCGGAATGGAAATGGGATGGAATCTCTATGGATTTTGTGTCTGGTTTGCCAAGGACATCGAAGAATTGTGATTCTATCTGGGTTATTGTTGATCGGTTGACGAAATCTTCTCACTTTATTCCGATAAGAATGGATTATCCGATGGAAAGGTTGGCAGAATTGTATGTTGAGAAGATTGTGAGTTTGCACGGTATTCCTTCTAGTATTGTGTCGGATCGAGATCCGAGGTTTACATCTAAATTCTGGACGGGATTGCAAGAAGCTTTGGGTACTAAGTTGCGTTTGAGTTTCGCTTATCATCCACAGACAGATGGTCAGACGAAGAGAACGATTCAGACGTTGGAAGATTTGTTAAGAGCTTGTGTGTTGGAGAAAGGTGGAGCTTGGGATAGTTATCTACCATTGATTGAGTTTACCTACAACAATAGTTTTCATTCTAGCATTGGTATGGCTCCGTTTGAGGCATTGTATGGTAGGAGGTGTCGGACATCGTTGTGTTGGTATGAATCTGGAGAGAGTGTTGTGATTGGACCGGAAATTGTCCAACAGACTTCGGAAAAGATTAAGATGATTCAGGAGAAGATGAGGACTTCTCAGAGTCGTCAGAAAAGTTATCACGATAAGAGGAGGAAAGATCTTGAGTTTAGCGAAGGAGAACATGTTTTTATGCGAGTTACTCTGATGACTGGTATTGGTCGAGCTTTGAAGTCAAAGAAGTTGACTCCATGTTTTATTGGTCCGTTTCAGATTACCAAGAGAGTTGGGAAAGTTGCTTATCAGATTGCTTTACCGCCGTCACTTGCAAATTTGCATGATGTTTTTCATGTATCTCAGCTAAGGAAGTACATTGTTGATCTGTCTCATGAGATTCGGGTAGACGATATACAGGTACGAGAGAATTTGACTGTGGAAGCGGTACCTGCGAGAATTGAGGATCGGAAGTTGAAACAGTTGCGAGGCAAGGAGATCGCGTTGGTAAAAGTGGCTTGGGGAGGACCAGCAGATGGAAATGTCACTTGGGAGCTGGAGAGCCAGATGAAGGACTCGTATCCCGAACAGTTCGTCTAAGGTATATTTTCGAGGACGAAAACTCTTTTAGTAGGGGAGAGTTGTGACACTCCAAATTAATTCAAGTGTTAAATAATTAGGAATTTAATTATTAAATTAATTAAAGGCTTAATTAATAATATTTTGGATTAAATGGATGAATTAATTATGAAATTAAAAAGGAAGACCGGGGGGGTGTAAGGTTGAATTAGAGGTGTGTGAAGTAAAAAGCTCTACTAAATAATAACTAATTTATTACTATTATTTGGAAAATAATAAAAGGAATATAAAAAGAAGGATAAAAAGGAAAAGAAAAAGAAGGTTATTTGGAAAAGTCATTATACGTGAAATTGGAGAAGATAAGAGAAGAGAGAAAAAAGCCAAACGCCGTGAATTCGAAGGATCATCGCGAGGTAAGGGGTGATTTCGATTAGTTAATTCGTATTATCGGTTTAGATATTCAATAGTATGGATCATAGTATGTTAGGGAATCCCGGTTTGGAATTCTAGGTTTGTAGGATTATCCCTAATTGTGTCGGATTATAGGAATTGGAACCATTAATGTGATAAATAATTAATAGGAATGATGGAAACATGATTTATGATGTTGTATTGATGTGTATTGGTTGCATTTTGGTATTCCTAATGTTATAATTCGTATGGGAATGAAAAGGAATGGATTGAGATACATAATGCTGTCAAAAATAGCAGTTTTGGGCTCTGCAGGTCGTGGGAACCGGTTCCCAGTGGGGAGGAACCGGGTTCCACTGTGTGAAGTTATAAAAACTGGCAAAAAATACACGTAGGAACCGGTTCCTGTATAGGTAGGAACCGGGTTCCCATACATTTTCCAGAAACGTGATTTTTGAACTTCGCAGGAACCGGTTCCTGCATATGTAGGAACCGGGTTCTGCTGTAACTTTTGAAAAATATTAAACTTTGAAAATTTATAACTTTTAAACCGTAAGTCCGTTTTGAGTGCCGTTTTGGACGTTATTTCTTAAATTTAATGCTCTATTTTATAAAATGAAAAGATTTCCTAAAACCTGAAATTATTTTGAAAATGAGTCAAATCCCAGAATAAGTGATTATTGGCTAACGCACATGGGTGTGTATGTAGCAGTGAACCTGTGATGGATGGATGTATTAGTATTGTGTGAATGAAAGGCATGTTTATGTTGCTAATGATGGTGTGCATGATCGTTGAGATATCATGTTTTTGGTTTTGGTTCAGTTATGATAAATTGATGTATTTCATAGACTGATTTGATGTTGCATGCTAGTGATGTGCGTGCATATGCATTGTTTTGGTGAAGTTAATTCCCATTGTGTGGAATTTGACTTGTATTGCCGTTAACCGATACCCGAGTGATGATGGGTGGTTAGGCTGGATTCGTGTCCGGGTGTTTATGGACGAATCGATGGTTGCGGTATCCGGTTGATGATGGATAAGTGTTGGGTGACTTGGTCACGTGTTGGTACCACATGCATTGTGTCTGCATTTGTGTTTGCATGGAATTGTAACATGTTAGAATGTCTTCCAGTGTTACAATTCTTTGGTTGATTATTGATTTGTGCATAATGACTTGTATGATTGGAACTGCGTGTTGAATCTGAATTTATGCTTAAATGGGTGAAATAATATGCTTGTGATATAATGTTGATTGAGAAGCTTATAATGCATGTTAATTATGAGAAATATCACCCTTACTTTAACAATTTCATATTAAAGTTAGCAGCTCAGGAGTTGGTGAGGATGGCTCTAGAGCTATGTTACTTTAATTCCGCGTGTCAGTGTCGTGCTCTGATAGGTTGTAACACTGGGGAACGTTTAGTTGAGGAATTAGTTATTATTCAATTGTTTCCTTGAATTTCATTGGGAATAATTATGTTTTGGTTTATTCCATTTTGGTTATGGTATTTTTCCGCTGTGTAAGACATGGTCTTAATTTGATTGAATTATTTGAATAATGACCCTCAGTGTAGCATGACTACTGTTTTATTGGAGGTTTTATTTATTTCATAATTGTGACATCCCTTGTTCCGTGTTAACTCTGATGGAATATGTCTTTAATCATTGATATAATTAATATTATTCGGGGTATTTTAGAAGGGGTGTTACAACAGAGGCCTTCATTCCCGTGGAGATCGAAGAACCCTCCAAACGGGCCGAGGCTCCCCCAGACGAGGAAATGAACGACGTCGCCCTTCGGGAGGAACTGGATCTAGTAGAAGAAATCAGAACAGGAGCGGCCCTACGAGAGGCCTCGCTCAAACAAAAAATAGCCATGCGCTACGACGCCAAGGTCATATGACGAGTGTTCGAGGTCGGCAGCCTTGTCTTAAAGAGAAATCGCAAAGGATCTCGCGAGGGCATGCTCGCACCGAACTGGGAAGGTCCTTATCGCATCTATGCGAAAACGGAAATCGGAGCGTATTACTTGGAAAACTTACAAGGGGAACAACTCGTTCGATCATGGAACACTGAAAAGCTAAAACAATATTATAGTTAAAAATACTGAGAAGTCGACGATTTTGGTCGACAAGACAAACTCACCCAGGCCCGACCACGCGTGCATGCCTAGGCACAAGCATAACACCCAAAATATTCAGAAGGGGCGAAGCTCCACTCTTATAATGAGCGCACCATCAGCCGGACATGAATAGCTCGATCGAGCTCCATTATCCTCGTGCCACGACGGTAGAACACCCGGTTCATAACGGGAAGTTCACGCCGCCAAACCCAGGTCCCTCAAAACGAGACCTGAGTTTCGGCCCATGCCCGGTATTCACCCTGGCCGTTTGATCAGTTTCCCCACACTAGAAAACATACAAACTAAACAAGCAAATCCCCGCTACAAACTCTTAGCAAAATAAAATATGTCCCAAGCGGACAAGTTTATCAGTAAACATGTAAATACAAGTTAAATATTCAAAACAAACGACCACCATGACCGGAAAACTAAAAGAAACGACCACCTGGGCCGCTATTGTGCGAATATTACAACAAAGGATGCCTTTGACGCCCCATCCAAAAGAATAAATTTGTGGCCAGAGACCACACTTGTTCGGAAATTACATAAAATAGACGAGGGCCCAGAAAAGCATAGTTACAAAAATACGGCACGCAGGCCGGAACAAAACAAAACTGACAATCATCCTTTAGCCTCTTCTTCGACGACATGCGATAGCTGGGCAGGATCCCCGGCAGGCTGAGAAATGACCTCTTTGAGATAATCGGGGACCAGAATCTTACCAGCGGCCACGTAATAATTGACCCCCATGCCTGAAGTGTTGATTTCAACCCCGGGGTTCAGCGCGTGAATCTGCTTCACTACATTCTCAAAACTCCCCTCGTAGGCAGCCTGGGCATCGTCCACCGCCAGTTGAAAACGAGTAACAAGCTCGGCTCGAGTCTTTAAATCTTTTGTGTCCTCCGGCTCGTCTTCAGCAAGCGTCACCTCGGCGGTCAGGACCGCTACCTTCTCTTTGAGATCTTTTTTCTCGAGCAACAAGATCCCGCGTTCCTTAGAGAGTCTCTCGGATTCTTCCTCAGACAGCTTTCGGGCCTTTTCCTCCTCAATTCGGGTCCTCTCGCTCGCGGCCAGCTTAGCCCGACGGTTCTTCAACTCTACTTCCTGCGAAGAGCTCCCCTCAGTATAAGCGACGGTTATCTCCAAAATCTGCATTAAACCACTGGCATCCTGCGCCAGCATCGCTCTCTTCTCCTGACGACTCAAACCCTCGAGGTGAAGGGATTCGGACCGAGGAAGGCGAAGAGCTTCCCCCTTGAAGAAAGCCTTCTCTAGCCAGCAAGGGGGCAAGTCGCATGTCCCTTTCCTCTTCTTGGAGGTCAAGTCGACGCTTCCCTCGGCACGCGGTCTTTTTTCTTTTGAGGATACAGGGGCAGGAGAGAGAGCAACCGTAGCTTGGGTCGAAGGTGAGTCACCCGACCCCGAAGTAGGAGCGACCCCCGAGCCAGTCTGAGCATCTTTCTGAGCCTTCCTTGCTCTAGCAGCAAGAGTCTTGATTATGCGCTCTTGGGCGGAATTCATGATATTTGCAAAATAAACAAAAAGAATCATAGTTAGCGAACGAGGATTCAAAAAATAAAGCAACAAGCGCATATTACTGTTTAAAACGTAAATACCTAAGTATTTGACGGGATCCTCGCTCTCGAGGAGCTCCTTGACAACTATGAGGCTCAACTCGTATACAGCCTCCCCGTTCTTATCGAGCACAGGCTTGCCTCCGCGGCTCATTCGCTGGACTCGAGGGATCCGAGCCACGAAGGCGGTAAGGACGGCGAAACTCTCCTGGTCCTCAATATCGAGCTCCCCCTCCTTCCAAACGTAGAAACTCTACTTGTTATCGAAGTGCTTCCTCGTCCATTAGAACAGGAACTTGTAGACCAGTTTGACCATAGGGTCTCCCAGCTCGTCCAAAAGGGGGACACCGTCCTCGTCACACGTTGATACAGTCCTAAAAACACTCAGCATCACCTTGCTTGAGGAAGGCTGCACCAGAATATATTTATCCTTGAAGTGATAGACAAATTCCAGATAAGCTTTGAACAGCTTCTCGTTGCCTTGCTTCAACGCGACCCATCTCCACTTGCCGTCGATTTTGCTCCTCTGAAGGTGAAAGTAGTAGAAGAACAAGGGAATGGTAGCCCCTATCTTCAGGTAATCACAAACGATCTTGAACGCTTGCATGAACGCGATGTCGTTCGGATGAAGTTGGGAAGGAGCCAGCCGCAGATGCCTGAATACAGCCACCTCGAAATCCGAGAAGGGGAGCTGAAGACCCATTTCCCGAAACACAATGTCATACATGAGAATCCACCTTCTGTCATATTTCGAACCAATCCTGCTCTCTTTCCCGGGAATATACAGCGACCGTTCTCCCCGATTTCCTTCCTCTTAGGTGTACACCTCAGTAAAAACATCATCTTGATGCTCGGAGAAATAAGAGGGTTTATCCCAAGGATCATTCGCGACCCAAGCTCGCAGATCCTCTTCATCCCCGGGGGGAACAAGCAACCTTGATCAGTGGAGGCCATCTCCACATCACCTTCCCCCACTTGTTGTTCTGGCTGATCTTGTTTGTCCCCGAAAATCTCCAGAACACTCGACGAGCTACTCGCCTCGTCCGAAGAACTTCGTGAAGATCCAAAAGACTCACTCGAGAGGTCAACCTGGGTGTTGTCAGCCATATTACCTAAAAAGCAGAGGATGAAGATGAGTTTGACATTAATGTTAGAACCACCCTTCCACCGCAAAATCAAGTGAAATGGCACTGATAAACGAGGATCGTGCCCTCGACCAGAAACCCTCACTAAGGCGCGTAAACAGACAGAAGTCCAAGGAAGAACCCTAGGCCCTAACAAACCATCTACGGGACGAAGAGAAAAGTATGGTAAAACAATTTAGATCCCAAAAGGACCGTCTACGACGCATCATGAAATGCTCGGGGAGGACCCACAGCGGCTCCGACGATTCTAAGCTACGGAACCACCGCTTGTCACCAACACTCCTCAAGGGCATCCTAACAGACAGAATCCTATACCCTAGCCGCATGCATTTCTAGAAAGAAAATCACGAGAATCTGAACTACTGAAAGCAAACGACAACTAAAAACGGAAATCTTACTAGTTAAAGGAGAAGAAAGACTGTAAATAACAACAACGAGCAGCGAATCTCAAGAAACGGCGGTGGTCGACATGCGAGTGATTACGAGCAGTTGGGAGAGAGAACGAAAAACACTAAACTCCATACTCCTCTCGTATTTATTCGCGCGTGTGAGACACACATCTGGAAAACCCTAGGGTCGTCATCATTACACCCTAGTCCCTAGGCCATCATTGTGCCGCTTCGCCAACACGCTACCCGAAACATGCTACCTCTCCAAGTTCAAGGCTCCTAACGACCAACTCCTCATCTCCCCGCGAGAAAGGCGCAACGGACGACACTCATTCTCCCCATAAGACGCACCCTGTTCCACGAGCAGGTGTTAAAGTCAGCACTCATCTTCCCAGAAGCAACGACTTGGGGGGATACTGTTCTGGACTGGCCCGGTAGCTAGAATGAGCCCAGTCTAACCCTTTCTTTCAGTACGGTTCATACCTCCATGGCCCGAACCTCCCCCGCTCTCCGTTGGGCAATATCGACCATTTGCCCTCCCAAACCGGCACTGGCCTAAGATGATCGACGAGCACTTCTCAATCTGCCTGACCTCGAGTCGTGAAGACAACCAGGAATCCACCAGACCGCTACCCGTAACTAACCTCCTCCTCGGAATCAACGGCTAGTTACGGGCACATCTTCCCAATTTGACTAAGTCCTGACAGTTACCTATTTTTGCGGACCCACATATCCAGACCCAAAAACATGAACCAATGGCCATGCGCCAAAGGCATTATATAAACCCTCACACTTGTGAGGACCAGGTATCGAATATTCACTATTCACCACTAATACCTTAACACTTTGCTTGTATGTCTTTGCTCCTACTCTTACTTGATCGTCAGAGTGCCTTGCAGGTACAACTCCTTTTTTTTGCCTCAACATCACAGTCCGACTACAGATCATCACCCGGCCACCTTCCATGTTCTGATTAACCGGTAAGATCAAATATAAAGATCAAACCAAATGAAGTATGGAAATACAATCATTTGAAGGATTTGAATAACAAGAAGAAGGTGACATGTGATTTTTGTAATTTAACTAGCAGTGGGGGAATAAGTAGAGCCAAAAGGCATCAATTAGCAATTACCGGTGATGTAGTTTCTTGCACGCAAACACTCGAGGATGTTAAGTCTATATTACGTGCGGACATGGTTGAGAAAGAGAGAATTAAGAAAGGAATACAAGAGGTTTCAGTGCAATTAGATGTGGATGATACCATTGATATTGAGGAAATACGTAGAATTCAAACCAGAAAGAGGATTATTGAGAGTGAGACCTCTTCAATGGTTGTCAAGAGGACTAATGGGTCGTTGGATTTGGTGTATAAGAAGAGTAAGGACACAAGCATCAATGATGCGTGTGATAAAGAAGCAAGGGCAAGAACCATCCAATATATTGGTCGCTTTTTTTATACGTGTGGAATTGCTTTTAACATAGCAAATGCAAGAGCTTTTAAGTTGATGTTGGAAGTCGTTGGAAGTTATGGTCCTCATTTGAAACCGCCAAGTTATCATGAACTCAGGGTTCCAATCCTTCGAAATGAGTTGGAATATACAAAAGGTTTGTTGAAAAACCAAGAGGTGCAAAGGAATAAATATGGATGTTCAATTATGTCGGATGGTTGGACGGATAGAAAAGGTAGAACATTGATTTATTTCTTGGTCAATTGTTTGACGGGGACCATGTTTGTGAAAAGTGTTGATGCTTCTAACTATGCCAAGACGGGGGGAAAGCTAGCCGAGTTGTGGACACTTTTATTGAGGAAATGTGTGAAAAAATGTTGCTCAATTGATTACCGACAATGGAAGTAATTATGTAGCAGCGGGTAAAGAATTGTGTTTGAGGAGGCCTTACATGATTTGGACTCCATGTGCTGCCCATTGTATAGACCTTATGTTAGAAGACATAGGCAAAATTCCAAAGGTTCAAAAGGTTATACAAAAAGGGGTTAAGGTTGTGGGCTACATTTATAATCATACTTTTACTTTGAATCTAATGAGAAAGACTACCGGTAATGTTGAATTGGTTAAACAAGGAGTGACAAGGTTTGCTACCCATTTCCTTTGTCTACAAAGGAAGCAAGAACTAAAAGGAAAGCTTAGAGAGATGTTCCTTTGTGAAGAATGGACGAGTTCCAAGTGTGCCAAAGATGCTAAAGGACAAAGGGTAACTACTATTATACTTACGACATCATTTTGGAATGATATTCTCTACACTCTTAAGTGCATGGCGCCTCTTGTAGATGTGCTAAGAATGGTTGTAATGAAAGGAAACCCGCAATGGGATACATATATGCCGCAATGGGAGTAGCGAAGGAATCAATTGAGAAAGCTTTTAGTTCAAATTCAAGCAAGTACGAAGCCGTATTTGAAATTATTGATAAAAGACGGGAGTGTCAACTTCATCATCCTCTACATTCTGCAGGTGACTATCTCAATCTGAATATTATTATTCTAAACCAGAAATTGAGAATAATGGTAGATTGGTGAGAGGCCTCCGTAAGTGCATTGAGACACTTAATGAAAGTTATGCAGTGGAAGATTTAATTTCAGAACAATTGTCACAGTACAGGTGTGCTACGGGTCTCTTTGGTATAAGAGTGGCAATTAGACAAAGGTCGACATTAGCTCCAGGTAAGATGGAATGATTTTTTGATTTTTTACATATGATGCACTTTGTGTTATGTATGGAAATGGAATGATTTTTTACAATTACTTGCAGCTGAGTGGTGGAAGTCTTATGGAGCCGAAACTCCAGAGTTGCAATTATTGGCTGTCAAAATATTGAGTTTGAGTTGCAGTGCTTCCGGATGTGAGCGTAACTGGAGCATCATTGAGCATGTGAGTATTAATTTTTTATTAGGATATTAAAGTATCTTACATGCAAGTATTATTAAATTAATACTTCAAATTATTGTATTTTAGATTCATTTCAAGAAGAGAAATAAATTGAAACATCAAAGATTGCAAGACTTGGTGTTTATCAAGTATAATCAAATCAAGCTTTGGTAGAGAGGTTTGAAATTCAGAATAAAATTGATCCTATGGTATTTAACGAAATTAATTTCCACACCGAATGGTTGGTGGGAGAGATGGAAAATGTAGGAGATGATGGTGAAGACTTGGTTCATCCAAATCATGATTTAACTTGGAGTCAAGTTGCCGATGCTAGTGGGGCTAATGAGCCTATAATCTACACTAGGAGGACAACAAGGCAACTTTAAGTTGGAAGTACTTCTCAAGCAACAACGGCACCCATAGCAACAATTTCACCAAGAGCAACAATGACACCTAGAGCACCAATGGCACAACAAGTGGTGGAAGATGTTGAAGATGAAGAACTGGAGGAAGATGTTGAAGATGAAGAATTGGAGGAATATGTTGAAGATGAAGAATTGGAAGAATATTTTGATGATGCTACATGATTTCTATGTTTGCTTGAATTTTCATATGATAGTACTAAGTTTGAATTTAAATCTTTATGTTTTGAATCTTGATTAAGCATTGTTCTTTGTTTGACATTAGATTTTATAAATATTTTATGAGTATTGTGAAATTAATTTAGTATTACATGACATATATTTTATAGATTATTATATAATTATTAATATACAAAAAATTATCCCGCTATCCGAGATCCCACTATTCCCACTTTTTCCATTCCCAGGGATCGACCGCTCCGCTCCGCTATCCGAGATTAATAACTGTTGCAAACTTTGGAAATATGTGGAAGGTAAAATGTTAAAATCGATGAAGATGTACATGGTAAGGACCTGGAGCATACTGAGATACAAACTTCATTTAAGAAAAACGTCATTCTAAAAGAAATACAACTTTAATAAAAAGGTGTTATATTTCCAATATTTTGAAAACATTTATAGAAACACAAATAAACCTTAATGTGGTTGCTTAATACAGACCATGTTACAGGTTTAATTTAGATTATGCAATCTGAATTATTTTGATAGTTCAGATTGTTGAATTTAAAACACACCAGTAACAAAATAATGACTTTTGTTTATTCAAAGAACACGTGTTCATGTACCACATGCCATATTTAAAATGGTACATATGAAAGAACAATTTTTTCAATTCTCTTTTTCTTAAACAACTTCAATATGTCCAATAAAAACATATTTTCCATTATGAGGTGCTCAAAAAAAAAAGTGGCTGACTTATTTACCTTGGATATGTGTGTAACACATTTCATGCATTTAAATTTGTTTCAATTTTTAATTTATATTATGTGTTCTTGGGGCCTGTTTCTAACCGTCCTAACCTATACAGATTGAAGATCTCAATATCAGAAGTCTATTATACAAAGGTTGAAAGTACATCAATTATTCAATTAATCAAAAGTTAAAATTTGTTTAGTAAGATTAAGATTTAACCATTTCCTTTATCAGTTTAGTCAACAAAGTGTGGGCATCAAACATTGAATTTGCTATTTGGGTCCAGCTTGGGTATACAAAAAATTCAGGTGATTTTAGGTGCATCGCTGGAATATGAAAAAGACTTTTAAAAAATTGAAGTACACTCAAACAGAAGCAGTTTTTTTTACAAGCTCAAGCAGAAGCAGTTATTTTAAAATCTCCTACATATTGCAATACTTTTTAATATTTCATTTTTAAGAAGTGATTCTGGAGATGCATATCCTCAACCAGAAGTTGTTATTTACTTGCTTTGCCAGGCACACACTGCTAGATTACTATATTGATTAGAAGTCAAATTTTCTTTCATTTTAAGCAATAAGCATTATAAAAGCTTTAATTCCGGATTTTTTTAAAAGCTTTTTCACATGTTAAATGTAATTCGTAAATGAATTTAGATAGCTATGGCTATAGAGGTGTATCAGTTTAAAATATATATGTTGATACTTAATGGTATTTAATTATTGCAGTTTTCACCTTGAAGAGATTTCTCAAAGTCTTCCAGTTGCCGAATGAAACCACGATTAGGAGCTGCTTTTGGTCTTTTGTTCTTAACATGTTGCAGAGCTTCAGATAAGCCCATTCCACGAGATTTCATCAGATATGCTACAATGATAGTCACACTGGAAGGTGGAAATAATTTAGAACCAATATGAACAATACAAATATCAAGATTCTTTCTTTTAACTTCCAATATGAACATTAAGAAAGGAAAATGCAGCATGAACTTTGTGCAGAATTCAACTCACGGGCTTGAAGTATAAAAGGACATGATCAACCAAGAATTCTCCTATTAAGTGCGGTCTACTACATAGATCAAACGATACCATAATGTTCTATCATATCTCCATCAAACTCAGAAGTGAAACAGGTTTCAAATAAGTTATTGCCACATGTCTAAAGCAAAATTATAGTTTTCACAAAGAACATGAAGTGATCCCATGTTAAACAAGGGAGAAAATTTGGAACAGTGAAACTTACCTCCTTGATTTTCCAGCATAACAGTGAACCAAAACATGTCCACCCTTTTTTTTGGCTTCGTCAATAAATTCAAAACACTCGTTGAAGTATTGTTTTAAGTTGGTATCCTCTTTGTCAGCAACTTCCTCAATTTTCCAACAAAAGCGCAACTTTAGTAATGGATACAATACAGTACTACATGCCTAAATTACTTGAGACAATACATCACAAACTCAGATGATAATTAGAATATAATCAACATAATCATAACCAACCTTAATTACAAGCAACAAGGATCTCAAATACGGATCGGTCTCAATTAGTAGAACACAATACTACTACGCGAGTCAGTTAAAAGGAAATTGATATTCTGAGATGATATAGCTCTATATCTATATTATAAATCTAACTGGTTCTACAAAATACAATTTCTAAGATAACAGCAAATATTAGTAAACAACCTCTCTCCTGTCAGAAGTGTCAAGTCTTCCAAGAATCTCAACCCATGGTAAACTGTTAAAGATCAAAGCGCAAACGTTCAAAAAAGCAAACAAACAATTCTCTAAAACACCAAGGTTGTCAAAATCTAGATCTAGATCTTACAAGTTTACGATTTCGCAGTCTCACTCACCCATGATGGTCCAGATCTCACGTAGAATCGTGTGTTGTAGTCAAATTGTAAAAAATCGTAAAACCATTGATTTTGTGAGATCTTGGCCATTTTCGGCCACAATCAGACATTTTCCGGCCACCACCATTACAAACCTAGAAGGATGACAAGATGCAAAGGCGCAACAATTACTATTCGCCGGCGGTCATTTTTCCACAAATATACCTGTCTACCAAAATATCATGTAAAAATACTTCAAATGTATAGTATATTTTTTCGTTTTAGTAGTATCTTACAATTTTTGTTACGTTTTTATGTTTTAGGATCTTGCTACCCCATCTCGATCTTACAAAGTTAATTGGGTAAAATATTCTGATCTTTGTTATGATATTATGTTTTACGATCTTACTATCCCCTCAAGATGTCATGCAAGATCCCAATCTAATAGAAGATCCTGATCTTGACAACCTTGTAAAGCACACAATGGCCATGGGAGCGGGGTTGGTATTGACTTGATCTCCACCAGATCCACCTCCCTAAACCCACCCCATCCTCGCCAAAATGAAAAATGGCTACCCAAACCTGTCCTAATCGGGGTTCTGGAAGACTCATCCTACCTGACTTCCTTCTTTTTACCCTACTCTAACATTATTCCTTTAAACTAACCTCATTCAATACAACGCAACTCAAATAATCCATAAACATGAAAATAAATAATTAAGAACTTCGACAAAGTAAGAAAAAGTTAACAACCAAATCATCTTTCTAATACAAATACATAAGCTCAGCCTGATATATTTTGACAAAAACAGAGAATTCACTTGCATTACTTAGATATTCTCAAAATTAAAACATCCTCAAAACCAAAATCAAAATCCATAAAACAGCATCAACATCAAAATCACTTCACTGATCATCATCACAATCTTACCATCTATAACTTTATAAACAAAATCTCCAGGATGAGCAGGTGCAAGTTTCCCAGCCACAGTCAAAATATGTGTAACATTAACGTTCTTCAAAGCAACCTTGTTCCCCGCAGAACCAATCGAACCCAAAAAAAGACCCTAAAAAAAATTAAAATCCATCCTTTCTTACAATCTCCATAAGAATAATCATGATAATGAACAAAATGCAATTAATCAAATTGAATCATGAACTAACTACCTCATCAATTTCGCATGGAATATTATCCTCTTTTAGGGATTTATTCAAAAGCACAACCTTCAAAATTACTGCTATTTGTTTCTTCATCGATTCATCGAACTTGTTCATAGCTTCTGACGTTGCCGCCATTTTCTGATTCGCTCCCTTTCAAACAAAAATCGAATTCACACGAATTAAATAGTAATTTCAGTGGTGAAAATCGATTATGCGATATAATCGATTGTGAGGAAGATAATCGAATTCTCAGGAATGTAAATAGTGACGCAACGTGAAAGAAAGGATTCGGAGGTTTTTGTGTAGAAAGAGTGATTGGAACAGAGTGTGAGAATGCGATGTAAAGGTGATTTGGTGATCGCCGAAAAGGAGAAGAACTCACCAACAAAATCAAAATTGCGAATTTTGTTTTCTTGTTACTAAAATAATTTGATGGAACTACTTTCCCTTATTGGCTATTTATTTTTATTTTTTAATTAGAAAAAGCTTTAATTAATTTTGATTTAACAACACAATTTTATATTGATTTAAATTTAGATAAATTAATATTAATATAAGATTATGTATATATTCACTTGGTGCTATAGGGACATGCCAGGGTTGGATATAGACATCGTGGTGCACAAACTACCTCTCAAAGAAAGGTGTTCTCCAGTCAGACAAAAACTCAGAACTCGTCCAGATATATCCAGCAAAATCAGAGAAGAGGTTTTCAAACAATTTGACGCAGGGTTCCTTACAGTGGTAGATTATCCACCCTGGTGTTGGCTGAAGATTTTGATAACACAGTTCGAAACGAAGTAAGTTGGATGTTTCGTTGGAATAAAGCAAGATGTTATGGTTCGGAATGGTAGAAGCAGTTCTTCGAACGAACATGTCAAAGCTCGGAGCTTCGAGTGACAGTTGTGAAGATATATTTAAAAGAAGCCTCGAAGTGGTAATGAGACTGTGTTTAAGAAATGAGTTCGAAGCGAAGAGTGCCAAAACATTTGAAATTCAAACGCAAGCGGGATGTTCGAAATTTAAAAATATATGCGCTGGAGCGTTCGAAGACGCGTGGAAGCTAGAGAGAAGCAGTGCTCTGCATGTTCTGAACGTGGCAGAATCTTATAGGCAAGACCGTTATGGTCGAAGTAGTATAAATAGAAGTCTTAGCGTTAGGATTTCGTGTGTCATATCTATTGTACAAAATTCAGTAAACATTCAAAATACCACATGGCTAGGGAAACGAATGCTCGAACAATGTACGTATGATAACACCAAATATTTATGATTCAGTAAAAATCTTTATTATTTTCAGTTTATCTTCTATCTTCATGTCAATGTCATTCAAATACCTTTTCATTCAAAGTCATTTATTGATTTCTTGCATTTAAACGCTCTTTCTTCCATTTCGAATCCTTTACATTTCAGAAACTCTTTTACATTTCATGCTTTTACATTCATGTTCTTTACATTAAAGTCTTTTCATTCAAAGTCATTTATTGATTTCTTGCATTTAAACGCTCTTTCTTCCATTTCGAATCCTTTACATTTCAGAAACTCTTTTACATTTCATACTTTTATATTCATGTTTTTTACATTAAAATCTTCATATTTCAAAGTTATTTACTTGTTTCTTGCATTTTAACATTTCTTTGCAATCGAATCTTTATTTATGCAATTCAGTTTTGTATGTCTTTACCTGATCATGTCATTAGATCCTTTTAATATGGTAATCGAAGTGAGTTGAGCGCCTACGCAACATTCCCAATACAAATCCTAACTATGAATATCAGTTCTACAATTAGAGTTATCCAAACGACCAATACTCCATAGGATCAATCTAGTCGATCCTGCACGTTACCAGAGAGATTAAATAACAGTCATTAAGATTATTTGATAGTTTGGAGGACTAGCGGTTGTTTACCAGAAATCACTGTAAACAAATTGGCACGCCCAGTGGGACCGTCATTGGTCGTTACGAAATTTAGAACAAAGTAAAGATTGTTGGGACATAACCATTGTAAAAGTACTTTCTGAGTGATAAGTTCATTGTTATATGAACCTTAGAAGTGGTAGAATAACCAATAGCAATCAACCCTTACCCAGAAGAA
Organism: Vicia faba; assembly: GCA_948472305.1. Lineage (NCBI taxonomy): Eukaryota > Viridiplantae > Streptophyta > Magnoliopsida > Fabales > Fabaceae > Vicia > Vicia faba. Next base: position 44,019 of record CATIWC010002763.1, on the reverse strand, counting down.
AATGTAATAGCAAGATGTCTAATCCAAACAATCAAAAAGGGGAACAAAATATCCCACATGCAACAGGCACTAATATGTCCGCTTCGACGGGAACATCTAATGCGACCCCTTCGAACGCACAGTCTGTTGTATCTTCTACCAGTAGTGTAGCCACGAATGGAACAAGTGGCATGTCGACTAACAGTTTTATCCTAGGCAATACAGGAACCATTGGTTATCCTGGGGGATTCGTCCCACCATCAGGGACACAAACCCATTTCGCCACCCCACTAACTAGACCACCCAGTTTCGATGGTAACAGACACAGAAATTCCTCTTATGGGATGCCAACATCTTTTATGGCGGGTCTGCACACTTCGACATCGAATACGTCACCACAATTAGGGTCTGGATCTGGGACTAATCAATTTATGACAAATAACCAGGGGTCAGTGGGTTATAGTGCAATGCCTATCTTAACCACAGAAAATCAGTTGGCCTTTAGGCAATTAATGGATGACAGTAACCATAATATGATAGGAGTGTTAGCGCAAACTATGCAAGAGATCTTTGCCCCAATAGTACAAAATGTAACTGTGACAAACAGAGAAAACGCAGATAACATGAGTCGAATAGCAGATTTTTTTGCTCCCCCAGAGAGGCGTAGGCAGAATCAGGCGGGAGTTCGAGCAAACGTACCTATCATAGAACAAGTTGCTGATGACCCACCCTATAGACCAGCCAGAGAGGGGGTTAATTTGGGGGCAAGGGCACAAAGGTTAGAAGCCCTAAGGATTCAAGGCCCACAATGGGAAACTATAGAACCAGGGGCAAGGATTGAAAGGTTAGAAGTCCCAGAGTTTCGAGAAGAACAACCTAGAGGAGTTGTCATGGTGGGTCGAAATCAAGATGCTGATGCAGTCGTTCACAGAATTCAAAACGATAACATCTTGGCAGAAAATAATTTAACCACCATGATAGAGAGAATCATGGCCCAAAATGGCCTCAATACAGGAATTAGAAGGCCAAATTATGCCTCTCCTATATTAGATTACATAATGCATACTGATTTACCAAGGGGATATAAAGTCCCTAAGTTTACAAAGTTTGCTGGAGATACCAATGAATCAACAGTCGAACACATAGCCAGGTATCTAACTGAAGCAGGAGATATAGCAAATAATGAAGACCTTAGGATCAAATATTTCCCAAGTTCCCTAACTAAGAACGCTTTCACATGGTTCACCACTTTGCCTCCTGGGTCCATAGATACTTGGGCTCTGTTGGAGAGATTATTCCATGAACAGTTCTACATGGGACAATCTAAAATAAGTCTGAAGGAACTAGCCAGTGTCAAGAGGAAGTTTACTGAACCCATAGATGATTATCTGAATAGGTTCAGACTCTTGAAATCTAGATGCTTTACAGTAGTTCCTGAACATGAGTTAGTCGAAATGGCTGCTGGCGGCCTGGATTACTCTATTCGAAAGAAATTAGATACACAATACTTGAGGGACATGGCTCAATTAGCCGATAGGGTTCGACAAGTCGAAAGGCTAAAGGCCGAAAAGGCCAGAGTTTTTAAAAATAACAAGAAAGAAAGGGTCTCCTATGTTGGAGCTGAGGAAGCAGAAGATTACCCTGAATTCGAAGAGGTTGAAATTGATCTCGCTGAATTGAAACAGGCCCCACCTTACTCTTGCAAATTATTAGTTCCCACAAAAGGGAAAGAAATTGTTGAAAATGAGAAAAGTGACAAATTCCCAAAGAAGGTTTATACCTTCGATGTAACTAAGTGTGACGATATTTTTGATTTGCTTGTCAAAGATGGCCAACTCATTGTGCCATCAAATGTCAAAATACCTCCTTTAGATCAAAGGAAGAAAAGAGAATTTTGTAAGTATCATAGTTTCCTAGGCCACAAAACCTCACAGTGTTTTCTTTTCAGGGATCTAATTCAAAATGCAATTAAGGATGGCAGACTGAAATTCACTGACAAACCAAAAATGAAAGTAGATGAAGATCCTTTGGATGTCGCAGACACCAATTACTCCGAGCCTGTATGCATTGGAGAAATCAATATGGTGGAAGCAGATCAAGATGACACTCCATTAGGAGAGAAAGGCACTGAGAATGAAAACTGGGTGTTAGTCGAAGTCAACAAGGGGGTCACTGAGGACGTCCACAAGCAACCAGAGGCTTCGATCGAAGCAGTACCTTTGGTTGTTTCAAAAGAGATCCAGGCTACTGAAGGCCAGGAGAACCAAAAGCAAGAATTGACACAGGTTACTGAAGACCTGAGGCTAAATTTGGAGAAAGTCCAGATCACAAAGCCACCCTCCCCTCAGAAAGAAATGTGGGATACTTTAGGAGAGCCCAGTGGAAAGTTTGACTACTTGGTGAAGTATTCTGCCCCAGAAAGTTCAAAAATCCAAATCGAAGATGTAAAACCTACAGGATGGGGAGATGATGACATAAAGGGCGAGGATGTAGATGTCAACATGGTGGATATGGAGAGACCTCGTTCTGAAATGGAGGAGATGGAGAGATACTTAGAAAAAGAGAAATACAAAATGGAGGATAATTATGCTGGGGATGCCAGTCTTAAAGATTACCTCATGTTGTGCCACAAAGGAGATGCGGAAATGATACTATGCCCTAGATGCAGCATCATCTGCAACCAGATAATTGCTGCAAACTTCGAGAGGAAACAAAGGGCACGAACTGGCATCAACTGGCGCCAGGATAACCAGTTATTCAGGTGTTACCCTAAAGCTGGAGAAAGTTTGTTGGAGTTTTTGGTTCGCTGTTACAAAGGGGCAACCAAATGCCTAGTATGCCCAAGGTGTTCTACAGTGTACGATCAAAGTATGGCCAGAGCCTTCGAAACAATCCCTTTCGCCCCATGCTGGAATCACAAAGAGACTGGGCAGATGAGCCAACGTTTCGAGAGCAAGTACACTCAATGAAGGCCTGATAGTCCTCATCCCAAAGGCGCTCGAAGGGTGACGTTCAAAATTCCTGCTGAAATACCAACAGGCAAATGGCTGCAAGTCAGAAATGACAAGGGCAAAGACAAATGGAGAAACAATGAACGAAACGCACGCCACGCTATGAAATATAGAAGGCAGTTCAACATGGAGAAGAGGGAAGAAGTGAGATTAGAAAATTACAAAGGAAGAAACTCTATGTCAAGATCACAATGGCGAAGGCAACAGAGAATTCGAAAGGCTGAGATGGAAGCTGTGGCAAATAAAGGAGCAACTTCGATAAAAAACCAAGGAGAATCAAGCACTAACAAACCCACACCAAATAATCAACCTGAGGACAAACCCCCAGTTAGTAGGAGACTCTTCTCTGAAACACAACCAAATGAATCGAAGGAATACACACCAGGTCTAGAAGAAGACGAGGATATGCTAACGGACAACTTCGAATCAGAGGGGGAGTCTTCACTCAATATCAATTGCAACGTGGTATCTGTACTACCTTGTGAGTTTGGACAGGAAACTGAAATCGAAGAGTATGAGGAGGATGATACAATAGATCTGATGAAGCATAGGCCTGTGTGTTACTACGTGATGGATAATGGAGCTGTCGAGGAGCAGAATGCTTTCTTCGAGCGCCCATAACCAGCTATGAAAAGTCATCTGAAGCCATTATTCATTCGGGCAAAGGTTGGTGCCCATGGCGTAAATAAGGTTTTAGTGGATGGGGGCGCTGCAGTTAACTTAATACCCCATTTCATGCTGAAAAAGTTAGAAATACGCGAGGGTGACATCAAACCACACAACATGGTTCTATCCAATTATGAAGGGAAAGTAGGCCAAACATTGGGAGTAGTTCAACTGGACTTGACGATAGGATCAAGCTGCAGGCCCACCATGTTCATGGTGATCGAAGCCAAAGCCAACTACAACTTGTTGTTGGGAAGAGAGTGGATCCATGGCGTAGGAGCAGTTCCTTCGTCAATGCATCAGAGGTTGGTTTTATGGAGAGAAGATGGGATCGTGGAGAACATTGAAGCGGACCAGAGTTACTTCATGACAGCAGTCAACTTAGTTGACAAGAGGAATTATGACAAATATTTGGCCAAGATTGCTCCTTGTGTCCCTAATGATGAAATCAATGAAACCAGGAACACACACTATTATATGACCCTTCGCCATGATGGCATATATTGGGATAGAAGAATAGTCAGTGAAGATGAAGGAGTCGAAGGTACTATGCAAAGATGGCCAGCAGGCTGGGAATTCGACAACCTTGCTCATGATTGAGTCCTCCTTCTTCGAAAGGATTTCGGCCTATATGACTGAGAACGAATCGAAAGCGGCCTTAGAGGCTGAAATAAATAAATTGGCTGTAAAAGTGAACGAAATAAATGGGGATGGCTCGAAAGGCTCACCCTTTGAAGAACACGAAATAGATCAAAGGCTGGATGCCATCTATGATAAAGAACCCTTAGGCTTCGAGAAGGACCCCATAGACTCAGGTGCCAAAATGTTGGCGCAGGATCCGCTCGAAGAAGTGAATCTGGGGGATGAGAACGCGAAAAGAATAACCTACATAAGCGCAAAACTTAATCCAGGCCTCAAGCAGGAAGTGATCGAAGTCCTCAAGAGAAACAAAGATTGCTTCGCGTGGGACTATGATGAAATGCCTGGTTTGAAGAGGGAGTTAGTGGAGCATAGACTTCCAATCAGGGATGGCAAGAAGCCCATCAAGCAAACTCCTAGAAGATTCGCACCAGCGGTCCTCACAAAGATCAAAACTGAGATCGAAAGGTTGCTGCGCTGCAGATTCATCAGAACCACAAGGTATGTCGAATGGTTAGCAAATATAGTGCTTGTTATTAAGAAAAATGGCTCTCTGATAATTTGCATAGATTTTAGGGATTTAAATACTGCAACCCCTAAAGATGAGTACTCCATGCCTATGGCAGAAATGTTAGTAGACTCTGCTGCAGGATTCGAATATTTAAGTATGTTAGATGGATACTCTGGGTACAATCAGATTTTTATTGCTGAAGAAGATGTTGCCAAGACATCATTTCGTTGCCCAGGAGCCTTAGGCACCTACGAATGGGTAGTGATGCCTTTTGGTTTAAAGAATGCTGGGGCAACTTATCAAAGGGCAATGAATTCGATTTTCCATGATTTCATTGAAACCTTTATGCAGGTGTATATTGATGATATAGTCATTAAATCTATATCTGCAGAAACCCATTTGCATCATTTGAGCCAATCGTTCGAACGAATGAGAAAACATGGCTTAAAAATGAACCCCCTTAAATGTGCATTTTTTGTGTAGGCTGGAGATTTCCTTGGCTTTGTGGTTCATAAAAAAGGAATTGAGATCAACCAAAATAAGACCAAATCCATAATGGAGACGAAAGCACCTACGTCAAAAAGGGAGCTGCAATCTTTGCTAGGGAAGATTAACTTTCTCAGAAGGTTCATTTCGAATCTAAGTGGAAGAACCCAAGCTTTCTCTCTGTTGCTTCGTTTGAAGAAAGGCCAAGCCTTCGAGTGGAACGAAGCCCATCAGGAGGCATTTGACAAGATAAAAAGATATATCTCTCAGCCTCCCATCTTGTCTCCACCTTCATGGGGAAAGCCCATGAGATTGTACATATCTGCTTCTGAAGTTAGTATAGGTAGTATGTTAGCACAAGAAGATAGCAATGGCATCGAAAGAGCCATATACTATTTAAGTAGGGTATTGAATGATGCAGAGACTAGATATAGCAATATAGAAAAGCTATGTCTCTGTTTGTACTTTTCTTGTATGAAACTTAAGTATTATATAAAGCCTGATGATGTTTATGTTTCATCTCATTTCGATGTTATTAAACACATGCTTTCGAAACCAATAATGCATAGTGTTGTACCCCAAAATTTTCCCTCCCATTTCTCATTGATTTCTCATCACAAAGCCCTTGAAGATCAAGATCCAGTTAGGGTTTCATCTGCTCAAGACTTCTCCTTGCACTGTTGACCCAAATTAGGGTTTGTGTTTGCACAAAGAGATTTTGACCTAAAATGCCTAAGATAACTTTCATGCTTCATATTGTACTCCCAAGTTTATCCACATCAAGTTTCAAGTCTTGATTTCAAGTTTTGCCCAGTCAATTGGACAGTTGACCTAGAAATCAGCTGTATTGGGGAAAAGGTCAACTGTGGCCAATTGACAGTCAAACCTCATGAAAATTGACCCACATCAACATTATGAACTCACATGGACCATTTGATCAAATTTGGATCACAATTCCACAAGAAATTTGATCAGATCACCAAAAGGGCAAAATGGTCATTTTTAGGGTTTTGACTGCACAAAGGCAATTTTTGACTGTTTGACCCAACCAATGGCAAACCAAGCTCACATATGGACTCAAGGACCCCATGGAATTATCTTGGCATGCTCAACAAGTTCAAAATATTTCAAGTACACAAGATTGACAGTTGAATTTCCCAGTCAATTGATCAATTTTGACTGTATACTGAAAAGTCAAACTTTGACTTTTTGGTCAAAATCAAGAGTCAAGATTCATTTTTCATCAAAACATGCCAAATCATGAAACTTGTTCACCAAGAAACCAAAAATTGCAAATTAGGGTTTGAAATGGGAATTTTTCATAACTTAGAATTTTTCTAAGTTATGAAAAACCCTAATTTTTCCCAACTTTGCCCCACTTTCTCACCAAGATTCATTTGGATTAAAACAAAAGTCAAAACATGAAAGTTGTAGCTTGTTGCATAATCTACAACTTTGATTCACAAAATTTTCCCAAATGAGGCTTGTATCTCAAGTTACAATTTTTTGAATAAGGGCACTAAACCATTCTTAACTTAGTGAAATTTTAACCTATTTTGGCAAGGTTTTCTACCTAACTTCAAGGCCATTTTCCATACACTTACACTTGGAATTTCAATTTGCATTTCAAAGATGGATTGTAGTACACATTCCAAGCTTTCCAAAATGTCCAAGAACTCATCAAACAACCTCATAACTTGAGAGAATCGAATTTCACAATATGGCAAAAACTCACTTTTGAATTGGTCATGTACATGTTCATAACTTATGCCATTTTCAAGTCAGCTTAGTTTGTGCTACATTACAGGTCCTTAAACCATCCAACACTCAATAATTTAATGCATGTTCATTGTGTTAAAGTGTTGTTCTATGAGTTCAAGCATTACATACAAGTTTAATCCATTTATGGAAAAAGCAAAATGGCCATTTTTGCAAAAGCAAGCTTTATGTCCAATTGAAAATCCAACAAGTACAGATGAAATCTAATTGGCACAAGATTATGAGCATAACACACTGATCAAGAAGGAGTTTTGCAGCATGATTAGGGGCCCTCTACCTGCCTAGAACACAACTTGGCTTTTGTTGGCTTAAGTGTTAAGAAACATCCCATAACATAACAGAACTTTGATCTCAGCATTAGGAACCTTAAGCAAATATTGTAGACACATTCCAAACATCCTAACCAAGCTGAAGCACGACCCTAAGACCATCAACACCCCCCCATTGCCAGAATCACTCTCAAACTACAAAAACAGGGCAAGACCTGCAATTTGAACACCATCTCTCATTCCTTGCATGTTTTCTTGACCAAAGCTCATCAAACACATTCCCTAGCATCAATGCAAGCTAACCAAAACCTAAAACACGACCTGTAATTCCTCTAACCAGTTCCACCATTTTCACTTTTCTGATTTGCAGGTGAAGAGCTCTAGCACGATTCAAAAGGTTTCAAGACAAAGTAAAGCTTGGAATAGCATCCCTGGACATCAAGGAAGCTATACCAATCATCACTTTGCACTGAAAGTTTCTCCATTGCCAGATAGAACTTCAACTGAACAGGTAAGTTCATGGATTCGTATCTCTCTTATTAGGCATTGTTAGCTTTAGGTTTGTGAAGATAATATGTCACATTCATAGCCCTGAACATGCCCATGTAGTTAGATTTCATTTATGTTATGTGTGCTGCAAGAATTTTGAGTCTGAACATGGCAGAAAACTTAGGTCAGGATTTGGGAATGTCAAAATTCTCTCTCATTTCTGAGAGTTAGGATGAGTTTTTTATATATTTGGAATCGTGATTCAATGCTTAACATTTCTTATGTTGGAAGTTTGTACAAAAAATCAAAGAATCGAGGTGTTTGAATGTGAAATACAGGCGCGCGTTTTGACATGTTTTTTGTCTGAAGGTTGAAGAAGAAGGTTCATGGGCTGGGCCTTCTGTGCAATTTCTTTTCACACCACATTATTCCTTCTGCACCCCCTGAGCCCATTTGCTTTATTTCATTAATTTTTTGACTTTTCTTTTTTCATTCTAACTTATTTATTTTTGTTAATAATATTAAAAACCTAAAAAATATTTTTTGCACCATTTTTATATTTTTAGGCATTTATTTGATTACATTGATATTTGTATGTAAATAAATACATATTATATTATTTAGAATAAATAGGAAAAATAATATAAACACTTTGTATTTTTCCATTTTTATTTTATTTTTATCTTCTTAAAATACTTTATATGAAATATACTTTTTTTTATATAAAAAATTAAATGTTTTTTTTATTTTTTGCATATTTAATATATATTTGTAAATAATAGAAATAAATACATATACATTAGTACACTTAAAATAAAAATACCAAAAATATACATATTTTTATATTTAACACTAAAAAATGTATTTTTATAAATATACTTCATTTTCATTTTATTTTTGTATATAAATAATAAATATTATATATATTGAATAAATACTACATTTTATTTAATAAACTAGGGTTTTGCCCTAAATATGAAAATACTCCAAAAATAATACCTTTTTAGTTTGTTTATTTGAATACATAAATAATACCTTTTTATTTTGTTTATTTGAATACATAAATAATACCTTTTCTTTTCATATACATAAAAACCTTTTTTGCATTTTTGCATCTTTATTATTTTCCATTTAATTTATGCAATCAATTATTTGTAAATATTCCAAAAATGATGTAATAGCTAGGTTTAATTTCTTTGTCTAAATATCCCCCCATTTGAACATTTGTACCCCCCTTTCCATATTGTGTTGTAATAGTGTAGGAATTTTATTTTTCGCACTTTAAACACTTCCTAAATATACCATGCTAGAATTAGGGTTTGTATGCAAATAAAAAGAACAAGATAGCTTGACCTAATTTCAAGATAAATGAGCATGAAATATGGACAACACATATCACACTTGCACCCCTAGGGTATTCCACTTTGTTGCCTTCAAATAATTGGGCCATATTGTATGTTAGGTTTCTTTGGGTAAAACAAACAATCAAATGATCATAGTCCCTCGATGACGCTTCCGAAAAGTTGCCTAAAATGATCAAGTCCCTTTCAAAGAAAAAAATTGCCCAAAGACATTTAACACTATTGCAATTATGGTCTAAACGATGACCCGCGCTCGTCCTTTTCACCTCCTAATACAAGATTGTCCACCAAATGTAATGGTGGAACAAAATTGTCAAAAGGTTTAAAACATAACAAAAATCTTTGAGAAAACTTTAGGGTAGATAACTCTTAGGTACTTGTCAATTTGCAAAGAAAACACTTGCCTAATTTCAAACCACACTTCACAAACACTTTCAAAACAAACTTTCAAAAAACCTTGAAACATCTTTTCAAAAGACAAAACACCTTTTGTAAAACATTCGAGTAAAGAATTGTTACAAGGGTAACCTATACAAGGCATCTTTTCAAAACATTTTCAAAACCACACACCGAGCACCATTTCAAACAATTGAAAACCAAGGCAAGTTGATCTAAGCAAGTACCTAAGAGCCCATGGATAACCATGGATATAAAGGGTGCTAATACCTTCCCTTTCTATAATCTACTCCCCGAACCCAAGAAAAATCTCAAAGGTTTTTGCTGTGCTTTTTTTAACCTTTCCTTAGGATAAAATAAAAAGTCGGTGGCGACTCTTGCTCAACCGAAACATTTGCGAAAACAAACGCAAAACCATAGTCAGTTCTCCCACCGTACCACAGAACTGGCGACTCTGCTGGGGACTACTTTAAAAGTGGAGTAACCTTAGGGCTTAGATCACCCTCTTGCATGACTAATTGTTTGATTTGTTTGCTTTATATCTTGGCTCTATTGTTTGGGTTTGCAATCCTACACCCGGATTTTGGGAAACATTCATAGATAGCAATACATTGTGGAAACTGTGCAGGGTATACCGACACGGTCGAAGCAATAGCTATATTAGTGCGACATATTTGTGAGTACCGGTAACCCTTGAGTTCAATCAAGGAGAGTACGGGGCCGCTGAGTGATGTCACTAAGCACTAATGACCTAGAACCTTACTTGACCATCTTGGCCTTTATCAGGGGTAGTGAGATGACCGGCTTTGGTACAGTCCGAAGTTGGTAGATACTCGATACTACACTCATTGAGGGTTGTTTTCTTGGAATATTTTGGTCGCTAGTTAAGTGGCTAAACCAAAACAATGAACAATGAAAACAATCCAGTGATATTGAGCTCCTTAGAACCCGATTACTATTTATAGGACAGGTTTTTAAGCCAACTACACTCAAGAGGGTACTTACCTATGAAACCCCATGCAAGCCTGAAACTAGGGTTTGGTGTGATTTGCTTGTACATATGTTTTGTGCATACATCATGGACATCATAAAACATCATATGCATTCACTAACCATTTCAAGGGTTTGGATCTTCATCTTTGTTCCTGTTTTGTAGGTCATGGAAGTTCCTCGCAGAAACACCATTCAAGTCAACCTTGTGAGAATCTCTCCTCAACTCAAGGAGCTCACCTCAAGAATTCCGGAAAATTCATCCTTCAGTGAAAGACATGGTAGACTGCTCAGCCTAGTCAACACCAACATTGAAGAAGACATGATGAAAGTGTTATTCCAGTTCTTTGACCCTCTTCACCACTGTTTCACTTTCCCTGATTACCAGTTGGTACCCACTTTGGAGGAGTTTTCTCAACTCCTAAGAATCCCTATCCTTAATCAACTACCATTCAACGGTACGGAAAAGGAACCAAAGCCGGAAGATGTTGCTCGAGCATTACATCTACAACCATCCGACATCAAGGGGCATTGGGAAACTAGAAGCGGCGTCAAAGGATTCTTAGCAAAATTCTTGTTTGAGAAGGCACAAGAATGTTGGAACTCATTGGACCTACAAGCCTTTGAAGAGATTGTGGCACTCCTTATCTATGGGTTGGTCTTGTTCCCAAATCCTGACCAATTGGTAGATGTCAACACCGTCAAAATCTTCTTGTCCAGAAATCCAATACCAACATTGCTTGGGGACATCCTTCACTCATTTTACACACGAACAATGAGAAAGAGAGGTGTTCTCATGTGATGTACTCCTCTCCTTGCAAGGTGGTTTATTTCGCACCTTCCATAATTTGTCCTAAAGAATGACCAAGGCTCAAGGTGGTCCCAACGGTTGATGACTCTTACTCACTCTGATGTACATTGGTGTTCTTGGTCCAGAGAAAATGTCATCATCGTCGATCGTTGCGGAGAATTTCCTAATGTTCCTTTACTTGGAATTAGAGGAGGTATCACCTACAACCCTTGCCTAGCTTTGAGGCAATTTGGATATGCACGAAGGGATGGCCCTCATGATATGTTGATTCCTGACCTAGTTTTTGACTTCGACAACGATGCGCAAGGACTTCGCCAAAGATTCATCAGAGCTTGGGGAAGACCCAACAAGGTTGATAGCAAGACTCTGGGACACAAGAACTCCATCCCTCTTGAGCCTTATCTCAAGTGGGTACGAGCCCGAGCCCAAAGTCTGATGATGCCTTATCCTCATGTTCTCCCTGTGATTAAAGAGCCCGTCAATGAAGGAGAGGTTCCCTACACCATCCTACATCCAAACATGCCTACATCGTGGGAGGAAATGCATAAAAGTTGGATTCAGCTCAAGGAGGAACGGAACACTTTCGAAGCCAGCTTCTATGCTAGTGAGAAGAAGGTTCTAGAGCTTACCCTCCGACTCCATGAGCAAGAGGCCCTCAACACCTACATCGCACCAAAGAGGATGCGCAATGTCTTTTTGCCTTGAGAAGTTATTTTGTAATATTTGGCCCATAGGGCATTTATGTACTAACAAATTTCTTCTTATTAATATGACGTGCGTTCTTCTTTGTCTGAAACAATTTTGAATGTCCTAAATCCTTGAATGCATTGCATACATAAGCATACCATTCATCATGTGCATAAGCAGGTCTCACTCCAGGTTTCCTTATCTGTCTGCTGTTTATTACAGTAGGATGGATCTTGAGCAAACAGTCAAAGACCTGCAAGCTCAGAATGCACAGTTCCAGCAACTCCTGATGACCTTGGCTAAGGGTCAGGAGGATATAGAACTCAATTGGGGAACAAAGACCCAGTGAAAAAGAAGAAAAAGAGACTCGGGGTGGCTACTTTGGGGAGAAGATTTGACGGAGAAGCTCGGAGAGTGCTTGAATTTCCTCCTATCTCTGATGAAGGAACCAGCAAAGGAGGTGGAGCTGCGGTACCTTCTGAGTCTGATGAGGAAGAGGAAGAGGTCGAAGAGGATGAAGATTATTCTGATCAGCAATACCCTCCAGCTGATGATAAATACAAAGGGCTAGAAGACAGGTTGGCCGCCATGGAATTAAAAAGAGTACCGAGTTTGGATTTTGAAGACTTGGGTTTGGTCGCCGGGATTGTGATTCCCCCAAAATTCAAAGTGCCAGTATTTGTGAGGTATGATGGGCTGTCCTGTCCAAAAATGCATCTCAGGTCCTACGTGAGAAAGATTCAACCCTATACGGCAGATAAAAACCTTTGGATTCATTTCTTTCAAGACAGCCTTTCGGGAGCTCAGTTGGAGTGGTTTTATCAGCTAGAAGGAACCAGTGTCAGAAATTGGGAAGATTTGGCCACCGCTTTTTACAAACAATACCAGTATAATTCTGACCTTGCTCCTACTCGTACCCAACTTCAGGGTATGTCACTAGGAACAGGCGAGGGATTCAAAGAATATGCACAAAAATGGAGAGATTTGGCTGGCAGGGTGCAGCCTCCTTTAACCGATCGTGAGCTCGTTGATATGTTTCTAGGGACCCTATCTGGGCCATTTTTCAATCATCTGATTGGTAACTCTTCCGCGGGGTTTACCGATTTGATCTTAACAGGTGAAAGGATAGAAGCCGGCATCAAGTCAGGAAAGATTCAGAAGGGTGTTGCTGCAAGTGTTGAGAAGAAGCCTTTTAAGAAGGAAACAACTATGGTATATTCTCAGAGAAGAGCAGGGAAGACGGAGCGTCGGCCAACTGTGGGGGCCGTAATGATTCAAAACACTCCAAGTGAGCAGCCTCGCTATAACCAGTCCAGACCAAATCAACAACGAGTGGAACGGCCACAACGGCAGTTCACCTGTATTAATATGACTCCAGCACAAGTGCTTCCCCATCTATTAAAGTTGAATCTTGCCACCATCAAGGAGGCACCAAAGAATGTGAATACGTCCTCTCCACATTATCATGCTAATGCTAAATGCGCCTACCATTCGGACAGTGTTGGACACGACACCAATGATTGTTGGGCACTCAAGCATAAAATCCAAGACCTGATAGAGGCGAAGGAGGTGGAGTTTGATGCTCCAGAGAAGCCTAATGTGATATCTGCACCCATGCCGAAGCACGGCCGAAATGTAAATGCCATTGAAGAAGATTTGTATGTTGCTGATGTCAATGATCTGACTACTCCATTGCTGACCATTAAGTTGAATCTGTTAAGGGCCGGGATCTTCCCGGGATGTAAGGAAGACTGCTATTGTTGTTACTCTCTGCCGTTTGATTGTCCGTTACTGAAGAAAGGCGTCCAAGGCCTTATGGATAGTCGACAAATTTTGTTTGAAAAAGTTTCTGCTGTTCCAGTTCATACCGAAGATGTCTCAATCATAACCATTCACGCCAATCTTTCCAAGGCCGTCAAAAAGCCTATTAAGATTACACCAGCTACGAAATCTGTTCCTTTGAAGATAACAATGCCAGGGCCTGTCCCCTATGTTTCTGAGAAGTCCATACCATGGAACTATGGCGGTGACGTCTACTACCATGGTATCAAGCAAATCGAAATAACTGCAGAAAGTTCAGATGATGAAGAAGCCAGCATTAGTAACATTGCAGGCACTAGCAAAATCACCAGGAGCGGGAGAATATTTTCTCCAGAGATTGCCCCTCCAAGAGCAATCTTTGGACCCTCATCAGCTGACAAGGTCATCCCTGCACCAATAAAACTCTCTGCCAGAACCCCTTTAATTGAAGATGTTGTTGTTCCTAGTACTGTCCCTCCTACCACTGCTGACAAAGGTAAGGGAATCCAAGATGAGCCCGTCAGGACAAGGGCTCAACCCTTGGTCATCCCGGAAACCTCCAAGAAGGAAATGGATGAGATTTTGAGGATAATCAAAAGAAGTGATTACAATGTGGTAGAACAGCTGGGGCAAACCCCCTCCAAGATTTCCATGCTGGCACTATTACTTTGCTCGGAAGCGCACGCTAAGGCTCTGATAAAATTCCTGAAGGTAGCCCATGTGCCCCAGGAAACCTCTGCGGATCAATTTCAAAATTGTGTGGCTAGCCTGACTGCGGACAATGGATTAGGGTTTTCCGACGCCGACCTAACTCCTAAAGGAAGAAACCACAATGATGCTTTGCACATTTCAGTCGAGTGTCGGGGAACTACTCTCGCACATGTCTTGGTTGATACTGGTTCGTCGCTGAATGTTTTTCCTAAGAAGGCCTTGGACCGACTAGATTGTGAAGGGTTGGAATTGAAGCCGAGTGATATTATTGTCAGAGCTTTCGATGGTTCGAAGAGAATGGTCCATGGAGAGGTTGAAATTCCCATCAAGATAGGCACTGAGGTGTTTAAATCTACTTTCTATGTGATGGACATCCGTCCGTCATACTCTTGCTTGCTGGGTAGGCCTTGGATACACCATGCTGGGGCAGTCACCTCCTCCTTGCATCAGATGTTTAAGTATCCTGTCATGGGAAAGATCATTACTGTCCATGGTGAGGAGGAGTACATGATTAGCCACTTAAACTCCTTCCGATATGTGGAGGTTGAAGGGGAATTCATTGAGACGCCTTTTCAGCATTTCGAAGAAGTCCTTCCTGAAATAGCAGTAGCAAAATTGGCAGCCGAGACACCGAGGCAGATGGCCAGGATGGCATCTCTGGAGGATGCAAGGGCCGCAATAAAGGAAGGGAAGAATTCAGCATGGGGGCAGTTACCTGACATTCCACATAAGACCGACAAATTTGGATTAGGGTTCACAGCCGCAGGCCAGAAAGCGATGCGCCGTTCGAAGATTGAAAGAGCGCCAGTCAAAATTTCTCCCTACGGAATCAACGCTTTGGAGGATGAAGACAAAGAAAGCAACATTGAAGAGTGGATTTATCCAACCGTCAAAGGGGGGTTGAGCAACTGGGAGGCAAAAGACTTTGTCCCCATCACTTTTATTCATCAGTAATTTATTTGTTAAACATTTTCTTATTTGGTCTGTAATATTTATTTTCAAACAATCCGTACACTATCTTTTCACCTCATGCCTTGCCCGGGGTATGTAGGTCCACTTGTAAGGGTTTTGATTATTTTTCATATCCATATGCCATGTTTAATGATTCATTGGACGTTTTTCATTTGATAAACTGCTTGTGTTCATTTTCTTTCCTTTTGCATTTTTTGTTTAAGGATGGCTATCCCTTACACACACCCACACTCACCAATGCAGGTACCCATCCACTCCGGATTCCATGGGTGACGATTCTGCTATATCTTTCAATAACTCTGAAGATCTGGTCAATCTAGCCGAGTATGAAGATGACGAAGGTTGTGAAGTACCCGGGGAACTAGCCAGACTTCTACAGCAAGAGGAAAGGGCCATCTTACCTCATGAAGAGTCGTTGGAAATTGTCAACTTAGGGACCGAGGAAGACCGGAAGGAGGTACAAGTGGGTGCCAATCTGGAACCAAGAGTCAAGGAGCGCCTGGTACAGTTGTTGAATGAGTATGTTGAAATCTTCGCTTGGTCTTACGAAGACATGTCGGGTTTAGACACAGACATCGTGGTTCACCGTCTCCCCACAAGAGAAGACTGTCCACCGATCAAGCAAAAAGTTCACCGAATGAGGCCTGACATGTCTGAAAAGATCAAGGCAGAAGTAATGAAGCAATTTGACGCTGGCTTTCTGGCTGTTACGTCCTATCCTCAATGGGTCGCTAACATCGTGCCAGTACCTAAGAAAGATGGCAAAGTCAGGATGTGTGTGGACTACCGGGATTTGAATAGGGCCAGCCCCAAAGATGATTTCCCGCTACCTCACATTGACATTTTGATCGACAATACAGCTCAGCACAAAGTGTTTTCCTTCATGGATGGATTCTCGGGCTACAATCAAATCAAAATGGCCCCCGAGGATATGGAGAAAACGACTTTTGTCACGCAATGGGGCACTTTCTGTTACAAGGTGATGCCGTTCGGGCTGAAGAACGCAGGGGCAACTTATCAACGCGCCATGGTAGCTTTATTTCATGACATGATACATCATGAAATTGAAGTTTACGTAGACGATATGATAGCTCGGTCACAAACAGAGGAAGAGCACCTTGAACATCTGGAGAAGCTATTCGCCAGATTGAAAGAATACAAACTCAGGCTGAATCCAAGCAAGTGCACTTTTGGAGTCAGGTCTTGTAAACTTCTAGGATTCATTGTAAGCAACAAAGGCATTGAAGTCGATCCAGCAAAAGTAAAAGCAATACAAGAGATGCCTGCTCCCCGTACTGAAAAGGAGGTTAGAGGATTCTTGGGGCGCTTGAACTATATTTCCAGATTCATCTCACATCTGACTTCTACCTGTGAGCCAATTTTCAAACTTTTGAAAAAAGATCAGGTAGTCGAGTGGAACGACGATTGTCAAGCTGCTTTTGATAGAATCAAGGAGTATTTGCTAGAACCTCCTATTCTGATGCCACCCGTCGAAGGAAGACCGTTGATCATGTATTTGACCGTCTTGGATAACTCAATGGGGTGTGTTTTGGGTCAGCATGACGAGTCTGGTCGAAAAGAGCATGCTATTTATTACCTTAGCAAAAAGTTTACCGACTGTGAGACTCGCTACTCACTGCTCGAGAAAACTTGCTGTGCTTTGGTATGGGCTGCTCGCTGACTAAGACAGTATATGTTGACTCATACTACCTTGTTGATTTCCAAAATGGATCCTATCAAGTATATCTTCGAAAAGCCCGCCTTATCTGGAAGGATAGCTAGATGGCAGATGATCCTAATTGAGTATGACATCCAGTACACCACCCAAAAAGCTATAAAAGGGAGTGTACTAGCTGACCATCTGGCTCATCAGGCTATCGAAGATTATCAACCCATGAGATTTGACTTCCCGGACGAGAACATCATGAATTTGGACAACATTGAAAGTAACGAACCGTATGACGGACCCGAAAAGGGATCCCGATGGACCCTGTACTTTGATGGTGCTTCAAATGCACTTGGAAATGGTATCGGCGCAGTACTCATTTCTCCGGAAGGTTGTCACACTCCTTTCACGGCCCGACTTTGCTTCAGCTGCACAAACAACATGGCTGAGTATGAAGCTTGCATCTTTGGTCTCAAGGCTGCTATAGACTTGGGGATCAAATCTTTGGTCGTATTTGGGGACTCGGCTTTGGTTATCAGTCAAATCAAAGGAGAGTGGGATACCAAGCATCCTAATCTTATCCCATACAGAGAACATGCCCTGACATTGTTGCCTCATTTCGAGCAAATTACCTTCGAGCACTTCCCGCGAGAAGAGAATCAACTGGCAGATGCTCTAGCCACAATGTCCTCCATGTTTAAACTCAACTGGGATAACGAGGCTCCCCAAATCACCATCGAGCGAATGGATGAACCTGCGCATTGTCACGAGATTAATACCGAAGAAGTAGTGGAACAACCTTGGTTCCATGAAATCAAAAGGTATCTCGAGACTAGAGATTATCCCGAAGGAGCTTCCGTAAATGACAAGAAGTTCTTAAGGAAATTCGCCGCTAAATTCTTCCTGAGCAACGACATCCTTTACAAACGAAGCCATGATTGTGTATTACTCTGATGCGTAGACAAAGCTGAAGCAGAGTTGATCATGACTGATATACACAGCGACACATTTGGCACTCACTTGAGCGGGCATACGATGGCTAAGAAGATCCTAAGGGCAGGCTATTACTGGTCTACCATGGAAGCTGACTGCCATCAACATTCCCGTACTTGCCACAAATGTCAAGTCTACGCTGACAAAGTTCATATCCCTCTGGTTCCCCTCAATGTTCTGACTGCTCCGTGGCCCTTTGCAATGTGGGGCATTGATATGATTGGGGAGATCAAGCCCACGGCTTCCAATGGACATCGCTTCATCCTGGTTGCCATTGACTATTTCACCAAATGGGTCAAAGCAGCTTCCTTCGCCTCTGTCACTAAAAATGTGGTTGCCCGCTTCATCAAGCAAAATCTCATATTTCGGTATGGTGTTCCAGACAGGATCATCACAGACAACGGTACAAATCTGAATAACACAATGATCACCGCATTATGCGAGCAGTTCAAGATTTATCATCACAATTCATCTCCCTATCGACCGAAGATGAACGGTGCTGTTGAAGCTGCGAACAAAAACATTAAAAAGATCATTCAGAAAATGACAGTCACTTACAAAGACTGGCATGAGATGTTACCGTTTGCTCTGCATGGATACCGTACGACGGCACGTACTTCAACTGGGGCAACCCCATTTTCTTTGGTTTATGGCATGGAAGCTGTTTTGCCTATGGAAGTCCAGATTCCTTCTCTAAGGATTATGAAGGATGCAGGTTTGAATGAAGATGATTGGATGCAGACCCGACTTGATCAACTCAATCTGATCGACGAAAAGCGACTTGCTGCTATATTCCATGGTCAGACGTATCAAAAACGGATGATCAAGGCCTTCAATAAGAAAGTCAGACGTCAAGTGTATCAAGTCGGAGATCTCGTAATCAAGCGGATTATCTCGCCGCAAAGTGATCCCAGGGGAAAATAGACTCCTACATATGAAGGACCATTTGTGATCAAGAGCATATTTTCTGGTGGTGCAATGATTCTGACCACCATGGACGGTGATGATTTGCCGCACCCTGCGAACGCAGACATAGTCAAAAGATACTACGCATAAAATAACCCGACAAGTCGAAAACCCGAAAGGACGGCTTGGGCAAAAATGGGCATCCCGGTGAACCGAAAACCCGAAAGGGCGGTTCGGGCAAAAATTAGGGATAAAAACAAAAAATCTGTACACCCGGCAAGTCGAAAACCCGAAAGGGCGGCTTGGGCAAAAATGGGTTTCCCGGTGGATCGAAAACCCGAAAGGGCGATTCAGACAAAAGTTAGGGAATTAAAGCGTATGACTATGTCTCGTCGGATCACTTCAAAAGACAATCTCCTCATCAACCGGTTCCAGGCTTCTGATCAATCCAGTCATCGGCAAACAAAGCATTGAATGGACAGATATTCAGAGTTGTGAAAGCTATAGCAGAATGGAATCCCATGGAATTATTTCACATAGCCATCTTTATTTTGTATAAATTTTTCAAATATTTACGACAAAATCCTCTTACTAGGATGATTGTCTCCTTTGTACAAATATACTCATAAAAATCAATACAAATACTTTTCCCAGAAATTTGTGTCATTTCCTTTTCTTTTCACTTGCACTATTTGTTTTATTTTGAGAAACGTCCAATGTTTTGTTAAATAGGCATATGCATTTGAACATAATCATTTCCTTATGAACCAAGAAAGAGGATTACTGATAGGTTGAAGGCGCAGTTGGATATCTTGATACCCTTTCAAAGGAAATCCCCCGGAGATTTGGAATCCATATCCCTAGCAAGTTTAGAAGCTTATCCCCAATAGATTCTAGAAGCTTATCCCCTGCAGAGTACGGACGTCTCTCCCGAGTTCTATTCAAAGTTATTCCTCACAAGGGCTTATAACTGGGTTATCCTCAGATAACAACCACGGAAGATCGCACTCGCCAAAATTCTTCCTACCCCCAGCAGAGTTCATCAAAATTCCCCAGCCGAGCTAAAGCTTCAAATTGTCAATCCCCAGCGAAGCCAGACTAATGAACCTTCTTACCACAGAGTTTTGGGAAAGCAAATCTTGAGTTCCCTAGTGAAGTCGCCAGAGATACTTCCCTCCAAGCTGAAGATTCTCAGTCTTACCTCCCCAGCATGAGTCTATTAGATTGGAACTCCCCAGTAAAAGTCATCAGGGAATCCCCAGAAGATTGGTATACAACCCAAGCTCTTTATTCTCCAGCAGTGACCAGGAATTATTCTTCCCGGCAACAGTCAAGATACTCTTATCTTTAGCCATCTTGGATTCGTCTATCCTTTGCAAGACAGCTCTCCATCTTACATGCGCATCCATTTACATTCATATCATATAACATACATTGTATCATGCATCATGACATTGCATATAACTAACTCTTTACCTTTTCAGGTAAGATCTGTCGAAAGACTAAAATCATTATCTTCCGAGATTCTTTCCAGGAATAGTTCAGATGTGACCCAGACATGGCAACATTCTAATGCTTATTCCAGATTTATCCAGATGCAGTTTTACACGAGCTCATCATCAGGGAACCTTACACCGGTTCTTCTTCCAACTTCAAGATTCCTGAAAACAGTTCACGGGTTCTCCAAGTAACGGATGTTAACCTATCGCTTGTTCAGTTTCTTCTCCAGACTTCTGAAAACAGCTTATGGATTCTTCCCAACAACGGATGTTAATCTATCACTTGTTCAGATGCAACCTTTGAAAACAGTTTACGGACGCTTCCCAATAATGGATGCTGCTCTATTGCTTATTCAACTTCAAGACTTCTAAAAACAGTTTACGGATTCTTCCCAACAACGGATGTTAATCTATCGCTTGTTCAGATGCAACTTTTGAAAACAGTTTACAGACGCTTCCCAACAACGGATGCTGCTCTGTTGCTTATTCAACTTCAAGACTTCTGAAAACAGTTTACGGGTTCTCCAAGTAAAGGATGTTAACCTATCGCTTGTTCAGTTACTTCTCAAGACTTCTGAAAACAGGTTATGGATTCTTCCCAACAACGGATGTTAATCTATCAGCTTGTTCGGATGCAACTTTTGAAAACAACTTACGGATTCCTCCCAACAACGGATGTCAATCTATTGCTTATTCAGGCCCCCAGTTCAGAGATGGTCCAAAGCTTGGACACCTTCCTGATACTCATTCCAGATGGCATCTTTAAGCCCATCCCCGACAAGATTCTGTCACCCCTCTAGATGGCATCTCTAATCCCATCTCCAAATGGCATCTCTAAGCCCATTCCCGCATCCATTGCTTTGACGAGTGCAAATTTAAGGGCACTCTAGTGTCCAATCTCCTTTTACCCTCGAGTCACGAAAGGCAAACTTGCCAATCTAACTCTTCGGATTCAAGAAGATTGAACAGGGGCAACTGTTGTACCCCAAAATTTGCCCTCCCATTTCTCATTGATTTCTCATCACAAAGCCCTTGAAGATCAAGATCCAGTTAGGGTTTCATCTGCTCAAGACTTCTCCTTGCACTGTTGACCCAAATTAGGGTTTGTGTTTGCACAAAGAGATTTTGACCTAAAATGCCTAAGATAACTTTCATGCTTCATATTGGACTCCCAAGTTTATCCACATCAAGTTTCAAGTCTTGATTTCAAGTTTTGCCCAGTCAATTGGACAGTTGACCTAAAAATCAACTGTATTGGGGAAAAGGTCAACTGTGGCCAATTGACAGTCAAACCTCATGAAAATTGACCCACATCAACATTATGAACTCACATGGACCATTTGATCAAATTTGGATCACAATTCCACAAGAAATTTGATCAGATCACCAAAAGGGCAAAATGGTCATTTTTAG
The DNA here is from genome assembly GCA_948472305.1 of Vicia faba. Classification (NCBI taxonomy): domain Eukaryota; kingdom Viridiplantae; phylum Streptophyta; class Magnoliopsida; order Fabales; family Fabaceae; genus Vicia; species Vicia faba. The sequence goes on along the minus strand of CATIWC010002763.1, from coordinate 21,985 downwards.
GGTTTTGACTGCACAAAGGCAATTTTTGACTGTTTGACCCAACCAATGGCAAACCAAGCTCACATATGGACTCAAGGACCCCATGGAATTATCTTGGCATGCTCAACAAGTTCAAAAGATTTCAAGTACACAAGATTGACAGTTGAATTTCCCTGTCAATTGATCAATTTTGACTGTATACTGAAAAGTCAAACTTTGACTTTTTGGTCAAAATCAAGAGTCAAGATTCATTTTTCATCAAAACATGCCAAATCATGAAACTTGTTCACCAAGAAACCAAAAATTGCAAATTAGGGTTTGAAATGGGAATTTTTCATAACTTAATTTTTCTAAGTTATGAAAAACCCTAATTTTTTCCCAACTTTGCCCCACTTTCTCACCAAGATTCATTTGGATTCAAACAAAAGTCAAAACATGAAAGTTGTAGCTTGTTGCATAATCTACAACTTTGATTCACAAAATTTTCCCAAATGAGGCTTGTATCTCAAGTTACAATTTTTTGAATAAGGGCACTAAACCATTCTTAACTTAGTGAAATTTTAACCTATTTTGGCAAGGTTTTCTACCTAACTTCAAGGCCATTTTCCATACACTTCCACTTGGAATTTCAATTTTCATTTCAAAGATGGATTGTAGTACACATTCCAAGCTTTCCAAAATGTCCAAGAAATCATCAAACAACCTCATAACTTGAGAGAATCGAATTTCACAATATGGCAAAAACTCACTTTTGAATTGGTCATGTACATGTTCATAACTTATGCCATTTTCAAGTCAGCTTAGTTTGTGCTACATTACAGGTCCTTAAAACATCCAACACTCAATAATTTAATGCATGTTCATTGTGTTAAAGTGTTGTTCTATGAGTTTAAGCATTGCATACAAGTTTAATCCATTTATGGAAAAAGCAAAATGGCCATTTTTGCAAAAGCAAGCTTTATGTCCAATTGAAAATCCAACAAGTACAGATGAAATCTAATTGGCACAAGATTATGAGCATAACACACTGATCAAGAAGGAGTTTTGAAGCATAATTAGGGGCCCTCTACCTGCCTAGAACACAACTTGGCTTTTGTTGGCTTAAGTGTTAAGAAACATCCCATAACATAACAGAACTTTGATCTCAGCATTAGGAACCTTAAGCAAATATTGTAGACACATTCCAAACATCCTAACCAAGCTGAAGCACGACCCTAAGACCATCAACACCTCCCCATTGCCAGAATCACTCTCAAACTGCAAAAACAGGGCAAGGCCTGCAGTTTGAACACCATCTCTCATTCCTTGCATGTTTTCTTGACCAAATCTCATCAAACACATTCCCTAGCATCAATGCAAGCTAACCAAAACCTAAAACACGACCTGTAATTCCTCTAACCAGTTCCACCATTTTCACTTTTCTGATTTGCAGGTGAAGAGCTCTAGCACGATTCAAAAGGTTTCAAGACAAAGTAAAGCTTGGAATAGCATCCCTGGACATCAAGGAAGCTATACCAATCATCACTTTGCACTGAAAGTTTCTCCATTTCCAGATAGAACTTCAACTGAACAGGTAAGTTCATGGATTCGTATCTCTCTTATTAGGCATTGTTAGCTTTAGGTTTGTGAAGATAATATGTCACATTCATAGCCCTGAACATGCCCATGTAGTTAGATTTCATTTATGTTATGTGTGCTGCAAGAATTTTGAGTCTGAACATGGCAGAAAACTTAGGTCAGGATTTGGGAATGTCAAAATTCTCTCTCATTTCTGAGAGAGGATGAGTTTTTTATATATTTGGAATCGTGATTCAATGCTTAACATTTCTTATGTTGGAAGTTTGTGCAAAAAATCAAAGAATCCAGGTGTTTGAATGTGAAATACAGGCGCGCGTTTTGACATGTTTTTTGTCTGAAGGTTGAAGAAGAAGGTTCATGGGCTGGGCCTTCTGTGCAATTTCTTTTCACACCACATTATTCCTTCTGCACCCCCTGAGCCCATTTGCTTTATTTCATTAATTTTTTTACTTTTCTTTTTTCATTCTAACTTATTTATTTTTGTTAATAATATTAAAAACCTAAAAAATATTTTTTGCACCATTTTTATATTTTTAGGCATTTATTTGATTACATTGATATTTGTATGTAAATAAATACATATTATATTATTTAGAATAAATAGGAAAAATAATATAAACACTTTGTATTTTTCCATTTTTATTTTATTTTTATCTTCTTAAAATACTTTATATGAAATATACTTTTTTTTTATATAAAAAATTAAATGTTTTTTTATTTTTTGCATATTTAATATATATTTGTAAATAATAGAAATAAATACATATACATTAGTACACTTAAAATAAAAATACCAAAAATATACATATTTTTATATTTAACACTAAAAAATGTATTTTTATAAATATACTTCATTTTCATTTTATTTTTGTATATAAATAATAAATATTATATATATTGAATAAATACTACATTTTATTTAATAAACTAGGGTTTTGCCCTAAATATGAAAATACTCCAAAAATAATACCTTTTTATTTTGTTTATTTGAATACATAAATAATACCTTTTTATTTTGTTTATTTGAATACATAAATAATACCTTTTCTTTTCATATACATAAAAACCTTTTTTGCATTTTTGCATCTTTATTATTTTTCATTTAATTTATGCAATCAATTATTTGTAAATATTCCAAAAATGATGTAATATCTAGGTTTAATTTCTTTGTCTAAATATCCCCCAATTTGAACATTTGTATCCCCCTTCCCATATTGTGTTGTAATAGTGTAGGAATTTTATTTTTCGCACTTTAAACACTTCCTAAATATACCATGCTAGAATTAGGATTTGTATGCAAATAAAAAGAACAAGATAGCTTGACCTAATTTCAAGATAAATGAGCATGAAATATGGACAACACATATCACACTTGCACCCCTAGGGTATTCCACTTTGTTGCCTTCAAATAATTGGGCCATATTGCATGTTAGGTTTCTTTGGGTAAAACAAACAATCAAATGATCATAGTCCCTCGATGACGCTTCCGAAAAGTTGCCTAAAATGATCAAGTCCCTTTCAAAGAAAAAAATTGCCCAAAGACATTTAATACTATTGCAATTATGGTCTAAACAATGACCCGCACTCGTCCTTTTCACCTCTTAATACAAGATTGTCCACCAAATGTAATGGTGGAACAAAATTGTCAAAAGGTTTAAAACATAACAAAAATCTTTGAGAAATCTTTAGGGTAGATAACTCTTAGGTACTTGTCAATTTGCAAAGAAAACACTTGCCTAATTTCAAACCACACTTCACAAACACTTTCAAAACAAACTTTCAAAAAACCTTGAAACATCTTTTCAAAAGACAAAACACCTTTTGTAAAACATTCGAGTAAAGAATTGTTACAAGGGTAGCCTATACAAGGCATCTTTTCAAAACATTTTCAAAACCACACACCGAGCACCATTTCAAACAATTGAAAACCAAGGCAAGTTGATCTAAGCAAGTACCTAAGAGCCCATGGATAACCATGGATAGAAAGGGTGCTAATACCTTCCCTTTCTATAATCTACTCCCCGAACCCAAGAAAAATCTCAAAGGTTTTTGATGTGCTTTTTTTAACCTTTCCTTAGGATAAAATAAAAAGTCGGTGGCGACTCTTGCTCAACCGAAACATTTGCAAAAACAAACGCAAAACCATAGTCAGTTCTCCCACCGTACCACACATAGCAGAGTTGGTAAATGGGCTTTAGCCTTAACAGAATATTCTTTGACTTTCATGCCTTTAAAAGCTGTGAAAGGCCAAGTAATTTCTGATTTCATTGTGGACCATTCACTGGTTGAAAAGACTGTCATGGGTTACGTTGAAATGCAACCTTGGAAATTATACTTTGATGGTTCAACCCACAGGGATGGTAGTGGTGTTGGAGTTCTTATAATTTCTTCTGAAGGAATTCCAACAAAATTCAAGTATAAGTTAGATGGTCCTCGTTGCTCGAACAACGAAGCTGAGTACGAAGCGCTTGTTGTTGGACTTGAAGCTTTGTTGGAATTGGGGGCAACTAGAGTCGAAATTAAATGAGACTCAGAGTTAGTGGTCAAGCAAATAACAAAGGAGTACAAATGCATAAAGGAAAATCTGATGACATACTTCGTCATAGTTAACAGACTACTTAGAAAATTCGAATACATGGATATTCAACATATACCAAGAATAGAAAACCAAGAAGCAAATGACTTAGCACAGTTGGCTTCAGGTTATAAAGTTTCTGCCAAAAAATTTGAGGATTTGGTCGAATTAAGAGGTAGAGTTATGGCTACTAGATTCATACCATCAGATCTAGAGAGTATAAAATTAGGTTATGCTGAGAAACAAGGATTCGAAGTACTAGCCATAGACACCTTATCAGATGCAGATTGGCGAAGTCCACTTGTGAGTTATTTAACAAATCCAACATTGAATGTTGATAGGAAGATAAAATATAGAGCATTATCATATGTCCTCATGTGAAATGAATTGTTCAAAAAGACCCAAGAAGGCGTGTTACTGAAATGCCTAGGAGAAAGTGAGGCATACTTAGCATTGTCAGAAGTCCACAATGGGGCATGTGGGGCACATCAAGCAGGTCATAAAATGAAATGGTTGTTATTTCGATATGGCATGTATTGGCCCAGCATGCTCAAAGATTGTATAGACTTTGCTAAAGGGTGTGAATAATGCCAGAAACATGCAGGGATTCAACATGCTCCTGCAAGTGAGTTACATTCGATCATTAAACCATGGCCCTTTAGAGGATGGGCATTGGATTTAATAGGAGAAATAAATCCTGCTTCGTCTAAAGGACAGAAATATATCTTGGTAGGAATAGATTATTTTACCAAGTGGATCAAAGCGATACCATTAGTAGCTGCTGATCAAGAGGCTATTATTGAGTTCATACGGAAACAAATTATCTATAGGTTCGGATTGCCAGAGAGCATAACCACAGACCAAGGTTATGTGTTTACTGGAAGGAAGATGCAAGAATTTTCTCAAGAGATGGGGTTTAGATTACTGACATCAACACCATATTATGCTCAAGCAAATGGGCAGGTCGAAGCAGCCAATAAAGTGGTAATAGGATTAATTAAGAAACATATTGGTAAAAAGCCAAGGAACTGGCACAAAACTTTGGACCAAATGTAATCTCAAGCCTCAACTCAACTTTAGTTTTGATGAAAGACAAACAAGCTAGTTTGATGAAAGACAAACAAGCATTATGGAAAGAAGGAAAAGAAGTGGAAATCATCTTAAAGCATCATTCACTCAAAGCTTCAAGGAACTTGGCAAGCAATCAAGTATATCAATTCTCAATTAAACTACATTGATTAGAAATGCTCAAAAATGATATACACACTTGCCACATCACTTCAATTATATTTCAAAACAATTTTTAAGTTTTTCTCTGCTGTAAATCGATTAACATCTTGTGTAAATCGATTTACACATGCTTTTTCAAAAAACTGTTTGCTCCTGCCAGCAATCGATTTACAGGTTGTGTAAATCGATTGATCACAGAACAAACTGATTTTTTAACACTTGTAAATCGATTGACACAACTTGCTAATCGATTTACACTTCAAACTTTTTGAAATTCTGAACGTTACAAACACGTGCAATCGATTTGCATGTTATGTTAATCGATTTGCACATTGAAAACTTTGAAAAATCTGAACTGGTTTCAAGATATCCTTCATACCTTTTCTCCAATAGTTGCATGATCAAACATTGCATCTTGTCAAGTTTTACAAACAGAAAAGTGTCCTTTTAGAAAGGTATCTTGATTACTATATATTACAAAATATTTCAAATCATAAACATCTCTTCTCTTGCAAAAAAATCTGAACTTTGTAAAATATTCAAACTTCATATTTCTTAACTTTTAAGAACAAAGATTTTCTGCACTTTCACACATATAAAGAACAGAAATCTTTGAGCATTATCTAACCATTGTGTTACAGTTTGAATTGCTTACAAGAGAAGAAAGAAGAAACTTCAAAGAAGTCACTCTAAGTGATCAACATCTTTCAAGAAATCATACTTCATAAAAACATACAAAGTGTAACTTATTTCCAGGATTGTTGGAATTAAGTATTAGATTACTTTTGTTCCTTGTTGTCCATTATTGGAAACAAGAGGTATCTTTTGAGAGGATTGTTCTCATTAGACTTATTGGAAATCCAAGAGGGTGTTCTTGGTTATTTGTTAGGTTCTTTAGTGGATAAGACTAGGAAGAGTCTTGTAAAAGTTCTAACAATATAGTAAAATCTCTTGCGTGTTTGCAAGGGGACTGGACGTACTTCCGGGTTGTGGAAGGAACCAGGATAATTCTCCGTGTCTCTTTACTTTCTGCACTTTACAGTTTTCAAAGCACTAAATCAAAACCAGAAAGTATAAAATAAGTCAAAAATCAACCATCACCTAATTCACCCCCCCTCTTAGGCGTAATCTTAATCTTACACCAAATACTATGGGCCTGTAGAACATCTCCTAAAGAAGCTACTGACACCACGCCTTTCCAACTAACATTTGGTCATGATGCAGTTCTGCCAGTAGAAATTCATCTACAATCAGTTCGAATTCAAAGACAAAACGAAATCCCATCTGCATTATATTGGGAGATGATGATGAATGAGTTAGTTGAGTTAGATGAAGTTAGATTGCATGCATTGGAAATCCTAATGAGACAAAAGGAAAGGGTAGCCAGGGCATATAACAAAAGGGTGAAAGAAAAAGCATTCACTATTAATGACTTAGTCTGGAAAGTCATATTTCCCATGGACAAGAAAAATAAAACATTAGGTAAATGGTCACCTCATTGGGAAGGACCTTTTCGAATAATAAAGATATTTTCAAACAATGCATATGAAATTGAAGAGTTGGCTGATGATAAGCGAATCCTAAAGGTTAATGGGAAATATTTAAAGAAATATAAGCCACACCTACAGGAGATTCGAATAATAACAACATAATCGAAACATCATAAAGGAATGCCAAAATGGTAATATAGATTGCCAAAATGGCGTCGTTTGGATATTACAGACCAAAATTCAGCCAAAGATTCAAAACTAATTAAAACTGAGATTTAAAAATAGGCATTGTTCCTCAATCTATTAAAGGTACTCCGAAAGGACTCAAGCCTTTGTTGAGTGAAACGCCTTGCTCCTTCTAGGGTATTTACTTCTCTTTTAAGTTGGTCTGCTGCCTCCATTTCTGCAAGTCCTTTGTTGAGGAGCTCTTCGAACTGATCACCAGCAGTATTGGTTTCATAGGCCAATTGTTGTTGTTGAGCCTCCTTAACCTTTTGTTGAAGTTCTTGAATTTGCTTTTCCCAGAGAAGAATAGACTCAGCTCGAGCTTCATAGTCAGTTTTGGCTTGCTTTATGTGCATGGCTTGGTCTTCAGCTTCTTTAGAGAGCTTCGAAGCATGCTCATAAGCAGCGTCCATGGCAGTTCGTTTCTCTTGGACCTTTCTAGTAGCAAATTCGTCTTGAAGAAGACACCCAGTCATGTTATCTAACAGAGATTGAAGATCCAATAATATGGTGCTGACTGGCAAAGAGCAGGTGGCGAGGTTGACTTGCGTAAGTAGCTCCTTCATGGTATAGCAAGTTGTACTATCCTGTTTGATCACTTCGAACAAGTCCACATCAAGGATTGTTCTCCTAATTCTATTAAGGAGTACAACTCTATCATCTGAGGGCAACGGATTGCTAGTCGAACTAGTACCAGCCCTAGCAAGAGGAATATCCCTTTGAGCTAGTTTTGCCTTCATATACCCAATTGGGTCATTTCGTCTTAGGAGAGCTAGCTCCTCTTCAGTCATTTGAGATTGAGACGATTGAGGAAGTTCCATGCGCAAGGGAGTCACATCCATTTCGACTTCCATAGGCTCCTTGGTCCGGTCACCGTCACCTTCACTCGTTTCCTGCTCATTGCCTTCTTCATTATCAACCAGATCCACCACTTCGATATCGTTGTTCTCACTGCTATTGGCATCTGACTCTGTTCCAGCAGTCGAACCATTGTGGGCATCTTCTTCCTCGGATCCTTCCTCTGTAGATTCTTCGTTATCTTGATCAGAATTAGCCTTCTCTTCTTCAGCATGAATGTCCTTTGGGTTCTCTTGAAGGGTTTCGAGAGGGGACTTTTGAAGAGAAGTTTCTGGTAAAATCTCTGCAGATGCATGAAGCGTTGCTTCATTCATTTCTTTCAAAGGAGGAGAAGTACTTTGGTCATCTTTCTGCTCTGAAGCCCCAGTCAGAACCTCCATGTTGGAGGATCCTTTGTTTTGCACCAGGTTACTGGAGTCCCCATGAGGAGAAGAGTTGATGGGAGCAGCAGTCTTTGATGGAGAAGTCGAAGTGGTAAGAGTTGGGTTCAAAATGTCCTACAGGGACAAAGAATATTAAGAGCACGCACCAAGGTAATGAATAACTATTTTTTGTTAAAAATTTAAGTTCAATTTACCTGTGGATTCTCATAAGAGAGGTTGCTATCTATATGTTCCAACATTACGTTGGAGGTCGAAGGTGGATGTTTGGATTTAGTTGAGGGAGCAGCATCTTTGGAATCGAGTCCAGAAATGCCAGTTGGTTCAGCGCCTTTGGAAATTTCTTTCTTCTGCTTCTTCTTCGAAGCAGTTGGTGAATTCCCTCCATCATTGGGATTCTTCCCAGTAGTGTTTGTTTTTCTTTTCTTCGGAGTGGTTGGTGGGAGTTTGTTAGTCTGAAAATATTTAAACATGAGTTAGATCTAAATCATGAAATTCAGTTTATTCGAAACATCAGGGCTAATTGATTACCTATGGAGTTGGAACAGTTGTTGTTACTGGTGTTGTTGTTGTTGTAGTAGTTGTTGTTGGTTTGGATAAAGTTACGTCATCAGTGGTTTCGACATATTGTTGGGAGGCACTTCCTTCTTTAGACTTCGAAGCAGCGGTCTTTATCCTGATGGCTGAAAATCGAAACAATTAAGGTAAAAGTTAAAAATGTAGAAAGTAAGAAACATTTGGGATTTTCCCAAGCATTCGCACCTGCGCCTTGATTAGATATAATCGACATGGCAGAAAGGTCATAGCGAAGATGTCCTGGGAAATCATGGAGCCAATGACGAGCCCATGTCACAGTCTCAGATGGCTTTGGTTTCTTTTGAAGGTATTTGAACATTTCTTTGCAAGTGAACCACCAAGGGTATGGAGGAAACCAAGCCAGAGCCAGTTCTGAGGTAGGCAATCTAGGGAATTTAGGTGGATGCATTTCGAGCGCCAACCTATACATATCCTCAGGTGACAACCCTGAAGGAAGTTTGAGCTTAGAAATTTTTTCTTTAAATTTTTCCTTCAAGGTCTCAGCCGCTTGATGCACAGTGGTTTCCAAGTGTGTGGGATCATAAGTGGTTTCGAAATAATTTTGAAAAGCCCTAATCTCTTTGGCGTGAGTGAACATACCTTTCTTGGAGTGTACCTGCACATCGAACGCATCAGTTAGTTTCTGTTGAATGGAGAGGGTATCGAACATATAAGATTGGTAGAACTTTGTCCACCATTCAAGAAAACCCTTTGCTGTGAAGTGTGTGGGTTCAAAGGGTAGTAGTTCAAATTGAGCGAAGCCTTGATATTGTTCCTGTTGCAGTTTGGCTTCTCTTGCTTTAAAGGTTCGACCATAAGTGATGGCACTCTCTGTTTGGAACAGAGGTTTAGGGTTTAGTTGGCACAGGCCAAATTGTCTAGAAACAAAGTTAGGTTGATAGGAAAAGAGGAAGATTTGATTCTTGGAAGGAGTGATTCGTGAAGAAATTAATCTAGGAAGCAAAAAGGCTTTCCAAATATCTTAAATTTCTTTGCTTTTAACTGCTTCTGAGAGAGCCATGGTGAACCATGATGGTCCATGAGTCCTTGAAGCAAAGGGTGCCATGGTCTCTTCAAATTTGTGTCTTTTGGAAAAAATCATGATATAGTTTGAGAAAAGGACCTTGAAGTCATCTTTATCATCGTTTGGGGTAAGTTTTCGCAGCCTCGTACCTTCAATGATTCTATCCGCTATCTCCGGATCTTGTTTAACAATGGTGTTAGCAGTTGATAGTGAGGGTTCAAACATGGCATTAAGCCATAATTGGAGTAACCAGAAGGGGCCATCTAGAAGGATGTTTTTGGGAGTATGGGATTTCAAACTCGAAACGGCTGATCTTAAGCTTTCGTAAAGATCAACAAGTAACAGTTCGCTCAAACAAACCTTCCTATTCTCATGTAAGTCTCTGGCTAGAGGGATGAACCTGCTTGCTACCTGTAAGGACCTGCTGCAGAATACATACCTTGATAACCATAAGGTGAGGAAAGCAATATGTTCCACATCTGACACACTATCTCCTTCAGTGTGGTAATGGCTAATGAATTTTGAAAAGCTGGCCAATTTGACTTCGAAGTCAATAATGCTGGAGTGCTCTTCATTGTCAGGGATGTAGGTTTCTCCTACTGGTGACAAACTAGTGATGGCTGCTATATCGAAAAATGTGGGTGTAATCATTCCCCCAGGGAGATGAAAGGTGTTGTAGGTGCTGTCCCAGAAATATAAGGATGCAAATAATAATGGATGACTATAGGTGAAGCCTGGTTTCAATAACTTAATCAAATTGTAGATTCCTAATTCCTCCCATTGCTTGGATTTCTTGGCTTCTACTTTGGTAAGCCAGTTTTGGTAAGCTATGTCAGAGGTAGGGCAGGATCGGAATGGTTTAAAGTTGCTCTTCACATAGTCTAGCACAAAGGGATCTTTTGGGGGAACGATTGGAGTTTCCATGGTTGTCGAATCAGAAGACTCGCCTATCTTAGGGATATCCATCTTATTAAACAAGGGCTTAAAGTTATAACAAACAGGGAAGATTTTTCTAGTATCTTTTAAGATTTCAAAGACTGTAAGAGGACCCATTAGAGCAAACCTCTTTCCAGCAGCGTTAGTTGGAATTAGTACCTGAGAGGCGTAGAGCATTTCCTTTTCTTTGGAGATCATTTGGGGGATAAGCACAGATTGACCTTGGTAAGTACCAACCTTGCTTTCCATTATTGTTCCTGTGTTCTTGCATTTCTTTTTGGAAGTTTTCTTCAGTTGGGATGATGTTGTAGAAGACATTGTTGAAGATTGTTGGAAGTTTTAGGGTTTCGGTGAGAAGAGAGGAAGAAAAGTTTCAGAATGTGGAAAAGAATAAAATACTAAGTTGATTGGTTTTTATAGTGTGGAAGTTTAAACATCCACTAAGTGAGACTAGGATACGTGGGAGTCGTGGGTTGGATTGAGAAGGAGGTGGCGTAAAGGCTGATATTGGTAATAGGCGTGGTTAATAATAATCATTGTTTTATAACTGCACCATGTTGTGAAATATTGATTCAAGACGGTTAAGGAATCCAAGAGGCGTCGTGATTGACGTGACTGGAGTCATACACAATAAATGTTACGATTACTCAAAGGTCACATCAAAATCTTGCATATATATTTAAAATAAGTGTTTCTCAAAGGATCGAAATACATATTTTAAAGGGGCATTTTGTTGGCTGAAGATTTTGATAACACAGTTCGAAACGAAGCAAGTTGGATGTTTCGTTGGAATAAAGCAATATGTTATGGTTCGGAATGGTAGAAGCAGTTCTTCGAACGAACATGTCAAAGCTCGGAGCTTCGAGTGACAGTTGTGAAGATATATTTAAAAGAAGCCTCGAAGTGGTAATGAGACTGTGTTTAAGAAATGAGTTCGAGGCGAAGAGTGCCAAAACATTTGAAATTCAAACGCAAGCGGGATGTTCGAAATTTAAAAATATATGCGCTGGAGCGTTCGAAGACGCGTGGAAGCTAGAGAGAAGCAGTGCTCTGCATGTTCTGAATGTGGCATAATCTTATAGGAAAGACCGTTATGGTCGAAGTATTATAAATAGAAGTCTTAGCGTTAGGATTTCGTGTGTCATATCTATTGTACAAAATTCAGTAAACATTCAAAATACCACATGGCTAGGGAAACGAATGCTTGAACAATGTACGTATGATAACACCAAATATTTATGATTCAGTAAAACTCTTTATCATTTCCAGTTTATCTTCTATCTTCATGTCAATGTCATTCAAATACCTTTTCATTCAAAGTCATTTATTGATTTCTTGCATTTAAACGCTCTTTCTTCCATTTCGAATCCTTTACATTTCAGAAACTCTTTTACATTTCATGCTTTTACATTCATGTTCTTTACATTAAAGTCTTTTCATTCAAAGTCATTTATTGATTTCTTGCATTTAAACGCTCTTTCTTCCATTTCGAATCCTTTACATTTCAGAAACTCTTTTACATTTCATACTTTTATATTCATGCTTTTTACATTAAAATATTCATATTTCAAAGTTATTTACTTGTTTCTTGCATTTTAACATTTCTTTGCAATCAAATCTTTATTTATGAAATTCAGTTTCGTATGTCTTTACCTGATCATGTCATTAGATCCTTTTAATATGGTAATCGAAGTGAGTTGAGCGCCTACACAATATTCCCAATACAAATCCTAACTATGAATATCAGTTCTACAATTAGAGTTATCCAAACGACCAATACCCCATAGGATCAATCTAGTCGATCCTTCACGTTACCAGAGAGATTAAATAACAGTTATTAAGATTATTTGATAGTTTGGAGGACTAGCGGTTGTTTACCAGAAATCACTGTAAACACCTGGATAGCTAACATTGTACCAGTACCCAAGAAGGATGGTAAAGTACGCATGTGCGTAGATTATCGAGACCTAAACAAGGCGAGCCTCAAAGACGATTTCCTGTTACCCCACATAGATGTCCTAGTGGATAATACAGCTCAAGCCTCGGTATTCTCATTTGTGGATGGTTTCTCGGGCTATAATCAAATCAAAATGGCGCCTGAGGACATGGAAAAGACTACCTTCATGACACCTTGAGGAACTTTCTGCTACAAAGTAATGTCATTCAGTCTCAAGAACGCAGGGCAACCTATCAGAGGGCAATGGTCACATTATTCCATGATATGATCCACAAGGAGGTTAAATTATACGTCGATGATATGATTGCCAAATCCCATACGGAGGAGGAACACATCATACATCTGCAAAAGTTGTTCGATCGGCTACGTAAGTTCAGATTAAGGTTGAACCCGAATAAATGCATATTTGGCGTCAAATCAGGCAAATTGCTAGGTTTTATTGTAAGCCAGCAGGGTATCGAGGTGGACCCCGACAAAGTAAAATCTATACAAGAGATGCCCACTCCGAGGACAAAAAAGGAAGTATGTGGTTTCTTAGGACGATTATATTACATCTCAAGGTTCATATTGCATCTAACAACTACGTGCGAGCCAATATTCAAGTTATTGCGAAAAGATCAGACAGTAGTATGCAATGATGATTGTCAAACTGCCTTCGAGACGATAAAACAGTATCTACAAGAGCCACTAGTCTTAATGCCACCAGTCCCCGGAAGGCCACTCATCATGTACTTGACAGTGCTCGAAGGGTCAATGGGTTGTGTTTTGGGACAACAGGATGAAACAGGTAGAAAGGAGCATAAGATCTATTACCTCATCAAGAAATTCACTGACTGCGAAACCAGGTACTCACTCCTCGAGAAAACTTGTTACGCGTTGGCTTGGGCCACCAAGAGGTTGAGGCAATATATGTTAACCCATACTACGTGGTTAATAGCAAGAATGGATCCTCTAAAGTACGTGTTTGAAAAGCCAACTCTTACCATAAGAATCACACGATGGCAAATGATACTATCATAATATGACATCCAATATGTCACACAGAAGACCATCAAAGGTAGTATATTAGATGATAATCTAGCTCACCAACCGCTATCAGAATATCAGCCCATGAAGTTCAACTTTCTCGACGAGGATGTCATATTTATAGCTGACTACGAAATACCAGGACCGAACGAAGGGCCCGAGCCAGGGGCACGTTGGACACTCATGTTCGACGGGGCTTCAAATGCACTAGGCCACGGTGTAGGGGTAGTATTAACATCTCCCAAGAATTATCACAAACCATACACTACAAGGTTATGTTTTGACTGCACCAACGACATCGCCGAATACGAAGCCTGTATACTAGAGCTGGAAGCTGCCATCGATTTGAGAATAAAGCACCTCGAAGTGTTTGGGGATTCTACATTAGTTATATACCAGGTTAATGGCAAATGGGATACTAAACACCCTAAACTGATTCCATATCGGGATCATGTTTTAAAGTTAGCCGCAGAATTTATAGAAATCACTTTCAGTCATATCCCACGAGAAGAAAATCAAATGGCAGACGCTCTGGAAACCCTATCAGCTATGTTCAAAGTGACTTGGCTAAACAAGAAGCAGACACGCTCATGAGAGAAATCCACGAAGGCACTTTCGGAACCCATACAAACGGGCACGCCATGGCTAGAAAGATTCTGCGAGCAGGGTATTACTGGTTAATAATGGAAGTTAATTGCTATCATTACACGAAAACGTGTCATAAATGTTAGATCTACGCCGACAAGATAAATGTACCACCGACTCCTCTAAATGTCATGATCTCCCCTTGGCGATTCTCAATGTGGAGAATTGATATGATTGGCATGATCGAGCCAAAAGCATCCAACGGACACCACTTTATATTGGTAGCCATCGACTACTTTACCAAGTGGGTAGAAGTAGTGTCCTACGCCAACATAAAAAGTTAAGTGGTTACACGCTTCATCAAACATAACATAATATGCATATACAATGTCCCAAGCCGGATAATTATAGATAACAGATCTAATTTAAACAACAAGATGATGAAGGAACTATGCGATGACTTCAAAATCGAGCATCATAATTCTTGACCATACAAACCAAAGATGAACAGGGACGTCGAGGCAACCAACAAAAATATCAAGAAGATCATCCAAAAAATGGTGAAGACATACAAAGATTGGCATGAAATGCTTCCCTTCGCTCTGCATGGCTATCGCACTTCTGTATGCACATCAATAGACGCGAATCCTTTCTCACTAGTATATGGCATGGAGGCAGTACTCCCGGTGGAAGTTGAGATACCATCACTTCGAGTCCTGAGGGAAACAAAGCTGGAAGAAGCAGAGTAGGTGCAGGCTCGACTTGACTAGCTCAACCTCATTGAAGAAAAACGATTGACGACTTTGTGTCATAGTCAGTTACATCAAAAGAGAATGAAGAGGGCCTTCGATAAGAAAGTACGCCCTCGAATATTCAAGTAAGGGGATCTAGTGCTCAAGAAGATTCTACTACCTCGCCTCGATTCACGTGGTAAATGGACACCCAACTACAAAGGTCTATATGTAGTCAAAATAGCATTCTCCGAAGGTGGTCTCATCCTCACAACAATGGATGGGGAAGAACTATCGCATCCGACAAATTCAGACACAGTCAAAAAATACTATGTATAAAAAGTTCGCTAAGCTCGAACCCCAAAAGGGCGACTTAGGCAAAAAGGAGCATCCCATTGGGTCGAAAACCCTAAAGGGCGATCCAGGAAAAAATTAGGGGCATATAACAAGAAAATTATCCCGGTGGATTGAAAACCCGAAAGGGAAATCTAGGCAAAAGTTAGGGACTTCCTACAAAGAAATAAAGAACAAAAAGACTGCGATCTAAAGAGCTATGAATACGAACCACAGAGGGGAGGATAGGTTGGAATCATACAACTCCTAAGTGAATGAGATAAGATAATCAAAAGCTATGGGGGAACAGCAGTAGCGATTATCATTTTTTCATTGCCATTTACTGTTTTAAAACTTTCTGTAATTACCTCTTTCTAGGAATTGTATCTTCTATTCTCGCCTATTATGAGGCATATCAATAAAACATTTGTTTTCTTTATATCTTTCGAATTATGTTTTCTTTTCTCATATTTGTTTACAAAATACTACGATTATTACTTGTGAATATTGTCTTTAAATCATTTTGGGGGATTAACAGAATAAAAGCATTTAACAAAATATCAAAAAAATGTTTTGGTTAGAAAATATCGAAGGAAAATCCACGTCTACATCCACGTACACAACTACTCCTACGTCTTGCAACACAAAAATCTATACACATGTCTACGTCTGTACCTATGCATATCTACACGTCCGTACACAAAGTCTATGTCCACGCGCATGTCTACACCTATGCTTGCACTCAACGACACAAAGACTATACATATATCTACGCGTCCCTACGCAAAGTCTACGTCCATGTCAGCACCTATGCTTGACTTACGACACAAGGTCTACGCTTACGCCTACGCTTAAAGAGACCATATATATGCTAATGTGTACGTCTATGCCTGCGCTCACAACATACACATCTACGCACAGGCCATTACCTACGTCTACGTCCATGTCCACGCGCTCACAATACTAAACTAACGTTCAAACTTTTCTAACATTGTCCATTGCGTTCAAGATCAACAATGCTACGACAGTACGCATCGCCAGGGATCGGTAACTCTGAGCCGATGGTTTAAAGGAGAGAATGACAAAAGTAGTCTTCATAACGTTTCTAGCCATACATGCATTTTACGCATGTTTAATACATACACACATTTTGCATATCTAAAGCATACATACCCTATACATTTCAATATTCAATACACTCAGGGTTCCATATCAAACATCATGCATTTTTCATACATACAAACATTCAATACGCATGCATACACATGTATCACATAACAAACAAACAATAATCTCACCCTCGATGCAACTATCTAAGGGTCGACCAATGCAATACACCTCCTATGATTTAACCCGTCACCTTAGTCTTCATGCCGTGACACATTCAGTCCATCACCTAAGTCTTCCTGCAATGATGAGTTCCTTACAAACCTAGTACATTGCCTCTGATCCGCAATGTATTTGCAAAATCTAGAACATTGCCTCTAAGCCGCAATGTATTTGCAAAATTCAGAACACTTCCTCTAAGCCGCATGGTATTTGAAAAATTCAGAACATTGCCTCTAAGCCGCAATGCATTCTCAAAAATTAACACGTTGCCTCTAAGCCGCAATGTATTACCCAAACTTAACACATTGCCTCTAAGCCGCAATGTATTTATAAACTCAGGACATTTCCTCTAAGCCGCAATGCATCCTCAAAACCAAACACGTTGCCTCTAAGCCGCAATATATTATCTGACTCAAACACATTGCCTCTAAGCCGCAATGTATCCTCAAAACCCTTTACATTGCCTCTAAGCCGCAATGTATTATCCGAACTCATTACATTGTCTCTAAGCCGCAATATTTTTGCAAAACCTAGATCATCTCCTTAGAATTCATGCAGCGGCGCTCGAAAACAAAATTTAGCTTATCACATCAGACTTCACACAGTGATTTGCAAACATAACTCATTGCCTCAGACTTCACGCAACAATGTGTTTCTTATTCTGCAACACAAACCATCGCCTCAGACTTCATGCAGCGGTGCTCGAAAACAAAATTTAGCTTATCACATCAGACTTCATGCAGTGATTTACAAACATAACCCATTGCCTCATACTTCATGCAGCAATGTGTTTCTTATTCTGCAACACAAACCATCGCCTCAGACTTCATGCAGCAATGTTCGAAACCAAATTTAGCTTATCACATCAGACTTCACGCAGTGATTTACGAACCCAAACCATCTCCTTAGTCTTCATGCAGCGATGCTCCGAAATACAAGGATTAGCCAATCGCATCAGACGTCATGCAGCGATTCGCGAACATAACCCATGGCCTCATTCTTCAAGCATCCATGTGTCATCAATCATTGCTATACTTATCCTCCAAATGGGTGAATAAGCCAAGACATACAAAATCGCGCTCTTAAGTTCAAAACCATCTGCCACGTAATCAAACAACCCCGGTAAGCGATACATCATCGGCTTTGCCTACCTCCTTAAGACTCTTAAGGGTATGCTATATCAGTATAACCTTATGTTTGTCGGACAAATTTTGGGATACTTCAAGTATTCAATAAACTTCCAATCGGAATGCGCAAGACTCGAGTTTTCTCGCGCTATTCAACTAGAAGATAATTGAATAGGGGTAGCTGTCGTACCCTAAATTTGTCTTACCTCGATGATTTTATTTTTCAGGATTAAAATAGAAGAAGTATTTAATTAAGGATGGTACAACAGTATCTGATGGCCCATCTTTACCCAAGACTAGGGGTGTATTTTAATTCACGAAAATGGGGTTTTCTAAAGCAAAAAGACTCGTGCATCCGTGAACCCATTTGCATGGCATGTTGGCCAATGGCCCATGCGATTCAGAAATAAAATTATTCAAACAATTATTAAGCTCTTACTACTAATAGTTGTTATTAGTTTAAAAGAGAGGGTAAAAGTAAAAGCCCATTTTGTGTGGGGTTAAACAGTAAAGAGAAGGGATGCTTATTAATGTATAGGCCCATTAAGTTTTTATAAAACTAAGGCATTGTGGTCTTGCATTATTAGTGCTTTAGAAAAGATATTATTTTTAACTGTTCGATATTTTTATTTTAATAAAAAATAATATATATTTCTTTATTAAAAAAAACGTGATATATCTTTGCTGATAAACTTTTATCAATGTTTTCATTGCATTAATTATTATAATTGTTGTTTAGAAAAATCTGTTGGATCATATTATTAAAACCAGGCTGGGCCCAGTATGCATTAAGAGGAAAAACGTGGAGTCCATATTGATTCGTTTTGTTGTTTTTAATTTTGAAAAAAAAATCCATTTGGGCCTTGTTTGGAAGTTAATTATTTCTTGGTTTAACAAAAAACATTGATTGGACTAAGGAATCAAAATGCAGCGCAGGCCCAAGTAATTAACTAAACACCTACTGTATCAATCTAACCCAGGGATTACGCACAACTTTTGGCAAAAAATAGATACTGTGCAAATTTCTTTTGAATCAAATCTTTAGTGTATTATAACATTCAAACATTACAGAAAAAATCAAATCACATAATAACAAAATCTGGAAGCAATCTTATTACATTAACATTACTAATCCAATCTTTATTACATAACACATAAAATATTGCAGAAACAATATAAAAGATCTAAAACAAAATTATGCAGAAAACTAAATCAGAACTCTATTACATCTCCATAAATAAAATCAAATCTCATAATACAGTGAATCAATCTATGGCAATCAAATCTAAATCTCTATTACATAGAATCAAGAATCAATCAAATAAAAATCAAATCCCTAATTTCTCTAAGTTATCCTAAATCTAATAATTCAAAACCCTAAGAACAAACTGTATAAATAGAGAAATAAAAAGACAGAGGAGGAGATTCTGAGACGAAAAATTGGAGAAGAAATTCGGAGACGGAGAGATTGAAAGAAGAAAATCTTGAAACAAACCATGTTGTCGTCGAAGACGCAAAAGAGGAGGCGATTAGAGTTTCCAGATCGGAAACCCTAATAGTGTGCTTGAACCACCTTCACCGCCTTTAACCAATCGCTACCTGCAAAATGAAGCAGGCGAAGCAAGGTTAGAAATTGGACACGCTCAAGAATCAGAACAAGGAAATCGCACAGGGGTAAAGAACTTAGCTCTTTTTTTGGTTGTTCTCATATTCTAGGTTTTGGGTAAGTGTTTGTAATAGAAGGGTAAGGGTTAATTTGGGGCCGCCGCCAGTTTCTTAGGAAACTAGGGTTAGAAAGAGGAGAAAAAAGGGTTTGGTGTTAGCGAGGGAGAGAGAGGATAAGTTTTCTATAAAACATAATAACTGTAGAATGAAAATGGAAGAAAATGAATTTTGTTATTTCGTCTGAATTGTATACGCGAACGAGCGTCATAATTATCATACACCCTTCATCTCATCTGCTTGATCCTCGTGGGACGGCCGTAAGGCCAAGTCCCACCATAAGCCTATGCACCCTCGAAACACAAGATCAGTAGGACCCCCTTCCAAACGCATTGGGCCCAGCCCAACTGATATTCACACCCCGCTCGCCCTAATTATTAAATGCAAAAGCAATATACACCCCCCTGTCTGAATTATATTTGGGTCCAGCCAGTTTCTTAGCAACACCCCCTTACTTTTACTTGTCAACGTAGATTGCACCCCCCCTGTTTAACCATTTTTCTCTCTATATTTTCTTATAATTCTAATTTTTTTAATTCTATTATTTAATGATTATTATTATATTGTTATCATTATTGTTATCATTATTATTATCTTTATATTATTATAATTATTTATTTCTTTTAGAATATTTATTATTCATAGTATTTATTATATTTTTAATTATTATATGTATACATTATTAGTTATATACTAACCAATAAATTATTTTATTTCAAAATTGCATATATTATTTTAATATATTACTTGCATTAAATCTTTTTATATCATGCATTGATCAAAATATTTTCACAATTAATACAGTTAAAAAACACAAACCAATATCAAACTTATTTTTCGCGAACAAATTAATCTAGACAACTATTTTTGCAAAAGGGTTTCAAACAGATTTTGACTTACTGCGCACTCAATCAAAATCTCCGCAATCACTACTCCTGATTGAGTGCAAAGTGATTCAAAATGTGTTTGCAAACCCCTAAAAAACACCAACCACATACGAACTACGAATTGAGACTCTGATTCCTCATAAGAGGATACGTAGGCATACAATCAAAAATCATGGCGAGTCTTGCTAATTAAAACTTAAAACCCTGTTTATCCCAAACCTAAACCTAGAGCTTAATATCCTTGTTAACAAGGTGGATGAAAGGTGCCTAACACCTTCCTTTCATCTAATTGAGTCTGAAACCTATAATCTCTGTCTGCGAATTAGGGTTTTCTGTTAGGTTCTCTTCCCTAGGATAAAAACTAATAGTGGTGACTCTTGGAAAAAAACCAGTTGCTACAGGTATTCGTTTATAATAAAAGACATTCAAACACTTATAGAGGTTTGTAGTACGAAGATTGTAACCAACTTTATTTTGAAGGTTTTCAAAACTTTGATTATTGGTCAAATCAAGTCAATTTAGCTTGATGGTAAAGTTGTAGGTTATGTCTTCAATGGATATCAAAGAGATAATAAGAGTAATGAGATTTTCAGAGTGGAACCTAGAGGATCAAGTTTCATCAATCACAAATATATTACTTTTAGTGAATTTCGTCAGCGGAAGAAGAGTAAAGACCCATGGATGAAGCTTTCTGAAATTATGGCAGAGAAGACTTGGTTTGAGGTGAAGGTTCCTATTATGGATATTAGTAATGGTGAGTGGATGGTTACATAGGCATATGATTATCATTTGACTCGTGATAAGGTAAGGATGGAGATTGTACCATCTCAAAGGAACGATTATGTAGGTCTTGGGTGTTATGATTTGAATGTGGGTGAAGAGTTGGAAAACTTAGAAACACTAACCTTTAGAGAGACATTCGAAAATAGGTGGAGTCAGAGATAGTTGAAGAACCTTACTTGTGGGAATGTTAGACAACTTGGGTAGAAAAAGTGGTTTAGAGAAAGTGGATGCAAGTGGCAAAATCAAAGTTCAAGCGAGGCTTGAACTTGAAAAAAAATTGTTCAATAGATGTTGAATTGGTAGAGAACAACAATATGGTTGATGGGTAAATTGGCATCACCACGGTTTTAAGTCAAGATCCAGATTGTTGAAGTATCTCATAAAACCGTGAATAGTTTAGAGAAAGAAACCATATTTCGATATTGCAGAAATAAGAAATCAGCCTAGAATCTGATAGAGGTCGGTGTGGTAACATAGCTAGTGGGTGTAGCCTCTGGTGAGCAACGATGACTATAGTATCGACAACGACAGCAACCAAGTCAGTTTTAGAAGAAAATCCGGGTGTGTCAGGTATCGAATTCGGTCTAGATAATTTTTGTGTATCGAGATTGGTTTTTTCATTTTATGGATCAGTTTGTTAATATGTTGTGTTTT
>CATIWC010002762.1:0-221819 GCA_948472305.1 Vicia faba | reverse complement strand
ACCAAATTTTAGGTAACTTCTTCACTAAGCAACTAAATCAAAAGACTATTAATTAATGACACATACTTCATATGCATTGGTAATAATTAAAATCATATAACGATGCTCGATATTATATTTATGTAGCATATTCACAGTGTATTATGGTATAATAGATGTAAACATTTCAATATTTTTCTTCCTCTCCATCACCAAATTTTATGTTTCTTCATCACTAAGAAACTAAGTTAAAAGACTATTAATTAATGACACATATTTCATATATGTTGCTAATAATTAAAATTATATAATGAGGCTCGATAGTATATTTATTCACCATATTCATATTGTATTATGGTATAGTAGATGTAAACAATTTCAATATTTTTCTTCTTCTCCATCACCAAATTTTAGGTTACTTAATCACTAAGAAACTAAGTTAAAACACTATTAATTAATGACCTCTATTTCACATGCATTGGTAATAATTAAAAATATATATCAACGCTCGTTAATATATTTATTTAGCATATTCACATTGTATTATGGTATAATAGATGTAAACAATTTCAATATTTTTCTTCTTCTCCATCACCAAATTTTAGGTAACTTCTTCACTAAAAAACTAAATCAAAAGACTATTAATTAATGACACATATTTCATATACGTTGGTAAAAATAAAAATTATATAACGATGCTCGATAGTATATTTATTCAGCATATTCACATTGTATTATGGTATAATAGATGTAAACAATTTCAATATTTTTCTTCTTCTCCATCACCAATTTTAGGTAACTACTTCACTAAGAAACTAAATCAAAAAACTATTAATTAAGGACAAGTATTTCATATACATTGGTAATAATTCAAATTATATAACGATGCTCAATAGTATATTTATTCAGCATATTTACGTTGTATTGTGGTATAATAGAAGTAAATAATTTCAATAATTTTCTTCTTCTCTATAACCAAATTTTATGTCACTTCATCACTAAGAAACTAAGTTAAAAGACTATTAATAATTGACTCATATTTCATATACATTGGTAATAATTAATATTATATAACGATGCTCGATAGTATATTTATTTAGCATATTCACAGTGTATTATGGTATAATAGATGTAAACATTTCAAGATTTTTCTTCTTCTCCATCACCAAATTTTATGTTTCTTCATCACTAAGAAACTAAGTTAAAAGACTATTAATTAATGACACATATTTCATATACGTTGCTAATAATTAAAATTATATATTGAGGCTCGATAGTATATTTATTCACCATAGTCATATTGTATTATGGTATAATAAATGTAAACAATTTCAATATTTTTCTTCTTCTCCATCACCAAATTTAGGTTTCTTCATCACTAAGAAAATAAGTTAAAATACTATTAATAATTGACTCATATTTCATATACATTGGTAATAATTAAAATTATATAATGAGGCTCGATAATATATTTATTCACCATATTCATACTGTATTATGTTATAATATATGTAAACAATTTCAATAATTTTCTTCTTCTCCATCACCAAATTTTAGGTAACTTCTTCACTAAGAAACTAAATCAAAAGATTATTAATTAATGACACATATTTCATATACATTAGTAATAATTAAAATTATATAACGACGCTCAACAGTATATTTATTCAGCATAGTCACATTGTATTATGGTATAATAGATGTATACAATTTCAATATTTTTGTACTTCTCCATTACTAAATTTTAGGTAACTTCTTCACTAAGAAACTAAATCAAAAGACTATTAATTAATGACACATATTTCATATACATTGCTAATAATTAAAATCATATTACGATGCTCGATAGTACATTTATTCAGCATATTCACATTGTATTATGGTAAAATAGATGTAAACAATTTCAATATTTTTCTTCTTTTCCATCACCAAATTTTAGGTTTCTTAATCACTAAGAAACTAAGTTAAAAGACTATTAATTAATGACACATATTTCATATACGTTGCTAATAATTAAAATTATATAATGAGGCTCGATAGTATATTTATTTAGCATATTCAGTGTATTATGGTATAATAGATGTAAACATTTCAATATTTTTCTTCTTCTCCATCACCAAATTTTATGTTTCTTCATCACTAAGAAACTAAGTTAAAAGACTATTAATTAATGACACATATTTCATATACGTTGCTAATAATTAAAATTATATATTGAGGCTCGATAGTATATTTATTCACCATAGTCATATTGTATTATGGTATAATAAATGTAAACAATTTCAATATTTTTCTTCTTCTCCATCACCAAATTTTAGGTTTCTTCATCACTAAGAAACTAAGTTAAAATACTATTAATAATTGACTCATATTTCATATACATTAGTAATAATTAAAATTATATAACGATGCTCAACAGTATATTTATTCAGCATAGTCACATTGTATTATGGTATAATAGATGTAAACAATTTCAATATTTTTGTACTTCTCCATTACTAAATTTTAGGTAACTTCTTCACTAAGAAACTAAATCAAAAGACTATTAATTAATGACACATATTTCATATACATTGCTAATAATTAAAATAATATTACGATGCTCGATAATACATTTATTCAGCATATTCACATTGTATTATGGTAAAATAGATGTAAACAATTTCAATATTTTTCTTCTTTTCCATCACCAAATTTTAGGTTTCTTAATCACTAAGAAACTAAGTTAAAAGACTATTAATTAATGACACCTATTTCATATACGTTGCTAATAATTAAAATTATATAATGAGGCTCGATAGTATATTTATTCACCATATTCATATTGTATTATGGTATAGTAGATGTAAACAATTTCAATATTTTTCTTCTTCTCCGTCACCAAATTTTATGTTTCTTCATCACTAAGAAACTAAGTTAAAAGACTATTAATTAATGACACATATTTCATATACATTGTTAATAATTAAAATTATATAATGAGGCTCGATAGTAATTTTATTCACCATATTCATATTGTATTATGTTATAATATATGTAAACAATTTCAATATTTTTCTTCTTCTCCATCACCAAATTTTAGGTAACTTCTTCACTAAGTAACTAAATCAAAAGACTATTAATTAATGACACATACTTCATATGCATTGGTAATAATTAAAATCATATAACGACGCTCAACAGTATATTTATTCAGCATAGTCACATTGTATTATGTTATAATAGATGTAAACAACTTCAATATTTTTCTTCTTCTCCATCACCAAATTTTAGGTAACTTCTTCACTAAGTAACTAAATCAAAAGACTATTAATTAATGACACATACTTCATATGAATTGGTAATAATTAAAATTATATAACGACGCTCAACAGTATATTTATTCAGCATAGTCACATTGTATTATGGTATAATAGATGTAAACAATTTCAATATTTTGTACTTCTCCATTACTAAATTTTAGGTAACTTCTTCACTAAGAAACTAAATCAAAAGACTATTAATTAATGACACATATTTCATATACATTGCTAATAATTAAAATTATATTACGATGCTCGATAGTACATTTATTCAGCATATTCACATTGTATTATGGTAAAATAGATGTAAACAATTTCAATATTTTTCTTCTTTTCCATCACCAAATTTTAGGTTTCTTAATCACTAAGAAACTAAGTTAAAAGACTATTAATTAATGACACGTATTTCATATACGTTGCTAATAATTAAAATTATATAATGAGGCTCGATAGTATATTTATTCACCATATTCATATTCTATTATGGTATAGTAGATGTAAACAATTTCAATATTTTTCTTCTTCTCCATCACCAAATTTTAGGTTACTTAATCACTAAGAAACTAAGTTAAAACACTATTAATTAATGACCTCTATTTCACATGCATTGGTAATAATTAAAAATATATATCAACGCTCGTTAATATATTTATTTAGCATATTCACATTGTATTATGGTATAATAGATGTAAACAATTTCAATATTTTTCTTCTTCTCCATCACCAAATTTTAGGTAACTTCTTCACTAAAAAACTAAATCAAAAGACTATTAATTAATGACACATATTTCATATACGTTGGTAAAAATTAAAATTATATAACGATACTCGATAGTATATTTATTCAGCATATTCACATTGTATTATGGTATAATAGATGTAAACAATTTCAATATTTTTCTTCTTCTCCATCACCAATTTTAGGTAACTACTTCACTAAGAAACTAAATCAAAAAACTATTAATTAAGGACAAGTATTTCATATACATTGGTAATAATTCAAATTATATAACGATGCTCAATAGTATATTTATTCAGCATATTTACGTTGTATTGTGGTATAATAGATGTAAATAATTTCAATAATTTTCTTCTTCTCTATAACCAAATTTTATGTTACTTCATCACTACGAAACTAAGTTAAAAGACTATTAATAATTGACTCATATTTCATATACATTGGTAATAATTAATATTATATAACGATGGTCGATAGTATATTTATTTAGCATATTCACAGTGTATTATGGTATAATAGATGTAAACATTTCAATATTTTTCTTCTTCTCCATCACCAAATTTTATGTTTCTTCATCACTAAGAAACTAAGTTAAAAGACTATTAATTAATGACACATATTTCATATACGTTGCTAATAATTAAAATTATATATTGAGGCTCGATAGTATATTTATTCACCATAGTCATATTGTATTATGGTATAATAAATGTAAACAATTTCAATATTTTTCTTCTTCTCCATCACCAAATTTTAGGTTTCTTCATCACTAAGAAACTAAGTTAAAATACTATTAATAATTGACTCATATTTCATATACATTGGTAATAATTAAAATTATATAATGAGGCTCGATAATATATTTATTCACCATATTCATATTGTATTATGTTATAATATATGTAAACAATTTCAATATTTTTCTTCTTCTCCATCACCAAATTTTAGGTAACTTCTTCACTAAGAAACTAAATCAAAAGATTATTAATTAATGACACATATTTCATATACATTAGTAATAATTAAAATTATATAACGACGCTCAACAGTATATTTATTCAGCATAGTCACATTGTATTATGGTATAATAGATGTATACAATTTCAATATTTTTGTACTTCTCCATTACTAAATTTTAGGTAACTTCTTCACTAAGAAACTAAATCAAAAGACTATTAATTAATGACACATATTTCATATACATTGCTAATAATTAAAATAATATTACGATGCTCGATAGTACATTTATTCAGCATATTCACATTGTATTATGGTAAAATAGATGTAAACAATTTCAATATTTTTCTTCTTTTCCATCACCAAATTTTAGGTTTCTTAATCACTAAGAAACTAAGTTAAAAGACTATTAATTAATGACACATATTTCATATACGTTGCTAATAATTAAAATTATATAATGAGGCTCGATAGTATATTTATTTAGCATATTCAGTGTATTATGGTATAATAGATGTAAACATTTCAATATTTTTCTTCTTCTCCATCACCAAATTTTATGTTTCTTCATCACTAAGAAACTAAGTTAAAAGACTATTAATTAATGACACATATTTCATATACGTTGCTAATAATTAAAATTATATATTGAGGATCGATAGTATATTTATTCACCATAGTCATATTGTATTATGGTATAATAAATGTAAACAATTTCAATATTTTTCTTCTTCTCCATCACCAAATTTTAGGTTTCTTCATCACTAAGAAACTAAGTTAAAATACTATTAATAATTGACTCATATTTCATATACATTAGTAATAATTAAAATTATATAACGACGCTCAACAGTATATTTATTCAGCATAGTCACATTGTATTATGGTATAATAGATGTAAACAATTTCAATATTTTTGTACTTCTCCATTACTAAATTTTAGGTAACTTCTTCACTAAGAAACTAAATCAAAAGACTATTAATTAATGACACATATTTCATATACATTGCTAATAATTAAAATAATATTACGATGCTCGATAGTACATTTATTCAGCATATTCACATTGTATTATGGTAAAATAGATGTAAACAATTTCAATATTTTTCTTCTTTTCCATCACCAAATTTTAGGTTTCTTAATCACTAAGAAACTAAGTTAAAAGACTATTAATTAATGACACCTATTTCATATACGTTGCTAATAATTAAAATTATATAATGAGGCTCGATAGTATATTTATTCACCATATTCATATTGTATTATGGTATAGTAGATGTAAACAATTTCAATATTTTTCTTCTTCTCCGTCACCAAATTTTATGTTTCTTCATCACTAAGAAACTAAGTTAAAAGACTATTAATTAATGACACATATTTCATATACATTGTTAATAATTAAAATTATATAATGAGGCTCGATAGTAATTTTATTCACCATATTCATATTGTATTATGTTATAATATATGTAAACAATTTCAATATTTTTCTTCTTCTCCATCACCAAATTTTAGGTAACTTCTTCACTAAGTAACTAAATCAAAAGACTATTAATTAATGACACATACTTCATATGCATTGGTAATAATTAAAATCATATAACGACGCTCAACAGTATATTTATTCAGCATAGTCACATTGTATTATGTTATAATAGATGTAAACAACTTCAATATTTTTCTTCTTCTCCATCACCAAATTTTAGGTAACTTCTTCACTAAGTAACTAAATCAAAAGACTATTAATTAATGACACATACTTCATATGAATTGGTAATAATTAAAATTATATAACGACGCTCAACAGTATATTTATTCAGCATAGTCACATTGTATTATGGTATAATAGATGTAAACAATTTCAATATTTTTGTACTTCTCCATTACTAAATTTTAGGTAACTTCTTCACTAAGAAACTAAATCAAAAGACTATTAATTAATGACACATATTTCATATACATTGCTAATAATTAAAATTATATTACGATGCTCGATAGTACATTTATTCAGCATATTCACATTGTATTATGGTAAAATAGATGTAAACAATTTCAATATTTTTCTTCTTTTCCATCACCAAATTTTAGGTTTCTTAATCACTAAGAAACTAAGTTAAAAGACTATTAATTAATGACACGTATTTCATATACGTTGCTAATAATTAAAATTATATAATGAGGCTCGATAGTATATTTATTCACCATATTCATATTGTATTATGGTATAGTAGATGTAAACAATTTCAATATTTTTCTTCTTCTCCATCACCAAATTTTAGGTTACTTAATCACTAAGAAACTAAGTTAAAACACTATTAATTAATGACCTCTATTTCAAATGCATTGGTAATAATTAAAAATATATATCAACGCTCGTTAATATATTTATTTAGCATATTCACATTGTATTATGGTATAATAGATGTAAACAATTTCAATATTTTTCTTCTTCTCCATCACCAAATTTTAGGTAACTTCTTCACTAAAAAACTAAATCAAAAGACTATTAATTAATGACACATATTTCATATACGTTGGTAAAAATAAAAATTATATAACGATACTCGATAGTATATTTATTCAGCATATTCACATTGTATTATGGTATAATAGATGTAAACAATTTCAATATTTTTCTTCTTCTCCATCACCAATTTTAGGTAACTACTTCACTAAGAAACTAAATCAAAAAACTATTAATTAAGGACAAGTATTTCATATACATTGGTAATAATTCAAATTATATAACGATGCTCAATAGTATATTTATTCAGCATATTTACGTTGTATTGTGGTATAATAGATGTAAATAATTTCAATAATTTTCTTCTTCTCTATAACCAAATTTTATGTTACTTCATCACTACGAAACTAAGTTAAAAGACTATTAATAATTGACTCATATTTCATATACATTGGTAATAATTAATATTATATAACGATGGTCGATAGTATATTTATTTAGCATATTCACAGTGTATTATGGTATAATAGATGTAAACATTTCAATATTTTTCTTCTTCTCCATCACCAAATTTTATGTTTCTTCATCACTAAGAAACTAAGTTAAAAGACTATTAATTAATGACACATATTTCATATACGTTGCTAATAATTAAAATTATATATTGAGGCTCGATAGTATATTTATTCACCATAGTCATATTGTTTTATGGTATAATAAATGTAAACAATTTCAATATTTTTCTTCTTCTCCATCACCAAATTTTAGGTTTCTTCATCACTAAGAAACTAAGTTAAAATACTATTAATAATTGACTCATATTTCATATACATTGGTAATAATTAAAATTATATAATGAGGCTCGATAATATATTTATTCACCATATTCATATTGTATTATGTTATAATATATGTAAACAATTTCAATATTTTTCTTCTTCTCCATCACCAAATTTTAGGTAACTTCTTCACTAAGAAACTAAATCAAAAGATTATTAATTAATGACACATATTTCATATACATTAGTAATAATTAAAATTATATAACGAAGATCGATAGTATATTTATTCAGCATATCACATTGTATTATGGTATAATAGAAGTAAACATTTTCAATATTTTACTTCTTCTCCATCACCAAATTTTAGTTTTCTTCATCACTAAGAAAATAATTTAAAAGACTATTAATTAACGACACATATTTCATATACATTGGTAATAATTAAAATTATATAATGAGGCTGGATAGTATATTTATTTACCATATTCATACTGTATTATGGTATAAAAGATGTAAATAATTTCAATAATTTTTTTCTTCTCTATAACCAAATTTTTATGTTACTTCATCACTAAGAAACTAAGTTAAAAGACTATTAATAATTGACTCATATTTCATATACATTGGTAATAATTAAAATTATATAACGATGCTCGATAGTATATTTATTTAGCATATTCACATTGTATTATGGTATAATAGATGTAAACATTTCAATATTTTTCTTCTTCTCCATCACCAAATTTTATGTTTCTTCATCACTAAGAAACTAAGTTAAAAGACTATTAATTAATGACACATATTTCATATACATTGGTAATAATTAAAATTATATAATGAGGCTCGATAGTAATTTTATTCACCATATTCATATTGTATTATGTTATAATAGATGTAAACAATTTCAATATTTTTCTTCTTCTCCATCACCAAATTTTAGGTAACTTCTTCACTAAGTAACTAAATCAAAAGACTATTAATTAATGACACATACTTCATATGCATTGGTAATAATTAAAATCATATAACGATGCTCAACAGTATATTTATTCAGCATAGTCACATTGTATTATGGTATAATAGATGTAAATAATTTCAATATTTTTGTACTTCTCCATTACTAAATTTTAGGTAACTTCTTCACTAAGAAACTAAATCAAAAGACTATTAATTAATGACACATATTTCATATACATTGGTAATAATTAAAATTATATTACGATGCTCGATAGTACATTTATTCAGCATATTCACATTGTATTATGGTATAATAGATTTAAACAATATAAATAGTTTTCTTCTTTTCCATCACCAAATTTTAGGTTTCTTCATCACTAAGAAACTAAGTTAAAAGACTATTAATTAATGACACATATTTCATATACGTTGCTAATAATTAAAATAATATAATGAGGCTCGATAGTATATTTATTCACCATATTTATATTGTATTATGGTAGAGTAGATGTAAACAATTTCAATATTTTTCTTCTTCTCCATCACAAAATTTTAGGTTACTTAATCACTAAGAAACTAAGTTAAAAGACTATTAATTAATGACCTCTATTTCATATACATTGGTATTAATTAAAAATATATATCAACGCTCGTTAATATATTTATTTAGCATATTCACATTGTATTATGGTATAATAGATGTAAACAATTTCAATTTTTTTTTCTTCTCCATCACCAAATTTTAGGTAACTTCTTCACTAAAAAACTAAATCAAAAGACAATTAATTAATGACACATATTTCATATACGTTGGTAATAACTAAAATTATATAACGATGCTCGATAGTATATTTATTCAGCATATTCACATTGTATTATGGTATAATAGATGTAAAAAATTTCAATATTTTTCTTCTTCTCCAACACCAAATTTTAGGTAACTACTTCACTAAGAAACTAAATCAAAACAGTATTAATTAAGGACACATATTTCATATACATTGGTAATAATTCAAATTATATAACGATGCTCGATAGTATATTTATTCAGCATATTTACGTTGTATTGTGGTATAATAGATGTAAATAATTTCAATAATTTATTTCTTCTCTATAACCAAATTTTATGTTACTTCATCACTAAGAAACTAAGTTAAAAGACTATTAATAATTGACTCATATTTCATATACATTGGTAATAATTAATATTATATAACGATGCTCAATAGTATATTTATTTAGCATATTCATAGTGTATTATGGTATAATAGATGTAAACATTTCAATATTTTTCTTCTTCTCCATAACCAAATTTTATGTTTCTTCATCACTAAGAAACTAAGTTAAAAGACTATTAATTAATGACACATTTTTCATATACGTTGCTAATAATTAAAATTATATATTGAGGCTCGATAGTATATTTATTAACCATATTCATATTGTATTATGGTATAATAAATGTAAACAATTTCAATATTTTTCTTCTTCACCATCACCAAATTTTAGGTTTCTTCATCACTAAGAAACTAAGTTAAAAGACTATTAATAATTGACTCATATTTCATATACATTGGTAATAATTAAAATTATATAATGAGGCTCGATAATATATTTATTCACCATATTCATACTGTATTATGTTATAACAGATATAAACAATTTCAATATTTTTCTTCTTCTCCATCACCAAATTTTAGGTAACCTCTTCACTAAGAAACTAAATCAAAAGATTATTAATTAATGACACATATTTCATATACATTGGTAATAAGTAAAATTATATAACGACGCTCAATAATATATTTATTCAGCATATTCACATTGTATTATGGTATAATAGATGTAAACATTTTCAATATTTTACTTCTTCTCCATCACCAAATTTTAGGTTTCTTCATCACTAAGAAAATAATTTAAAAGACTATTAATTAACGACACATATTTCATATACATTGGTAATAATTAAAATTATATAATGAAGCTGGATAGTATATTTATTTACCATATTCATACTGTATTTTGGTATAATAGATGTAAATAATTTCAATAATTTTCTTCTTCTCTATAACCAAATTTTATGTTACTTCATCACTAAGAAACTAAGTTAAAAGACTATTAATAATTGACTGATATTTCATATACATTGCTAATAATTAAAATTATATTACGATGCTCGATAGTACATTTATTCAGCATATTCACATTGTATTATGGTAAAATAGATGTAAACAATTTCAATATTTTTCTTCTTTTCCATCACCAAATTTTAGGTTTCTTAATCACTAAGAAACTAAGTTAAAAGACTATTAATTAATGACACATATTTCATATACGTTGCTAATAATTAAAATTATATAATGAGGCTCGATAGTATATTTATTCACCATATTCATATTGTATTATGGTATAGTAGATGTAAACAATTTCAATATTTTTCTTCTTCTCCATCACCAAATTTTAGGTTACTTAATCACTAAAAAACTAAGTTAAAACACTATTAATTAATGACCTCTATTTCACATGCATTGGTAATAATTAAAAATATATATCAACGCTCGTTAATATATTTATTTAGCATATTCACATTGTATTATGGTATAATAGATGTAAACAATTTCAATATTTTTCTTCTTCTCCATCACCAAATTTTAGGTAACTTCTTCACTAAAAAACTAAATCAAAAGCCTATTAACTAATGACACATATTTCATATACGTTGGTAAAAATAAAAATTATATAACGATGCTCGATAGTATATTTATTCAGCATATTCACATTGTATTATGGTATAATAGATGTAAACAATTTCAATATTTTTCTTCTTCTCCATCACCAATTTAAGGTAACTACTTCACTAAGAAACTAAATCAAAAAACTATTAATTAAGGACAAGTATTTCATATACATTGGTAATAATTCAAATTATATAACGATGCTCAATAGTATATTTATTCAGCAAATTTACGTTGTATTGTGGTATAATAAATGTAAATAATTTCAATAATTTTCTTCTTCTCTATAACCAAATTTTATGTTACTTCATCACTAAGAAACTAAGTTAAAAGACTATTAATAATTGACTCATATTTCATATACATTGGTAATAATTAATATTATATAACGATGCTCGATAGTATATTTATTTAGCATATTCACAGTGTATTATGGTATAATAGCTGTAAACATTTCAATATTTTTCTTCTTCTCCATCACCAAATTTTATGTTTCTTCATCACTAAGAAACTAAGTTAAACGACTATTAATTAATGACACATATTTCATATACGTTGCTAATAATTAAAATTATATATTGAGGCTCGATAGTATATTTATTCATCATAGTCATATTGTATTATGGTATAATAAATGTAAACAATTTCAATATTTTTCTTCTTCTCCATCACCAAATTTTAGGTTTCTTCATCACTAAGAAACTAAGTTAAAATACTATTAATATTTGACTCATATTTCATATACATTGGTAATAATTAAAATTATATAATGAGGCTCGATAATATATTTATTCACCATATTCATACTGTATTATGTTATAATATATGTAAACAATTTCAATATTTTTCTTCTTCTCCATCACCAAATTTTAGGTAACTTCTTCACTAAGAAACTAAATCAAAAGATTATTAATTAATGACACATATTTCATATACATTAGTAATAATTAAAATTATATAATGAGGCTCGATAGTAATTTTATTCACCATATTCATATTGTATTATGTTATAATAGATGTAAACAATTTCAATATTTTTCTTCTTCTCCATCACCAAATTTTAGGTAACTTCTTCACTAAGAAACTAAATCAAAAGATTATTAATTAATGACACATATTTCATATACATTGGTAATAATTAAAATTATATAATGAGGCTCGATAGTAATTTTATTCACCATATTCATATTGTATTATGTTATAATAGATGTAAACAATTTCAATATTTTTCTTCTTCTCCATCACCAAATTTTAGGTAACTTCTTCACTAAGTAACTAAATCAAAAGACTATTAATTAATGACACATACTTCATATGCATTGGTAATAATTAAAATCATATAACGATGCTCAACAGTATATTTATTCAGCATAGTCACATTGTATTATGGTATAATAGATGTAAATAATTTCAATATTTTTGTACTTCTCCATTACTAAATTTTAGGTAACTTCTTCACTAAGAAACTAAATCAAAAGACTATTAATTAATGACACATATTTCATATACATTGGTAATAATTAAAATTATATTACGATGCTCGATAGTACATTTATTCAGCATATTCACATTGTATTATGGTATAATAGATTTAAACAATATAAATAGTTTTCTTCTTTTCCATCACCAAATTTTAGGTTTCTTCATCACTAAGAAACTAAGTTAAAAGACTATTAATTAATGACACATATTTCATATACGTTGCTAATAATTAAAATAATATAATGAGGCTCGATAGTATATTTATTCACCATATTTATATTGTATTATGGTAGAGTAGATGTAAACAATTTCAATATTTTTCTTCTTCTCCATCACAAAATTTTAGGTTACTTAATCACTAAGAAACTAAGTTAAAAGACTATTAATTAATGACCTCTATTTCATATACATTGGTATTAATTAAAAATATATATCAACGCTCGTTAATATATTTATTTAGCATATTCACATTGTATTATGGTATAATAGATGTAAACAATTTCAATTTTTTTTTTCTTCTCCATCACCAAATTTTAGGTAACTTCTTCACTAAAAAACTAAATCAAAAGACAATTAATTAATGACACATATTTCATATACGTTGGTAATAACTAAAATTATATAACGATGCTCGATAGTATATTTATTCAGCATATTCACATTGTATTATGGTATAATAGATGTAAAAAATTTCAATATTTTTCTTCTTCTCCAACACCAAATTTTAGGTAACTACTTCACTAAGAAACTAAATCAAAACAGTATTAATTAAGGACACATATTTCATATACATTGGTAATAATTCAAATTATATAACGATGCTCGATAGTATATTTATTCAGCATATTTACGTTGTATTGTGGTATAATAGATGTAAATAATTTCAATAATTTATTTCTTCTCTATAACCAAATTTTATGTTACTTCATCACTAAGAAACTAAGTTAAAAGACTATTAATAATTGACTCATATTTCATATACATTGGTAATAATTAATATTATATAACGATGCTCAATAGTATATTTATTTAGCATATTCATAGTGTATTATGGTATAATAGATGTAAACATTTCAATATTTTTCTTCTTCTCCATAACCAAATTTTATGTTTCTTCATCACTAAGAAACTAAGTTAAAAGACTATTAATTAATGACACATTTTTCATATACGTTGCTAATAATTAAAATTATATATTGAGGCTCGATAGTATATTTATTAACCATATTCATATTGTATTATGGTATAATAAATGTAAACAATTTCAATATTTTTCTTCTTCACCATCACCAAATTTTAGGTTTCTTCATCACTAAGAAACTAAGTTAAAAGACTATTAATAATTGACTCATATTTCATATACATTGGTAATAATTAAAATTATATAATGAGGCTCGATAATATATTTATTCACCATATTCATACTGTATTATGTTATAACAGATATAAACAATTTCAATATTTTTCTTCTTCTCCATCACCAAATTTTAGGTAACCTCTTCACTAAGAAACTAAATCAAAAGATTATTAATTAATGACACATATTTCATATACATTGGTAATAAGTAAAATTATATAACGACGCTCAATAATATATTTATTCAGCATATTCACATTGTATTATGGTATAATAGATGTAAACATTTTCAATATTTTACTTCTTCTCCATCACCAAATTTTAGGTTTCTTCATCACTAAGAAAATAATTTAAAAGACTATTAATTAACGACACATATTTCATATACATTGGTAATAATTAAAATTATATAATGAAGCTGGATAGTATATTTATTTACCATATTCATACTGTATTTTGGTATAATAGATGTAAATAATTTCAATAATTTTCTTCTTCTCTATAACCAAATTTTATGTTACTTCATCACTAAGAAACTAAGTTAAAAGACTATTAATAATTGACTGATATTTCATATACATTGCTAATAATTAAAATTATATTACGATGCTCGATAGTACATTTATTCAGCATATTCACATTGTATTATGGTAAAATAGATGTAAACAATTTCAATATTTTTCTTCTTTTCCATCACCAAATTTTAGGTTTCTTAATCACTAAGAAACTAAGTTAAAAGACTATTAATTAATGACACATATTTCATATACGTTGCTAATAATTAAAATTATATAATGAGGCTCGATAGTATATTTATTCACCATATTCATATTGTATTATGGTATAGTAGATGTAAACAATTTCAATATTTTTCTTCTTCTCCATCACCAAATTTTAGGTTACTTAATCACTAAAAAACTAAGTTAAAACACTATTAATTAATGACCTCTATTTCACATGCATTGGTAATAATTAAAAATATATATCAACGCTCGTTAATATATTTATTTAGCATATTCACATTGTATTATGGTATAATAGATGTAAACAATTTCAATATTTTTCTTCTTCTCCATCACCAAATTTTAGGTAACTTCTTCACTAAAAAACTAAATCAAAAGCCTATTAATTAATGACACATATTTCATATACGTTGGTAAAAATAAAAATTATATAACGATGCTCGATAGTATATTTATTCAGCATATTCACATTGTATTATGGTATAATAGATGTAAACAATTTCAATATTTTTCTTCTTCTCCATCACCAATTTAAGGTAACTACTTCACTAAGAAACTAAATCAAAAAACTATTAATTAAGGACAAGTATTTCATATACATTGGTAATAATTCAAATTATATAACGATGCTCAATAGTATATTTATTCAGCATATTTACGTTGTATTGTGGTATAATAAATGTAAATAATTTCAATAATTTTCTTCTTCTCTATAACCAAATTTTATGTTACTTCATCACTAAGAAACTAAGTTAAAAGACTATTAATAATTGACTCATATTTCATATACATTGGTAATAATTAATATTATATAACGATGCTCGATAGTATATTTATTTAGCATATTCACAGTGTATTATGGTATAATAGCTGTAAACATTTCAATATTTTTCTTCTTCTCCATCACCAAATTTTATGTTTCTTCATCACTAAGAAACTAAGTTAAACGACTATTAATTAATGACACATATTTCATATACGTTGCTAATAATTAAAATTATATATTGAGGCTCGATAGTATATTTATTCACCATAGTCATATTGTATTATGGTATAATAAATGTAAACAATTTCAATATTTTTCTTCTTCTCCATCACCAAATTTTAGGTTTCTTCATCACTAAGAAACTAAGTTAAAATACTATTAATATTTGACTCATATTTCATATACATTGGTAATAATTAAAATTATATAATGAGGCTCGATAATATATTTATTCACCATATTCATACTGTATTATGTTATAATATATGTAAACAATTTCAATATTTTTCTTCTTCTCCATCACCAAATTTTAGGTAACTTCTTCACTAAGAAACTAAATCAAAAGATTATTAATTAATGACACATATTTCATATACATTAGTAATAATTAAAATTATATAACGAAGATTGATAGTATATTTATTCAGCATATCACATTGTATTATGGTATTATAGATGTAAACATTTTCAATATTTTACTTCTTCTCCATCACCAAATTTTAGTTTTCTTCATCACTAAGAAAATAATTTAAAAGACTATTAATTAACGACACATATTTCATATACATTGGTAATAATTAAAATTATATAATGAGGCTGGATAGTATATTTATTGACCATATTCATACTGTATTATGGTATAACAGATGTAAATAATTTCAATAATTTTTTTCTTCTCTATAA
The DNA here is from genome assembly GCA_948472305.1 of Vicia faba. Taxonomy (NCBI): domain Eukaryota; kingdom Viridiplantae; phylum Streptophyta; class Magnoliopsida; order Fabales; family Fabaceae; genus Vicia; species Vicia faba. The sequence goes on along the minus strand of CATIWC010002762.1, from coordinate 204,652 downwards.
CCAAATTTTTATGGTACTTCATCACTAAGAAACTAAGTTAAAAGACTATTAATAATTGACTCATATTTCATATACATTGGTAATAATTAAAACTATATAACGATGCTCGATAGTATATTTATTTAGCATATTCACATTGTATTATGGTATAATAGATGTAAACATTTCAATATTTTTCTTCTTCTCCATCACCAAATTTTATGTTTCTTCATCACTAAGAAACTAAGTTAAAAGACTATTAATTAATGACACATATTTCATATACATTGGTAATAATTAAAATTATATAATGAGGCTCGATAGTAATTTTATTCACCATATTCATATTGTATTATGTTATAATAGATGTAAACAATTTCAATATTTTTCTTCTTCTCACTCACCAAATTTTAGGTAACTTCTTCACTAAGTAACTAAATCAAAAGACTATTAATTAATGACACATACTTCATATGCATTGGTAATAATTAAAATCATATGACGACGCTCAACAGTATATTTATTCAGCATAGTCACATTGTATTATGGTATAATAGATGTAAACAATTTCAATATTTTTGTAGTTCTCCATTACTAAATTTTAGGTAACTTCTTCACTAAGAAACTAAATCAAAAGACTATTAATTAATGACACATATTTCATATACATTGGTAATAATTAAAATTATATTACGATGCTCGATAGTACATTTATTCAGCATATTCACATTGTATTATGGTATAATAGATGTAAACAATATAAATAGTTTTCTTCTTTTCCATCACCAAATTTTAGGTTTCTTCATCACTAAGAAACTAAGTTAAAAGACTATTAATTAATGACACATATTTCATATACGTTGCTAATAATTAAAATAATATAATGAGGCTCAATAGTATATTTATTCACCATATTCATATTGTATTATGGTAGAGTAGATGTAAACAATTTCAATATTTTTCTTCTTCTCCATCACAAAATTTTAGGTTACTTAATCACTAAGAAACTAAGTTAAAAGACTATTAATTAATGACCTCTATTTCATATGCATTGGTATTAATTAAAAATATATATCAACGCTACTTAATATATTTATTTAGCATATTCACATTGTATTATGGTATAATAGATGTAAACAATTTCAATATTTTTTTTCTTCTCCATCACCAAATTTTAGGTAACTTCTTCACTAAAAAACTAAATCAAAAGACAATTAATTAATGACACATATTTCATATACGTTGGTAATAACTAAAATTATATAACGATGCTCGATAGTATATTTATTCAGCATATTCACATTGTATTAAGGTATAATAGATGTAAACAATTTCAATATTTTTCTTCTTCTCCATCACCAAATTTTAGTTAACTACTTCACTAAGAAACTAAATCAAAACACTATTAATTAAGGACACATATTTCATATACATTGGTAATAATTCAAATTATATAACGATGCTCGATAGTATATTTATTCAGCATATTTACGTTATATTGTGGTATAATAGATGTAAATAATTTCAATAATTTATTTCTTCTCTATAACCAAATTTTATGTTACTTCATCACTAAGAAACTAAGTTAAAAGACTATTAATAATTGACTCATATTTCATATACATTGGTAATAATTAATATTATATAACGATGCTCAATAGTATATTTATTTAGCATATTCACAGTGTATTATGGTATAATAGATGTAAACATTTCAATATTTTTCTTCTTCTCCATCACCAAATTTTATGTTTCTTCATCACTAAGAAACTAAGTTAAAAGACTATTAATTAATGACACATATTTCATATACGTTGCTAATAATTAAAATTATATATTGAGGCTCGATAGTATATTTATTAACCATATTCATATTGTATTATGGTATAATAAATGTAAACAATTTCAATATTTTTCTTCTTCACCATCACCAAATTTTAGGTTTCTTCATCACTAAGAAACTAAGTTAAAAGACTATTAATAATTAACTCATATTTCATATACATTGGTAATAATTAAAATTATATAATGAGGCTCGATAATATATTTATTCACCATATTCATACTGTATTATGTTATAACAGATATAAACAATTTCAATATTTTTCTTCTTCTCCATCACCAAATTTTAGGTAACTTCTTCACTAAGAAACTAAATCAAAAGATTATTAATTAATGACACATATTTCATATACATTGGTAATAACTAAAATTATATAACGACGCTCGATAATATATTTATTCAGCATATTCACATTGTATTATGGTATAATAGATGTAAACATTTTCAATATTTTACTTCTTCTCCATCACCAAATTTTAGGTTTCTTCATCACTAAGAAAATAATTTAAAAGACTATTAATTAACGACACATATTTCATATACATTGGTAATAATTAAAATTATATAATGAGGTTGGATAGTATATTTATTTACCATATTGATATTGTATTATGGTATAATAGATGTAAATAATTTCAATAATTTTTTTCTTCTCTATAACCAAATTTTATGTTACTTCATCACTAAGAAACTAAGTTAAAAGACTATTAATAATTGACTCATATTTCATATACATTGGTAATAATTAAAATTATATAACGATGCTCGATAGTATATTTATTTAGCATATTGTTGGATGAAGATATTGATGATATTATTAGAAGCAAAGTAAGTTAGACGTTTCGATTGAAATGAAGCAAAATGTCATGTTTCGAAATGGTAGAAGAAGTGCTTCGAATGGGCATATTAAAGCTTGGAGCTTCGAGTGACAGTTATGAGAGTATATTCAAAGAAGCCTCGAAATGATATCAAGGTTGTGTCTAAGAAATGCGTTCGAAGCAAAGAAGTGCCAAAACATTTGAAATTCAAATGCAAGCGGGATGTTTGAAATTTGAAATATATGCGCTGGAGCATTCGAAGACGCGTGGAAGCAAGAGAGAGGCATTGCTCTGCATGTTCTGAACATGGCAGAATCTTATAGCAAGACCGTTATGGTCGAAGTAGTATAAATAGAAGTCTTAGCATTAGGATTTCGTCTGTCATATCTATTGTACAAAAAAACTCAGTAAACATTCAAATTACCACATGGCTAGGGAAACGAATGCACGAGCAATGTACGTATGATAACACCACATGTTTATGATTTAATGAAAACTCTTTATCATTTCCAGTACTTTCCTTTATCTTTATGTCAATACCATTTACAAGTTTTTGCATTTAAAATGTTTTCATTCGAAGTCTTTTACTGATGCCTTGCATCTAAATGCTTTCTTTTCATTTCAAATACTTTACATTTCAGAAACTGTTATACATTTCATGCCTTTATCTTCAAGTTTTTATCATTCGAACACCTTTTTTACTTAAAGTCATTTTACAGTTCTCTTGCATTTAAACGCTTTCTTCATATTTCGAATCTTTTACATTCCAGAGAATCTTTTACATTAACTGTTTTTATGCTTCAAAGTCATTTACTTGTCTTTTATGCAGTTTTTACATGTCTTTACAATTTAACTTTATTCATGCAATTTAGTTTCGCGCACATTTACTTGATCACACCTTTAGATTTTTCAAAGTAAGTTAAGCACCTACACAACATTCTAAATACCAACCATGAATACCAGTTCGATCATGAGAGTTACCCTAATGACCAACACGTCCTAGGATCAATCTAGTCGATCCTGCGAGTTACCAGAGAAATTGAATAACAGTCAGTAAGATTATTCGATAGTTTGGAAGACTAGCGGTTGTTTACCAGAAATCACTGTAAACAAATTGGCACACCTGATGGGACCAATTGTTGGCCATTACGGAATTTAGAACAAAAATAAAGATTGTTGAGACGTAACCATTATAAAATTACCCTCTGAGTGATAAGTTTGTTGTTTTATGAACCTAAGAAGTGGTAAAATAACCAATAGCAACCAACCCTTATCCAGAAGAAAACGTTTGAACAAGATGTCTAATTCTAACAATCAACAAGTTGAACAAAATGCCCCACATACAACAGGCACTAATATGTCCGCTTCGATGGGAACATCTAATGTGATCCCTTCGAATGCACAGTCTGTTGCATCCTCTACCAGTAATATAGCCACTAATGGAATAAGTGGCATATCAACTAATAGTTCGATCCTAAGAAGTACTGGAACCATTGGTTATCCTGGGGGATTCGTCCCACCATCAGGGACACAAACCCATTTCGCCACCCCACTAACTAGACCACCCGGTTTCGATGGTAATAGAACCAGAAATTCCTCTTATGGAATGCCAACATCTTTTATGGCAGGTTTACACAATTCCACATCGAATTCATCACCACAATTAGGGTCTGGGTCTAGGGAGAATCAGTTTATGACAAATAACCAAGGGTCAATGGGTTATAGCGTAATGCCTATTTTAACCATAGAAAACCAGTTGGCTTTTAGGCAATTGATGGATGACAGTAACCATAATATGATAGGGGTATTAGCACAAACTATGCAGGAAATAATTTCCCCAATAGTACAAAATGTGACTGTGACAAACAGAGAAAACGCAGATAACATGAGTCGAATAGCAGATTTCTTTGCTCCCCCAGAGAGGCGTAGGCAGAATCAGGCAGGAGTTCGAGCAAACATACCTATTATGGAACAAGTTGCTAACGACCCAACCTATAGACCACCCAGAGAAGAAGTTAACTTGGGGGCAAGGACACAAAGGCTAGAAGCCCCAATGATCCAAGGCCCACAAAGGGAAATCATGGAACCAGGGGAAAGGGTCAAAAGGCTGGAAGTCCCAGAGTTTCGAGAAGAACAACCTAGGGGGGTTGTCATGGTGGGTCGAAATCAAGATGCTGATGTAGTCGTTCATAGAATTCGAAACGATAACATCTTGGCAGAAAACAATTTAACCACCATGATAGAGAGAGTCATGGCCCAGAATGGCCTCAACACAGGAATTAGAAGGCCAAATTAAGTTTCTCCTATATTAGACTACATAATGCATACTGATTTACCAAGGGGATATAAAGTCCCTAAGTTTACAAAGTTTGCTGGGGATACCAATGAGTCAACAGTCGAACATATAGCCAGATATCTAACCGAAGCGGGGGATATAGCCAATAATGAAGACCTCAGGATCAAGTATTTCCCAAGTTCCCTGACTAAAAACGCCTTCACATGGTTCACCACTTTGCCTCCTGGGTCCATTGATACTTGGGCTCTTTTGGAGAGATTATTCCATGAATAGTTTTACATGGGACAGTCAAAAATAAGTTTGAAGGAATTAGCCAGTGTCAAGAGAAAGTTCACTGAACCCATAGATGACTATCTGAATAGATTCAGGCTTTTGAAATCCAGATGTTACACAGTAGTGCCTGAACATGAGTTAGTCGAAATGGCCGCTGGTGGCTTGGATTACTCCATTCGAAAGAAACTAGACACTCAATATTTGAGGGATATGGCTCAGTTAGCCGATAGGGTTCGACAGGTCGAAAGGCTAAAGGCCGAAAAGGCCAGAGTCTTTAAAAATAACAAGAAGGAAAGGATCTCCTATGTTGGAACTGAGGAAGTAGAAGATTATCCTGAATTCGAATTCGAAGAGGTCGAAATCGACCCCGCTGAATTAAAACAGGCACCACCTTACTCCTGCAAATTATTAGTTCCCATAAAAGGGAAAGAGATTGTTGAAAATGAGAAAAGTGACAAATTCCCAAAGAAGGTTTATACCTTCGATGTCACTAAATGTGACGAGATTTTTGATTTACTTGTCAAAGATGGCCAACTCATTGTGCCATCAAATGTCAAAATACCTCCTTTAGATCAAAGAAAGAAAAGAGGATTTTGCAAATATCATAGTTTCCTAGGCCACAAAACCTCACAGTGTTTTCTTTTCAGGGACCTAATTCAGAATGCAATTAAAGATGGCAGACTGAAGTTTGCTGATAAAGAAAAAATGAAAGTGGACGAAGATCCTCTAGACGTCGCAGACACCAATTACTCCGAGCCTGCATGCATTGGAGAGATTAACATGGTGGAAGCTGAACAAAGTGATGCCCCAACAGGAGAGAAAGGTACTGAAAACGAAAGTTGGGTGATAGTCGAAGTCAATAAGGAGGTCACTGAAGACATCCACAAACAATCAGAGACTTCGATTGAAGCAGCACCTTTAGCTGTTGCAAAAGAAATCCAGGCTACTGAAGGCCAGGAAAACCAAAACCAAGAATTGACACAGGTCACTGAAGGCCTGAGGCTGGAATTGGAGAAAGTTCAAATCACGAAGCCAACCTCCCCTCAGAAAGAAATATGGGACACTTTAGGGGAACCCAGTGGAAAATTTGACTATTTGGTCAAATATTCTGCCCCAGAGAGTTCAAAGGTCCACATTGAAGATATAAAACCCACAGGATGGGGAGATGATGAAGCTAAGGGGGTGGATGTTGAGGTAAACATGGTGGATATCGAGAGACCTCGCTCTGAGATGGAGGAGGTAGAAAGATACTTAGAAAAAGAGAAGTATAAAATGGAGGATAATCATGCTGGAGATGCTAGTCTCAAGGATTACCTCATGACGTGCCACAAGGGAGATACAGGAATGATACTGTGCCCTAGGTGCAGCATCCTCTGCAATCAGAGAATCATTGCGAACTTCGAGAGGGTACAGAGGGCGCGAACTGGCAACAATTGGCGCCAGGATAACCAGCTATTTAGGTGTTATCCTAAGGCTGGAGAAAGTTTGCTGGAATTTGTGTTTCGCTGCTACAAAGGGGAAACCAAGTGTTTGATATGCCCAAGGTGTTCTGCTGTGTATGATCAAAGCATGGCCAAAGCCTTCGAAACAATTCCCTTCGCCCCTTGCTGGAACCATCAAGAAACTGTTCAGATGGGCCCACGTTTCGATAGCAAATACAAACAACGAAGGCCTGATAGCCCTCATCCCAAGGGTGCTCGAAGAGTGACGCTCAAACTCCCTATTGAAGTGCCAACAGACAGATGGATGCAAGTCAGAAATGACAAAGGCAAAGACAGATGGAGAAACACCAAACGAAACGCATGCCATGCTATGACATACAGAAGGCAATTCAACATAGAGAAGAGGGAAGAGGTGATATTAGAGAACTACAAAGGAAGGAACCCCATGTCGAGATCCCAGTGGCGAAGGCAACAGAGGATTCGAAAGGCTGAGAGGGAAGTTGTGGCAAATAAAGGGGCAACTTCAACAAAGAACCAAGGTGAATCTAGCACCAACAAACCCACACCAAAAAATCAAACTGGAGGCAAACCCCTAGTTAGTAGGAGGCTTTTCTCTGAAGTACAACTGGATGAACCAAAGGAATACACTCCAGGCCCAGAAGAAGATGAAGATATGATAACGGATAACTTCGAATCAGAGGGGGAGTCTTCGTTTAACCTAAACTGCAACATGGTATCTGTGATTCCCTGTGAATTTGGACAGGAAACTGAAATTGATGAATATGAGGAAGAAGATACCATAGACTTGATGAAGCATAGGCCTGTGTGCTACTATGTGATGGACAATGGGGCTGTCGAGGAGCAAAATGCGTTCTTCGAACGTCCAGAACCAGCTATGAAGAACCATCTTAAGCCACTATTTATTCGGGCAAAAGTTGGTGCCCATGGCGTGAATAAGGTTCTAGTGGATGGGGGTGCTGCAGTCAATTTGATACCCAACTTCATGCTGAAAAGATTAGAAATACGCGAAGGGGACATCAAGCCCCACAATATGGTTCTATCCAATTATGAAGGGAAAGTGGGCAAAACACTGGGGGTGGTTCAATTAGACTTGACAATAGGCTCAAGCTGTAGGCCCACCATGTTCATGGTGATCGAAGCCAAGGCCAACTACAACTTGTTGCTGGGAAGGGAGTGGATCCATGGCGTAGGGGTAGTTCCTTCGTCAATGCACCAGCGATTAGTTCTATGGAGAGAAGATGGGATCGTGGAAAACATTGAAGCAGACCAGAGTTACTTCATGTCAACAGTCAATTTAGTTGACAAGAGGAATTATGACAAGCATCTGGCAAAGATTGCCCCTTGTGTCCCAAATGATGAAATCAATGAAACCAGAAACGCCCACTACTATATGACCCTTCGCCATGATGGCCTGTACTGGGATAGAAGAATAATCAGTGATGACGAAGGAGTCGAAAATACTATACAAAGACGACCACCAGGCTGGGACTTCGACAACCTTACTCATGACTGAGTCCTCCTTTTTCAAAAGGATTTCGGCCTATATGGCTGAGAACGAATCAAAGGCGGCCTTAGAGGCTGAAATAAATAAATTGGCTGTGAAGATGAACGAAATAAGTGGGGATGGCTGGAAAGGCTCACCCTTTAAAGAAATTGAGATAGATCAAAGGCTGGACGCCATCTATGATAAAGAACCCTTAGGCTTCGAAAGGGACCCCATAGACTCAGGTGCCAAAATGTTGGCACAGGATCCACTCGAAGAAGTGAACTTAGGGGATGAAAACACGAAACGAATAACCTACATAAGTGAAAAACTTAGCCCAGGCCTCAAGCAGGAAGTGATCAAAGTCCTCAAGAAAAACAAAGATTGCTTCGCATGGGATTATGACGAAATGCCTGGTTTAAAGAGGGAGTTAGTCGAACACAGACTTCCAATCAAAGATGGCAAGAAGCCCATCAAACAAACTCCTAGAAGATTCGCACCAGCGGTTCTCACGAAGATTAAAGCGGAGATCGAAAGGTTGCTGCGTTGCAGATTCATCAGAACCACAAGGTATGTCGAATGGTTAGCAAATATAGTACCTGTTATTAAGAAAAATGGTTCTTTGAGAATCTGCATAGATTTTAGGGATTTAAACACTACAACCTCTAAGGATGAGTACTCCATGCCTGTGGCAGAAATGCTAGTAGACTCTGCTGCAGGGTTCGAATACTTGAGTATGTTAGATGGATACTCTGGGTATAATCAGATTTTTATTGCTGAAGAAGATGTTGCCGAGACAGCATTTCATTGCCCAGGAGCCTTAGGCACTTACGAATGGGTGGTGATGCCTTTTGGTTTAAAGAACGCTGAGGCAACTTATCAAAGGGCAATGAATTCGATTTTCCATGATTTCATTGAAACCTTTATGCAGGTGTATATTGATGATATAGTCATCAAATCTATATCTGCAGAAACACATTTGCATCATTTGAGCCAATCATTCGAACGAATGAGAAAACATGGCTTAAAGATGAATCCCCTTAAATGTGCATTTTTTGTGCAGGCTGGAGATTTCCTTGGTTTTGTGGTTCACAAGAAAGGGATTGAGATAAACCAGAACAAAACCAAAGCCATAATGGAGACGAAAGCACCTACGTTAAAAAGGGAGCTGCAATCTTTGCTAGGGAAGATTAACTTCCTCAGAAGGTTCATTTCAAATCTGAGTGGAAGAACCCAAGCTTTCTCTCTGTTGCTTCGTCTAAAGCAAGGCCAAGCCTTCGAATGGAACGAAGCCCATCAGGAGGCATTTGACAAGATAAAGAGATACCTCTCTCAGCCTCCTATCTTGTCTCCACCTTCATGGGGGAAGCCCATGAGATTGTACATATCTGCCTCTGAAGTTAGTATAGGTTGTATGTTAGCACAAGAAGATAGCAATGGTATCGAAAGAGCCATATACTATTTAAGTAGAGTATTGAATGATGCAGAGACCAGATATAGCAACTTAGAAAAGCTATATCTCTGTTTGTATTTCTCTTGTATGAAACTCAAGTATTATATAAAGCCTGTTGATGTTTATGTTTCATCTCATTTTGATGTCATTAAACACATGCTTTCAAAACCAATAATGCATAGCAGAGTTGGTAAATGGGCTTTAGCCTTAACAAAATATTCTTTGACTTTCATGCCTTTAAAAGCTGTGAAAGGCCAAGTGATTTCTGATTTCATTGTGGACCATTCATTGGTTGAGCAGACTGTCATGAGTTACGTCGAAATGCAACCATGGAAATTATACTTTGATGGTTCGACTCACAGGAATGGAAGTGGTGTTGGAGTCCTTCTAATTTCTCCTGAAGGAATTCCAACAAAATTCAAGTATAAATTCGATGGTCCTCGTTGCTCGAACAACGAAGCTGAGTACGAAGCGCTCATTGTTGGACTTGAAGCTTTGTTGGAATTGGGGGCAACTAGAGTCGAAATTAAAGGAGACTCAGAATTAGTGGTCAAGCAAATAACAAAGGAGTATAAATGCATAAAGGAAAACCTGATGATATACTTCGTCATAGTTAACAGGCTACTTAGGAAATTCGAATACATGGATATTCAACATATACCAAGAATAGAAAACCAAGAACCAAATGACTTAGCACAGTTGGCTTCAGGTTATAAAGTTTCTGCCAGAAACTTTGAAGATTTAGTTGAATTAAGAGGTAGAGTTATGGCTACTAGATTCACACCATCAGATCTAGAGAGTATGAAATTGGGGTATGCTGAGAAACAGGGATTCGAAATATTAGCCATAAACACTTTATCAGATGCAGATTGGCAAAGTCCACTGGTGAGTTATTTAACAAACCCAACTCTGAATGTTGATAGGAAGATAAAATATAGAGCATTGTCATATGTCCTCATGGGAAACGAATTGTTCAAAAAGACCCAAGAAGGCGTATTACTGAAGTGCCTAAGAGAGAGTGAGGCATACTTAGCATTGTCAGAAGTCCACAATGGGGCATGTGGGGCACATCAAGCAGGTCATAAAATGAAATGGCTGTTATTTTGATATGGCATGTATTGGCCTAGCATGCTCAAAGATTGTATAGACTTTGCTAAAGGATGTGAGGAATGTCAGAAACATGCAGGGATTCAACATGCCCCTGCAAGTGAGTTGCATTCAATCATCAAACCATGTCCATTTAGAGGATGGGCATTGGATTTAATAGGAGAAATAAATCCTGCTTCGTCTAAAGGACAGAAATATATCTTGGTAGGAATAGACTATTTTACCAAGTGGATTGAAGCAGTACCATTAATAGTTGCTGATCAAGAGGCTATTATTGAATTTATACAGAAACACATTATCTATAGGTTCGGATTGCCAGAGAGCATAACCACAGACCAAGGCTCTGTTTTTACTGGTAGAAAAATGCAAGAATTTGCCCAAGAAATGGGGTTTAGATTACTAACATCAACGCCATATTATGCTCAAGCAAATGGTCAAGTTGAAGCAGCTAATAAAGTGATAATAGGGTTAATCAAGAAACATATTGGTAAAAAGCCAAGGAACTGGCACAAAACTTTGGACCAAATACTATGGGCCTGTAGAACATCTCCTAAGGAAGCTACTAACACCACGCCTTTCCAACTCACATTTGGTCATGATGCAGTTCTTCCAGTAGAAATTCATCTGCAATCAGTTCGAATTCAAAGACAAAACAAAGTTCCAGCTGCATTATATTGGGAGATGATGATGAATGAGTTAGTGGAATTGGACGAAGTTAGATTACATGCATTGGAAATCTTGATGAGACAAAAAGAAAGAGTGGCCAGGACATATAACAAAAGGGTGAAAAGGAAGGCATTCATTATTAATGACTTAGTTTGGAAAGTCATATTGCCCATGGACAAGAAAAATAAAACGTTAGGTAAATGGTCACCTCATTGGGAAGGGCCTTTTCGAATACTAAAGGTATTCTCAAACAATGCATATGAAATCAAAGAGCTGATGGATGATAAACGTATCCTAAAGGTTAATGGGAAATATTTAAAGAAATATAAGCCACGCCTGCAGGAGATCCGAATAGTAACAACGTAATCAAAATATCATAAAAATGCCAAAATGGCAATATGGGATGCCAAAATGGCGTTGTTCGAATATTACATATAAAAAACCAAATTTAATCAAATGAACATTGAGATTTAGAAATAGGAATTATTCTTCAATCTATTGAAGGTACTTCGAAAAGACTCAAGCCTTTGCTGAGCAAAATGTCTTGCCCCCTCTAAGGTGGCCACTTCTCCCTTGAGTTGTTCTGTAGTTTCCATTTCTGCAAGCCCCTGGTTGAGAAGCTCTTCGAATTGGTTACCAGCAGTATTGGTTTCGTAGGCTAATTGTTATTCTGTAGCCTCTTTAACCTTCTGTTGAAGTTCCTGAATTTGCCTTTCCCAGAGAAGGATGGACTCAGCTCGAGCCTCATAATCAGTTTTTGCTTGCTTTAGATGCATGGCTTGATCCTTAGCTTCTTGAGAGAGTTTCAAAGCTTGTTCATAAGCAGCATCCATTGCAGTGCATTTTTCTTGAACCTTTCTGGCAGCAAATTCATCTTGGAGAAGGTACCCAGTCACGTTGTCCAGCAAAGATTGAAGATCGAACAAGATAGTGCTAACTGGCAAGGAGCAGGTAGCAAGGTTGACCTTTGTAAGCAACTCCTTCATAGTGTAGCAAGAAGTGCTATCCTGTTTGAGCACTTCGAATATATCCACATCAAGAATTGTTCTCCTGATCCTGTTAAGAAGTACAATTCTTTCATCTGTGGGCAGCGGATGGCTAGTCGAACTTGTGCCAGCCCTAGCAGGTGGAATATCCCTTTGAGCCAGCTTCGCCTTCATGTACCCAATAGGGTCATTTCGTCTTAGGAGAGCAACCTCCTCTTCAGTCATTCGGGACAAAAACGGTTGAGGGAGTTCCAAACGCAGGGGAGTCACGTCCATTTCGACTTCCATGGGTTTATTGGTTGTGTCACCATCCCCTTCATTTGTTTCGTGCTCATTATCTTCTTCATCGTCATCCAAATCCACCACTTCGATGTCTTCGTTTTCGCTACTATTTGCATTGGACTCTGTCCCAGCAGTCGAACCATCGTTGGCATCTCCTTCCTCAGACCCTTCTTCTGCAGATTCTTTGTTTCTTTGACCAGAATCAGCTTTCTCTCCTTCAGCGTGAGTGTCCTTTGGGTCCTCTTAAAGGGTTTCAAGAGGGGACTTTTGAAGAGAAGTTCTTTGTAAAGCCTCTGCAGATTCATGAAGTGTTGCTTCATTTGTTTCTCTTAGAGGAGGAGAAGTACTCTGATCATCTTGCTGCTCAGAAGCCCCAGCAAGAACCGCCATATTGGAGGAACCTTTATTCTGTACAAGGTTGCTGGAATCTCCTTGAGGAGAAGAGTTGATCGGAGCAGCAACTTTTGATGGTGAGGTCGAAGCGGTAAGAGCTGGATTTAAAATATCCTGCAAGAAGCAAAAGAATATTAAAAGCATGCACCAAGGTAATGAATAATTATTCTGTCAAAGATTTAATGTTCAAAATTACCTGTGGACTCTCAGAAGAGAGGTTGCTAGCTATGCGTTCCAACATTACGTTGGAGGTCGAAGATGGAATTTTGGATTTAGGTGAGGGAGCAACATCCCTGGAATCGAGTCCAGAGACACTAGTTGGTACAACACTTTTTGAAATATCCTTCTTCTGCTTCTTCTTCGAAGTAGCTGGTAAATTTCCTCCAGCCTTGGGGTCTTCCCCAGTGGTGTTTGATTTTCGCTTCTTTGGAGTGGTAGGCGGAAGTTTGTTGGTCTGAAAAGATTTTAAAACAAAGATTTAGATGCAAATCATGAAACATTAGTGAATTCGAAACATCAAGGCTAAGTGATTACCCGTGGAGTTGGAGCATTGGCTATTACTGGTGTTGTTGTTGTTATTGCAGCAAGTGTTGTTGGTTCGGATGGAGTCACATTGTCAATGGTTTCGATAGAGGCTTGAGAGGCGCTCCCTTCTTTTGACTTTGAAGCGGCAGTCTTTATCCTGATGGCTGAAAATCGAAACAATTAAGGCAAAAGTTAACGATATAGAAAATGAGAAACGTTTGGGATTTTCCCAAGCATTCGCACCTGTGCCTTGATCAGATTTAATCGACATGGCAGAAAGGTCATAGAGAAGATGTCCTGGGAAATCGTGGAGCCAGTGTCGAGCCCATGTCACAGTCTCAGATGGCTTTGGTTTCTTTTGAAGATATTTGAACATTTCTTTGCAAGTGAACCACCAAGGGTATGGAGGAAACTAAGCCAGAGCCAGTTCTGAGGTAGGTAATCTAGGAAATTTAGATGGATGCATTTCGAATGCCAACCTATACCTATCGTCAGGTGATAACCCTGAAGGAAGTTTAACTTAAACTTTTTCTTTGAATTTTTCCTTCAAGGTCTCAGCCGCTTGATGCACCGTGGATTCCAAGTGTGTGGGATCATAAGTAGTTTCGAAATAATTTTGAAAAGCCTTAATCTCTTTGGAATGAGTAAACATACCTTTCTTGGATGGTACCTGCACATCGAATGCATCAGTTAGTTTCTGCTGAATAGTAAGAGTATTGAACATATAAGTCTGATAGAACTTTGTCCACCATTCCAGAAACCCCTTTGTTGTAAGGTGTGTAGGTTCGAAGGTTATGAGTTCAAAGTGGGCGAAGCCTTGGTATTGTTCCTGCTGTTGTTTGGCTTCTCTAGCCTTGAAGGTTCGCCCAGAGGTAATGGCATTTTCCGTTTGAAATAGGGGTTCAGGAATTAGTTGGCACAAGCCAAACTGTCTCGAAACGAAGTTGGGCTGATAAGCGAAAAGGAAAATCTGATTCTTAGCAGGAGTTATTCTTGAAGAGATTAGTCTGGGTAGCAAAAAGGCTCTCCATACATCTTGAATTTTTTGCTTTTGACGGCTTCTGAGAGAGCCATGGTGAACCATGAAGGTCCATGAGCCCTTGAAGCAAAAGGCGCCATGGTCTCTTCGAACTTATGCCTCTTGGAGAATATCATGATATATTTTGAGAATAGGACTTTGAAGTCATCCTTATCATCGTTTGGGGTTAGTCTTCGCAGCCTAGTGCCTTCGATGATTCTATCCTCTATTTCAGGGACTTGTTCAGCAATAGTGTTGGCCGTTGATAATGAAGGTTCGAACATGGCATTTAGCCATAACTGAAGTAGCCAGAAAGGGCCAGCTAGCAGGATATTCTTGGAGGTGTGAGATTTTAGACTCGAAACAGCTGACCTTAGACTTTCATAAAGATCAACTAATAGCAGTTCGCTTAAGCACACCCTCTGATTCTCATGCAAATCTCAAGCTAGAGGAATAAACCTACTGGCTACCTGTAGGGATCTGCTGCAAAAGACATACCTTGACAACCATAAGGTAAGGAAAGCAATGTGTTCTACATCCGACACACTGTCTCCTTCAGTATGATAGTGGCTGATAAACTTTGAAAAGCTTGCTAGCTTGACTTCGAATTCGATAATACTCGAATGCTCTTCATTGTCAGGGATATATGTTTCCCCTATTGGTGATAGCCCAGTAATGGCCGCTATGTCAAAAAAGGTAGGGGTAATCATTCCACCAGGGAGATGGAAAGTATTGTACGTACTGTCCCAGAAATACAAGGACGCGAATAACAATGGGTGGCTATAAGTAAAACATGGTTTCGACAGTTTAATCAAGTTGTAGATACCTAACTCTTCCCATTGCTGGGATTTCTTAGCTTCTACCTTATTAAACCAGTTATGATAAGCCGTGTCGGAGGTGGGGCAAGATCGAAACGATTTGAAGTTACTCTTTACATAATCTAGTATGAAAGGGTCCTTAGGGGGAACGATTGGATTTTCTACGGTGGTTGAATCAAAAGACTCTATAGTCTTGGGGCTATCCATTTTATTAAACAGAGGTTTGAAATTATAGCAAACTGGGAAAATTTTTCTGGTGTCTTTTAAAATTTCAAAAACTGTAAGAGGGCCCATTAAAGCTAACCTCTTACCAGCAGCATTAGTAGAAATTAGTACCTGGGATGCATAAAGCATTTCTTTCTCTTTTGAGATCATCTGGGGAACAAGAACAGATTGACCTTGGTAGGTGCCAACCTTGCTTTCCATTGTGGTTCCTGTGGTCTTTCCTTTCATTTTGGAAGCCTTTTTTAGTTGAGATGAAGTTGAAGAAGACATTGTTGGAAGAATGTTGGAAATTTAGGGTTTCGGTGAGAAAAGAGGAAGAAAAGATTCAGAAAGTAGGAAGAAAAGAAAAGACTAAGTTGATGGGTTTTTTATAATGTGGAAGTTTAAGCATCCATTGAGTAAGGTTGTGATACGTGGTAATCGTGGGTTGGTTTGATGAAGAGGTGGCGTAAAGTTAACATTGGTAATAGGCGTGATTAAAGATAATCATTGTTTTGTAACTGCACCATGCTGTGAAATGGTTCAAGGCGGTTAAGGAATCTGAAAAGCGTTGTGATTGACGTGACTGGATTCATATGTAATAAATGTTACGATGATTCGAAGGTCGCATCAAAATCTTGTGTATATGTTTAAAATAAGTATTTCTCAAAGGAATCGAAATACATATTTTAAAAGGGCATTTTGTTGGTTGAAGATTTTGATGATATTATTAGAAGCAAAGTAAGTTGGACGTTTCGATTGAAATGAAGCAAAACGTCATGTTTCGAAATGGTAGAAGCAGTGCTTCGAATGGGCATATTAAAGCTTGGAGCTTCGAGTGACAGTTATGAGAGTATATTCAAAGAAGCCTCAAAATGATAACAAGGTTATGTCTAAGAAATGCGTTCGAAGCGAAGAAGTGCCAAAACATTTGAAAATCAAATGCAAGCGGGATGTTCGAAATTTGAAATATATGCGCTGGAGCATTCGAAGACGCGTGGAAGCAAGAGAGAGGCATTGCTCTGCATGTTCTGAACGTGGCAGAATCTTATAGCAAGACCGTTATGGTCGAAGTAGTATAAATAGAAGTCTTAGCATTAGGATTTCGTGTGTCATATCTATTGTACAAAAAAACTCAGTAAACATTCAAATTACCACATGGCTAGGGAAACGAATGCACGAGCAATGTACGTATGATAACACCACATGTTTATGATTTAATGAAAACTCTTTATCATTTCCAGTACTTTCCTTTATCTTTATGTCAATACCATTTACAAGTTTTTGCATTTAAAATGTTTTCATTCGAAGTCTTTTACTGATGCCTTGCATCTAAATGCTTTCTTTTCATTTCAAATACTTTACATTTCAGAAACTGTTATACATTTCATGCCTTTATCTTCAAGTTTTTATCATTCGAACACCTTTTTTACTTAAAGTCATTTTACAGTTCTCTTGCATTTAAACGCTTTCTTCATATTTCGAATCTTTTACATTCCAGAGAATCTTTTACATTAACTGTTTTTATGCTTCGAAGTCATTTACTTGTCTTTTATGCAGTTTTTACATGTCTTTACAATTTAACTTTATTCATGCAATTTAGTTTCGCGCACATTTACTTGATCACACCTTTAGATTTTTCAAAGTAAGTTAAGCACCTACACAACATTCTAAATACCAACCATGAATACCAGTTCGATCATGAGAGTTACCCTAATGACCAACACGTCCTAGGATCAATCTAGTCGATCCTGCGAGTTACCAGAGAAATTGAATAACAGTCAGTAAGATTATTCGATAGTTTGGAAGACTAGCGGTTGTTTACCAGAAATCACTGTAAACAAATTGGCACACCTGATGGGACCAATTGTTGGCCATTACGGAATTTAGAACAAAAATAAAGATTGTTGAGACGTAACCATTATAAAATTACCCTCTGAGTGATAAGTTTGTTGTTTTATGAACCTAAGAAGTGGTAAAATAACCAATAGCAACCAACCCTTATCCAGAAGAAAACGTTTGAACAAGATGTCTAATTCTAACAATCAACAAGTTGAACAAAATGCCCCACATACAACAGGCACTAATATGTCCGCTTCGATGGGAACATCTAATGTGATCCCTTCGAATGCACAGTCTGTTGCATCCTCTACCAGTAATATAGCCACTAATGGAATAAGTGGCATATCAACTAATAGTTCGATCCTAAGAAGTACTGGAACCATTGGTTATCCTGGGGGATTCGTCCCACCATCAGGGACACAAACCCATTTCGCCACCCCACTAACTAGACCACCCGGTTTCGATGGTAATAGAACCAGAAATTCCTCTTATGGAATGCCAACATCTTTTATGGCAGGTTTACACAATTCCACATCGAATTCATCACCACAATTAGGGTCTGGGTCTGGGGAGAATCAGTTTATGACAAATAACCAAGGGTCAATGGGTTATAGCACAATGCCTATTTTAACCATAGAAAACCAGTTGGCTTTTAGGCAATTGATGGATGACAGTAACCATAATATGATAGGGGTATTAGCACAAACTATGCAGGAAATATTTTCCCCAATAGTACAAAATGTGACTGTGACAAACAGAGAAAACGCAGATAACATGAGTCGAATAGCAGATTTCTTTGCTCCCCCAGAGAGGCGTAGGCAGAATCAGGCGGGAGTTCGAGCAAACATACCTATTATGGAACAAGTTGCTAACGACCCAACCTATAGACCACCCAGAGAAGAAGTTAACTTGGGGGCAAGGACACAAAGGCTAGAAGCCCCAATGATCCAAGGCCCACAAAGGGAAATCATGGAACCAGGGGAAAGGGTCAAAAGGCTGGAAGTCCCAGAGTTTCGAGAAGAACAACCTAGGGGGGTTGTCATGGTAGGTCGAAATCAAGATGCTGATGTAGTCGTTCATAGAATTCGAAACGATAACATCTTGGCAGAAAACAATTTAACCACCATGATAGAGAGAGTCATGGCCCAGAATGGCCTCAACACAGGAATTAGAAGGCCAAATTAAGTTTCTCCTATATTAGACTACATAATGCATACTGATTTACCAAGGGGATATAAAGTCCCTAAGTTTACAAAGTTTGCTGGGGATACCAATGAGTCAACAGTCGAACATATAGCCAGATATCTAACCGAAGCGGGGGATATAGCCAATAATGAAGACCTCAGGATCAAGTATTTCCCAAGTTCCCTGACTAAAAACGCCTTCACATGGTTCACCACTTTGCCTCCTGGGTCCATTGATACTTGGGCTCTTTTGGAGAGATTATTCCATGAATAGTTTTACATGGGACAGTCAAAAATAAGTTTGAAGGAATTAGCCAGTGTCAAGAGAAAGTTCACTGAACCCATAGATGACTATCTGAATAGATTCAGGCTTTTGAAATCCAGATGTTACACAGTAGTGCATGAACATGAGTTAGTCGAAATGGCCGCTGGTGGCTTGGATTACTCCATTCAAAAGAAACTAGACACTCAATATTTGAGGGATATGGCTCAGTTAGCCGATAGGGTTCGACAGGTCGAAAGGCTAAAGGCCGAAAAGGCCAGAGTCTTTAAAAATAACAAGAAGGAAAGGATCTCCTATGTTGGAACTGAGGAAGTAGAAGATTATCCTGAATTCGAATTCGAAGAGGTCGAAATCGACCCCGCTGAATTAAAACAGGCACCACCTTACTCCTGCAAATTATTAGTTCCCATAAAAGGGAAAGAGATTGTTGAAAATGAGAAAAGTGACAAATTCCCAAAGAAGGTTTATACCTTCGATGTCACTAAATGTGACGAGATTTTTGATTTACTTGTCAAAGATGGCCAACTCATTGTGCCATCAAATGTCAAAATACCTCCTTTAGATCAAAGAAAGAAAGAGGATTTTGCAAATATCATAGTTTCCTAGGCCACAAAACCTCACAGTGTTTTCTTTTCAGGGACCTAATTCAGAATGCAATTAAAGATGGCAGACTGAAGTTTGCTGATAAAGAAAAAATGAAAGTGGACGAAGATCCTCTAGACGTCGCAGACACCAATTACTCCGAGCCTGCATGCATTGGAGAGATTAACATGGTGGAAGCTGAACAAAGTGATGCCCCAACAGAGAGAAAGGTACTGAAAACGAAAGCTGGGTGATAGTCGAAGTCAATAAGGAGGTCACTGAAGACATCCACAAACAATCAGAGACTTCGATTGAAGCAGCACCTTTAGCTGTTGCAAAAGAAATCCAGGCTACTGAAGGCCAGGAAAACCAAAACCAAGAATTGACACAGGTCACTGAAGGCCTGAGGCTGGAATTGGAGAAAGTTCAAATCACGAAGCCAACCTCCCCTCAGAAAGAAATATGGGACACTTTAGGGGAACCCAGTGGAAAATTTTACTATTTGGTCAAATATTCTGCCCAGAGAGTTCAAAGGTCCACATTGAAGATATAAAACCCACAGGATGGGGAGATGATGAAGCTAAGGGGGTGGATGTTGAGGTAAACATGGTGGATATCGAGAGACCTCGCTCTGAGATGGAGGAGGTAGAAAGATACTTAGAAAAAGAGAAGTATAAAATGGAGGATAATCATGCTGGAGATGCTAGTCTCAAGGATTACCTCATGACGTGCCACAAGGGAGATACAGGAATGATACTGTGCCCTAGGTGCAGCATCCTCTGCAATCAGAGAATCATTGCGAACTTCGAGAGGGTACAGAGGGCGCGAACTGGCAACAACTGGCGCCAGGATAACCAGCTATTTAGGTGTTATCCTAAGGCTGGAGAAAGTTTGCTGGAATTTGTGTTTCGCTGCTTACAAAGGGGGAAACCAAGTGTTTGATATGCCCAAGGTGTTCTGCTGTGTATGATCAAAGCATGGCCAAAGCCTTCGAAACAATTCCCTTCGCCCCTTGCTGGAACCATCAAGAAACTGTTCAGATGGGCCCACGTTTCGATAGCAAATACAAACAACGAAGGCCTGGTAGCCCTCATCCCAAGGGTGCTCGAAGAGTGACGCTCAAACTCCCTGCTGAAGTGCCAACAGACAGATGGATGCAAGTCAGAAATGACAAAGGCAAAGACAGATGGAGAAACACCAAACGAAACGCATGCCATGCTATGACATACAGAAGGCAATTCAACATAGAGAAGAGGGAAGAGGTGATATTAGAGAACTACAAAGGAAGGAACCCCATGTCGAGATCCCAGTGGCGAAGGCAACAGAGGATTCGAAAGGCTGAGAGGGAAGTTGTGGCAAATAAAGGGGCAACTTCAACAAAGAACCAAGGTGAATCTAGCACCAACAAACCCACACCAAAAAATCAAACTGGAGGCAAACCCCTAGTTAGTAGGAGGCTTTTCTCTGAAGTACAACTGGATGAACCAAAGGAATACACTCCAGGCCCAGAAGAAGATGAAGATATGATAACGGATAACTTCGAATCAGAGGGGGAGTCTTCGTTTAACCTAAACTGCAACATGGTATCTGTGATTCCCTGTGAATTTGGACAGGAAACTGAAATTGATGAATATGAGGAAGAAGATACCATAGACTTGATGAAGCATAGGCCCTCTGTGTGGCTACTATGTGATGGACAATGGGGCTGTCGAGGAGCAAAATGCGTTCTTCGAACGTCCAGAACCAGCTATGAAGAACCATCTTAAGCCACTATTTATTCGGGCAAAAGTTGGTGCCCATGGCGTGAATAAGGTTCTAGTGGATGGGGGTGCTGCAGTCAATTTGATACCCAACTTCATGCTGAAAAGATTAGAAATACGCGAAGGGGACATCAAGCCCCACAATATGGTTCTATCCAATTATGAAGGGAAAAGTGGGCAAAACACTGGGGGTGGTTCAATTAGACTTGACAATAGGCTCAAGCTGTAGGCCCACCATGTTCATGGTGATCGAAGCCAAGGCCAACTACAACTTGTTGCTGGGAAGGGAGTGGATCCATGGCGTAGGGGTAGTTCCTTCGTCAATGCACCAGCGATTTATGGAGAGAAGATGGGATCGTGGAAAACATTGAAGCAGACCAAAGTTTATTCATGTCAACAGTCAATTTAGTTGACAAGAGGAATTATGACAAGCATCTGGCAAAGATTGCCCCTTGTGTCCCAAATGATGAAATCAACGAAACCAGAAACGCCCACTACTATATGACCCTTCGCCATGATGGCCTGTACTGGGATAGAAGAATAATCAGTGATGACGAAGGATTCGAAAATACTATACAAAGACGACCACCAGGCTGGGACTTCGACAACCTTACTCATGACTGAGTCCTCCTTTTTCAAAAGGATTTCGGCCTATATGGCTGAGAACGAATCAAAGGCGGCCTTAGAGGCTGAAATAAATAAATTGGCTGTGAAGATGAACGAAATAAGTGGGGATGGCTGGAAAGGCTCACCCTTTAAAGAAATTGAGATAGATCAAAGGCTGGACGCCATCTATGATAAAGAACCCTTAGGCTTCGAAAGGGACCCCATAGACTCAGGTGCCAAAATGTTGGCACAGGATCCACTCGAAGAAGTGAACTTAGGGGATGAAAACACGAAACGAATAACCTACATAAGTGAAAAACTTAGCCCAGGCCTCAAGCAGGAAGTGATCGAAGTCCTCAAGAAAAACAAAGATTGCTTCACATGGGATTATGACGAAATGCCTGGTTTAAAGAGGGAGTTAGTCGAACACAGACTTCCAATCAAAGATGGCAAGAAGCCCATCAAACAAACTCCTAGAAGATTCGCACCAGCGGTTCTCACGAAGATTAAAGCGGAGATCGAAAGGTTGTTGCGTTGCAGATTCATCAGAACCACAAGGTATGTCGAATGGTTAGCAAATATAGTACCTGTTATTAAGAAAAATGGTTCTTTGAGAATCTGCATAGATTTTAGGGATTTAAACACTACAACCTCTAAGGATGAGTACTCCATGCCTGTGGCAGAAATGCTAGTAGACTCTGCTGCAGGGTTCGAATACTTGAGTATGTTAGATGGATACTCTGGGTATAATCAGATTTTTATTGCTGAAGAAGATGTTGCCGAGACAACATTTCATTGCCCAGGAGCCTTAGGCACTTACGAATGGGTGGTGATGCATTTTGGTTTAAAGAACGCTGAGGCAACTTATCAAAGGGCAATGAATTCGATTTTCCATGATTTCATTGAAACCTTTATGCAGGTGTATATTGATGATATAGTCATCAAATCTATATCTGCAGAAACACATTTGCATCATTTGAGCCAATCATTCGAACGAATGAGAAAACATGGCTTAAAGATGAATCCCCTTAAATGTGCATTTTTTGTGCAGGCTGGAGATTTCCTTGGTTTTGTGGTTCACAAGAAAGGGATTGAGATAAACCAGAACAAAACCAAAGCCATAATGGAGACGAAAGCACCTACGTTAAAAAGGGAGCTGCAATCTTTGCTAGGGAAGATTAACTTCCTCAGAAGGTTCATTTCGAATCTGAGTGGAAGAACCCAAGCTTTCTCTCTGTTGCTTCGTCTAAAGCAAGGCCAAGCCTTCGAATGGAACGAAGCCCATCAGGAGGCATTTGACAAGATAAAGAGATACCTCTCTCAGCCTCCTATCTTGTCTCCACCTTCATGGGGGAAGCCCATGAGATTGTACATATCTTCCTCTGAAGTTAGTATAGGTTGTATGTTAGCACAAGAAGATAGCAATGGTATCGAAAGAGCCATATACTATTTAAGTAGAGTATTGAATGATGCAGAGACCAGATATAGCAACTTAGAAAAGCTATATCTCTGTTTGTATTTCTCTTGTATGAAACTCAAGTATTATATAAAGCCTGTTGATGTTTATGTTTCATCTCATTTTGATGTCATTAAACACATGCTTTCAAAACCAATAATGCATAGCAGAGTTGGTAAATGGGCTTTAGCCTTAACAAAATATTCTTTGACTTTCATGCCTTTAAAAGCTGTGAAAGGCCAAGTGATTTCTGATTTCATTGTGGACCATTCATTGGTTGAGCAGACTGTCATGAGTTACGTCGAAATGCAACCATGGAAATTATACTTTGATGGTTCGACTCACAGGAATGGAAGTGGTGTTGGAGTCCTTCTAATTTCTCCTGAAGGAATTCCAACAAAATTCAAGTATAAATTAGATGGTCCCCGTTGCTCGAACAACGAAGCTGAGTACGAAGCGCTCATTGTTGGACTTGAAGCTTTGTTGGAATTGGAGGCAACTAGAGTCGAAATTAAAGGAGACTCAGAATTAGTGGTCAAGCAAATAACAAAGGAGTATAAATGCATAAAGGAAAACCTGATGATATACTTCGTCATAGTTAACAGGCTACTTAGGAAATTCGAATACATGGATATTCAACATATACCAAGAATAGAAAACCAAGAAGCAAATGACTTAGCACAGTTGGCTTCAGGTTATAAAGTTTCTTCCAGAAACTTTGAAGATTTAGTTGAATTAAGAGGTAGAGTTATGGATACTAAATTCACACCATCAGATCTAGAGAGTATGAAATTGGGGTATGCTGAGAAACAGGGATTCGAAATATTAGCCATAAACACTTTATCAGATGCAGATTGGCAAAGTCCACTGGTGAGTTATTTAACAAACCCAACTCTGAATGTTGATAGGAAGATAAAATATAGAGCATTGTCATATGTCCTCATGGGAAACGAATTGTTCAAAAAGACCCAAGAAGGCGTATTACTGAAGTGCCTAAGAGAGAGTGAGGCATACTTAGCATTGTCAGAAGTCCACAATGGGGCATGTGGGGCACATCAAGCAGGTCATAAAATGAAATGGCTGTTATTTTGATATGGCATGTATTGGCCTAGAATGCTCAAAGATTGTATAGACTTTGCTAAAGGATGTGAGGAATGTCAGAAACATGCAGGGATTCAACATGCCCCTGCAAGTGAGTTGCATTCAATCATCAAACCATGTCCATTTAGAGGATGGGCATTGGATTTAATAGGAGAAATAAATCCTGCTTCGTCTAAAGGACATAAATATATCTTGGTAGGAATAGACTATTTTACCAAGTGGATCGAAGCAGTACCATTAATAGTTGCTGATCAAGAGGCTATTATTGAATTTATACAGAAACACATTATCTATAGGTTCGGATTGCCAGAGAGCATAACCACAGACCAAGGCTCTGTTTTTACTGGTAGAAAAATGCAAGAATTTGCCCAAGAAATGGGGTTTAGATTACTAACATCAACGCCATATTATGCTCAAGCAAATGGTCAAGTTGAAGCAGCTAATAAAGTGATAATAGGGTTAATCAAGAAACATATTGGTAAAAAGCCAAGGAACTGGCACAAAACTTTGGACCAAATACTATGGGCCTGTAGAACATCTCCTAAGGAAGCTACTAACACCACGCCTTTCCAACTCACATTTGGTCATGATGCAGTTCTTCCAGTAGAAATTCATCTGCAATCAGTTCGAATTCAAAGACAAAACAAAGTTCCAGCTGCATTATATTGGGAGATGATGATGAATGAGTTAGTGGAATTGGACGAAGTTAGATTGCATGCATTGGAAATCTTGATGAGACAAAAAGAAAGAGTGGCCAGGACATATAACAAAAGGGTGAAAAGGAAGGCATTCATTATTAATGACTTAGTTTGGAAAGTCATATTGCCCATGGACAAGAAAAATAAAACGTTAGGTAAATGGTCACCTCATTGGGAAGGGCCTTTTCGAATACTAAAGGTATTCTCAAACAATGCATATGAAATCAAAGAGCTGATGGATGATAAACGTATCCTAAAGGTTAATGGGAAATATTTAAAGAAATATAAGCCACGCCTGCAGGAGATTCGAATAGTAACAACGTAATCAAAATATCATAAAAATGCCAAAATGGCAATATGGGATGCCAAAATGGCGTTGTTCGAATATTACATATAAAAAACCAAATTTAATCAAATGAACATTGAGATTTAGAAATAGGAATTATTCTTCAATCTATTGAAGGTACTTCAAAAAGACTCAAG
Source organism: Vicia faba (assembly GCA_948472305.1). Classification (NCBI taxonomy): domain Eukaryota; kingdom Viridiplantae; phylum Streptophyta; class Magnoliopsida; order Fabales; family Fabaceae; genus Vicia; species Vicia faba. Next base: position 179,050 of record CATIWC010002762.1, on the reverse strand, counting down.
CCTTTGCTGAGCAAAATGTCTTGCCCCCTCTAAGGTGGCCACTTCTCCCTTGAGTTGTTCTGCAGTTTCCATTTCTGCAAGCCCCTGGTTGAGAAGCTCTTCGAATTGGTTACCAGCAGTATTGGTTTCGTAGGCTAATTGTTATTCTGTAGCCTCTTTAACCTTCTGTTGAAGTTCCTGAATTTGCCTTTCCCAGAGAAGGATGGACTCAGCTCGAGCCTCATAATCAGTTTTTGCTTGCTTTAGATGCATGGCTTGATCCTTAGCTTCTTGAGAGAGTTTCAAAGCTTTTCATAAGCAGCATCCATTGCAGTGCATTTTTCTTGAACCTTTCTGGCAGCAAATTCATCTTGGAGAAGGTACCCAGTCACGTTGTCCAGCAAAGATTGAAGATCGAACAAGATAGTGCTAACTGGCAAGGAGCAGGTAGCAAGGTTGACCTTTGTAAGCAACTCCTTCATAGTGTAGCAAGAAGTGCTATCCTGTTTGAGCACTTCGAATATATCCACATCAAGAATTGTTCTCCTGATCCTGTTAAGAAGTACAATTCTTTCATCTGTGGGCAGCGGATGGCTAGTCGAACTTGTGCCAGCCCTAGCAGGTGGAATATCCCTTTGAGCCAGCTTCGCCTTCATGTACCCAATAGGGTCATTTCGTCTTAGGAGAGCAACCTCCTCTTCAGTCATTCGGGACAAAAACGGTTGAGGGAGTTCCAAACGCAGGGGAGTCACGTCCATTTCGACTTCCATGGGTTTATTGGTTGTGTCACCATCCCCTTCATTTGTTTCGTGCTCATTATCTTCTTTATCGTCATCCAAATCCACCACTTCGATGTCTTCGTTTTCGCTGCTATTTGCATTGGACTCTGTCCCAGCAGTCGAACCATCGTTGGCATCTCCTTCCTCAGACCCTTCTTCTGCAGATTCTTTGTTTCTTTGACCAGAATCAGCTTTCTCTCCTTCAGCGTGAGTGTCCTTTGGGTCCTCTTAAAGGGTTTCAAGAGGGAACTTTTGAAGAGAAGTTCTTTGTAAAGCCTCTGCAGATTCATGAAGTGTTGCTTCATTTGTTTCTCTTAGAGGAGGAGAAGTACTCTGATCATCTTGATGCTCAGAAGCCCCAGCCAGAACCGCCATATTGGAGGAACCTTTATTTTGTACAAGGTTGCTGGAATCTCCTTGAGGAGAAGAGTTGATCGGAGCAGCAACTTTTGATGGTGAGGTCGAAGCGGTAAGAGCTGGATTTAAAATATCCTGCAAGAAGCAAAAGAATATTAAAAGCATGCACCAAGGTAATGAATAATTATTCTGTCAAAGATTTAATGTTCAAAATTACCTGTGGACTCTCAGAAGAGAGGTTGCTAGCTATGCGTTCCAACATTACGTTGGAGGTCGAAGATGGAATTTTGGATTTAGGTGAGGGAGCAACATCCCTGGAATCGAGTCCAGAGACACTAGTTGGTACAACACTTTTTGAAATATCCTTCTTCTGCTTCTTCTTCGAAGTAGCTGGTAAATTTCCTCCAGCCTTGGGGTCTTCCCCAGTGGTGTTTGATTTTCGCTTCTTTGGAGTGGTAGGCGGAAGTTTGTTGGTCTGAAAAGATTTTAAAACAAAGATTTAGATGCAAATCATGAAACATTAGTGAATTCGAAACATCAAGGCTAAGTGATTACCCGTGGAGTTGGAGCATTGGCTATTACTGGTGTTGTTGTTGTTATTGCAGTAAGTGTTGTTGGTTCGGATGGAGTCACATTGTCAATGGTTTCGATAGAGGCTTGAGAGGCGCTCCCTTCTTTTGACTTTGAAGCGGCAGTCTTTATCCTGATGGCTGAAAATCGAAACAATTAAGGCAAAAGTTAACGATATAGAAAATGAGAAACGTTTGGGATTTTCCCAAGCATTCGCACCTGTGCCTTGATCAGATTTAATCGACATGGCAGAAAGGTCATAGAGAAGATGTCCTGGGAAATCGTGGAGCCAGTGTCGAGCCCATGTCACAGTCTCAGATGGCTTTGGTTTCTTTTGAAGATATTTGAACATTTCTTTGCAAGTGAACCACCAAGGGTATGGAGGAAACTAAGCCAGAGCCAGTTCTGAGGTAGGTAATCTAGGAAATTTAGATGGATGCATTTCGAATGCCAACCTATACCTATCGTCAGGTGATAACCCTGAAGGAAGTTTTAACTTAAACTTTTTCTTTGAATTTTTCCTTCAAGGTCTCAGCCGCTTGATGCACCGTGGATTCCAAGTGTGTGGGATCATAAGTAGTTTCGAAATAATTTTGAAAAGCCTTAATCTCTTTGGAATGAGTAAACATACCTTTCTTGGATGGTACCTGCACATCGAATGCATCAGTTAGTTTCTGCTGAATAGTAAGAGTATTGAACATATAAGTCTGATAGAACTTTGTCCACCATTCCAGAAACCCCTTTGTTGTAAGGTGTGTAGGTTCGAAGGTTATGAGTTCAAAGTGGGCGAAGCCTTGGTATTGTTCCTGCTGTTGTTTGGCTTCTCTAGCCTTGAAGGTTCGCCCAGAGGTAATGGCATTTTCCGTTTGAAATAGGGGTTCAGGAATTAGTTGGCACAAGCCAAATTGTCTCGTAACGAAGTTGGGCTGATAAGCGAAAAGGAAAATCTGATTCTTAGCAGGAGTTATTCTTGAAGAGATTAGTCTGGGTAGCAAAAAGGCTCTCCATACATATTGAATTTCTTTGCTTTTGACGGCTTCTGAGAGAGCCATGGTGAACCATGAAGGTCCATGAGCCCTTGAAGCAAAAGGCTCCATGGTCTCTTCGAACTTATGCCTCTTGGAGAATATCATGATATATTTTGAGAATAGGACTTTGAAGTCATCCTTATCATCGTTTGGGGTTAGTCTTCGCAGCCTAGTGCCTTCGATGATTCTATCCTCTATTTCAGGGACTTGTTCAGCAATAGTGTTGGCCGTTGATAATGAAGGTTCGAACATGGCATTTAGCCATAACTGAAGTAGCCAGAAAGGGCCAGCTAGCAGGATATTCTTGGAGGTGTGAGATTTTAGACTCGAAACAGCTGACCTTAGACTTTCATAAAGATCAACTAATAGCAGTTCGCTTAAGCACACCCTCTGATTCTCATGCAAATCTCAAGCTAGAGGAATAAACCTACTGGCTACCTGTAGGGATCTGCTGCAAAAGACATACCTTGACAACCATAAGGTAAGGAAAGCAATGTGTTCTACATCCGACACACTGTCTCCTTCAGTATGATAGTGGCTGATAAACTTTGAAAAGCTTTCTAGCTTGACTTCGAAGTCGATAATACTCGAATGCTCTTCATTGTCAGGGATATATGTTTCCCCTATTGGTGATAGCCCAGTAATGGCCGCTATGTCAAAAAAGGTAGGGGTAATCATTCCACCAGGGAGATGGAAAGTATTGTACGTACTGTCCCAGAAATACAAGGACGCGAATAACAATGGGTGGCTATAAGTAAAACATGGTTTCGACAGTTTAATCAAGTTGTAGATACCTAACTCTTCCCATTGCTGGGATTTCTTAGCTTCTACCTTATTAAACCAGTTATGATAAGCAGTGTCGGAGGTGGGGCAAGATCGAAACGATTTGAAGTTACTCTTTACATAATCTAGTATGAAAGGGTCCTTAGGGGGAACGATTGGATTTTCTACGGTGGTTGAATCAAAAGACTCTATAGTCTTGGGGCTATCCATTTTATTAAACAGAGGTTTGAAATTATAGCAAACTGGGAAAATTTTTCTGGTGTCTTTTAAAATTTCAAAAACTGTAAGAGGGCCCATTAAAGCTAACCTCTTGCCAGCAGCATTAGTAGAAATTAGTACCTGGGATGCATAAAGCATTTCTTTCTCTTTTGAGATCATCTGGGGAACAAGAACAGATTGACCTTGGTAGGTGCCAACCTTGCTTTCCATTGTGGTTCCTGTGGTCTTTCCTTTCTTTTTGGAAGCCTTTTTTAGTTGAGATGAAGTTGAAGAAGACATTGTTGGAAGAATGTTGGAAATTTAGGGTTTCGGTGAGAAAAGAGGAAGAAAAGATTCAGAAAGTAGGAAGAAAAGAAAAGACTAAGTTGATGGGTTTTTTATAATGTGGAAGTTTAAGCATCCATTGAGTAAGGTTGTGATACGTGGTAATCGTGGGTTGGTTTGATGAAGAGGTGGCGTAAAGTTAACATTGGTAATAGGCGTGATTAAAGATAATCATTGTTTTGTAACTGCACCATGCTGTGAAATGGTTCAAGGCGGTTAAGGAATCTGAAAAGCGTTGTGATTGACGTGACTGGATTCATATGTAATAAATGTTACGATGATTCGAAGGTCGCATCAAAATCTTGTGTATATGTTTAAAATAAGTATTTCTCAAAGGAATCGAAATACATATTTTAAAAGGGCATTTTGTTGGTTGAAGATTTTGATGATATTATTAGAAGCAAAGTAAGTTGGACGTTTCGATTGAAATGAAGCAAAACGTCATGTTTCGAAATGGTAGAAGCAGTGCTTCGAATGGGCATATTAAAGCTTGGAGCTTCGAGTGACAGTTATGAGAGTATATTCAAAGAAGCCTCAAAATGATAACAAGGTTATGTCTAAGAAATGCGTTCGAAGCGAAGAAGTGCCAAAACATTTGAAAATCAAATGCAAGCGGGATGTTCGAAATTTGAAATATATGCGCTGGAGCATTCGAAGACGCGTGGAAGCAAGAGAGAGGCATTGCTCTGCATGTTCTGAACGTGGCAGAATCTTATAGCAAGACCGTTATGGTCGAAGTAGTATAAATAGAAGTCTTAGCATTAGGATTTCGTGTGTCATATCTATTGTACAAAAAAACTCAGTAAACATTCAAATTACCACATGGCTAGGGAAACGAATGCACGAGCAATGTACGTATGATAACACCACATGTTTATGATTTAATGAAAACTCTTTATCATTTCCAGTACTTTCCTTTATCTTTATGTCAATACCATTTACAAGTTTTTGCATTTAAAATGTTTTCATTCGAAGTCTTTTACTGATGCCTTGCATCTAAATGCTTTCTTTTCATTTCAAATACTTTACATTTCAGAAACTGTTATACATTTCATGCCTTTATCTTCAAGTTTTTATCATTCGAACACCTTTTTTACTTAAAGTCATTTTACAGTTCTCTTGCATTTAAACGCTTTCTTCATATTTCAAATCTTTTACATTCCAGAGAATCTTTTACATTAACTGTTTTTATGCTTCGAAGTCATTTACTTGTCTTTTATGCAGTTTTTACATGTCTTTACAATTTAACTTTATTCATGCAATTTAGTTTCGCGCACATTTACTTGATCACACCTTTAGATTTTTCAAAGTAAGTTAAGCACCTACACAACATTCTAAATACCAACCATGAATACCAGTTCGATCATGAGAGTTACCCTAATGACCAACACGTCCTAGGATCAATCTAGTCGATCCTGCGAGTTACCAGAGAAATTGAATAACAGTCAGTAAGATTATTCGATAGTTTGGAAGACTAGCGGTTGTTTACCAGAAATCACTGTAAACACATATTCACATTGTATTATGGTATAATAGATGTAAACATTTCAATATTTTTCTTCTTCTCCATCACCAAATCTTATGTTTCTTCATCACTAAGAAACTAAGTTAAAAGACTATTAATTAATGACACATATTTCATATACATTGGTAATAATTAAAATTATATAATGAGGCTCGATAGTAATTTTATTCACCATATTCATATTGTATTATGTTATAATAGATGTAAACAATTTCAATATTTTTCTTCTTCTCCATCACCAAATTTTAGGTAACTTCTTCACTAAGTAACTAAATCAAAAGACTATTAATTAATGACACATACTTCATATGCATTGGTAATAATTAAAATCATATAACGACGCTCAACAGTATATTTATTCAGCATAGTCACTTTGTATTATGGTATAATAGATGTAAACAATTTCAATATTTTTGTACTTCTCCATTACTAAATTTTAGGTAACTTCTTCACTAAGAAACTAAATCAAAAGACTATTAATTAATGACACATATTTCATATACATTGGTAATAATTAAAATTATATTACGATGCTCGATAGTACATTTATTCAACATATTCACATTGTATTATGGTATAATAGATGTAAATAATTTCAATATTTTTCTTCTTTTCCATCACCAAATTTTAGGTTTCTTCATCACTAAGAAACTAAGTTAAAAGACTATTAATTAATGACACATATTTCATATACGTTGCTAATAATTAAAATAATATAATGAGGCTCGATAGTATATTTATTCACCATATTCATATTGTATTGTGGTATAGTAGATGTAAACAATTTCAATATTTTTCTTCTTCTCCATCACCAAATTTTAGGTTACTTAATCACTAAGAAACTAAGTGAAAAGACTATAAATTAATGACCTCTATTTCATATGCATTGGTATTAATTAAAAATATATATCAACGCTCGTTAATATATTTATTTAGCATAGTCACATTGTATTATGGTATAATAGATGTAAACAATTTCAATATTTTTGTACTTCTCCATCACCAAATTTTAGGTAACTTCTTCACTAAGAAACTAAATCAAAAGACTATTAATTAATGACACATATTTCATATACATTGGTAATAATTAAAATTATATAAAGATGCTCGATAATATATTTATTCAGCATATTCACATTGTATTATGGTATAATAGATGTAAACAATTTCAATATTTTTCTTCTTCTCCATCACAAATTTTTGGGTTTCTTCATCACTAAGAAACTAAGTTAAAAGACTATTAATTAACGACACATATTTCATATACATTGGTAATAATTTAAATTATATAATGAAGCTGGATAGTATATTTATTCACCATATTCATACTGTATTATGGTATAATAGATGTAAACAATTTCAATATTTTTCTTCTTCTCCATCACCAAATTTTAGGTTTCTTCATCACTAAGAAACTAAGTTAAAAGACTATTAATTAATGACACATATTTCATATACATTGGTAATAATTAAAATTATATAATGAGGCTCGATAGTAATTTTATTCACCATATTCATATTGTATTATATTATAATATATGTAAACAATTTCAATATTTTTCTTCTTCTCCATCACCAAATTTTAGGTAACTACTTCACTAAGAAACTAAGTCAAAAGACTATTAATTAATGACACATACTTCATATGCATTGGTAATAATTAAAATTATATAATGAGGCTCGATAATATATTTATTCACCATATTCATATTGTATTGTGTTATAATATATGTAAACAATTTCAATATTTTTCTTCTTCTCCATCACCAAATTTTAGGTAACTTCTTCACTAAGAAACTAAATCAAAAGACTGTTAATTAATGACACATATTTCATATACATTGGTAATAATTAAAATTATATAATGATGCTCGATAATATATTTATTCAGCATATTCACATTGTATTATGGTATAATAGATGTAAACAATTTCAATATTTTTCTTCTTCTCCATCACAAAATTTTAGGTTTCTTAATCACTAAGAAACTAAGTTAAAAGACTATTAATTAACCACACATATTTCATATACATTGGTAATAATTTAAATTATATAATGAAGCTGGATAGTATATTTATTCACCATATTCATACTGTATTATGGTATAATAGATGTAAATAATTTCAATAATTTTATTCTTCTCTATAACCAAATTTTAGGTTACTTCATCACTAAGAAACAAAGTTAAAAGACTATTAATAATTGACTCATATTTCATATACATTGGTAATTATTAAAATTATATAATGAGGCTCGATAATATATTTATTCACTATATTCATATTGTATTATGCTATAATAGATGTAAACAATTTCAATATATTTTTTCTTCTCCTCCATCAACAAATTTTAGGTAACTTCTTCACTAAGAAACTAAATCAAAAGATTATTAATTAATGACACATATTTTATATACATTGGTAATAATTAAAATTATATAATGAGGCTCGATAATATATTTATTCACCATATTCATATTGTATCATGTTATAATAGATGTCAACAATTTCAATATTTTTCTTCTTCTCCATCACAAAATTTTAGGTAACTTCCTCACTAAGAAACTAAATCAAAATATTATTAATTAATGGCACATATTTCATATACATTGGCAATAATTAAAATTATATACTGACCCTCGATAGTATATTTATTCAGCATATTCACATTGTATTATGGTATAATAGAGGTAAACATTTTCAATATTTTTCTTCTTCTCCATCACCAAATTTTAGGTTTCTTCATCACTAAGAAAATAACTTAAAAGACTATTAATTAACGACACATATTTGATATACATTGGTAATAATTAAAATTATATAATGAGGCTGGATAGTATATTTATTTACCATATTCATACTGTATTATGGTATAATAGATGTAAATAATTTCAATAATTTTTTTCTTCTCTATAACCAAATTTTAGGTTACTTCATCACTAAGAAACTAAGTTAAAAGACTATTAATAATTGACTCATATTTCATATACATTTGTAATAATTAAAATTATATAACGATGCTCGAGAGTATATTTATTTAGCATATTCACAGTGTATTATGATATAATAGATGTAAACAATTTCAATATTTTTCTTCTTCTCTATCACCAAATTTTATGTAACTTCTTCACTAAGTAACTAAATCAAAAGACTATTAATGAATGACTCATATTTCATATACATTTGTAATAATTAAAATTATGAAACGATGCTCGTGAGTATATTTATTTAGCATATTCACATTGTATTATGGTATAATAGATGTAAACAATTTCAATATTTTTGTTCTTCTCCATCACCAAATTTTAGGTTTCTTCATCACTAAGAAACTAAATCAAAAGACTATTAATTAATGACACATATTTCATATACATTGGTAATAATTAAAAGTATATAACGATGCTCGATAGTATATTTATTCAACATATTCACATTGTATTATGGTATAATAGATGTAAACAATTTCAGTATTTTTCTTTTTTTCCATCACCAAATTTTAGTTTTCTTCATCACTAAGAAACTAAATCAAAAGACTATTAATTAATGACACATATTTCATATACATTGGTAATAATTAAAATTATATAACGATGCTCGATAGTATATTTATTCAACATATTCACATTGTATTATGGTATAATAGATGTAAACAATTTCAGTATTTTTCTTCTTTTCCATCACCAAATTTTAGTTTTCTTCATCACTAAGAAACTAAGATAAAAGACTATTAATTAATGAAACATATTTCATATACGTTGCTAATATTTAAAATTATATAATGAGGCTCGATAATATATCTATTCACCATATTCATATTGTATTATGTTATAATAGATGTCAACAATTTCAATATTTTTCTTCTTCTCCATCACCAAATTTTAGGTAACTTCTTCACTAAGAAACTAAATCAAAAGACTATTAATTAATGACACATATTTCATATACATTGGTACTAATTAAACTTATATAACGATTCTCGATAGTATATTTATTCAGCATATTCACATTGTATTATGGTATAATAGATGTAAACAATTTCAGTATTTTTCTTCTTTTCCATCACCAAATTTTAGGTTTCTTCATCACTAATAAACTAAGTTAAAATACTATTAATTAATGACACATATTTCATATACGTTGCTAATAATTAAAATTATATAATGAGGCTCGATAATATATTTATTCACCATATTCAGATTGTATTATGGTATAATAAATGTAAACAATTTCAATATTTTTCTTCTTCTCCATCACCAAATTTTAGGTTTCTTCATCACTAAGAAACTAAGTTAAAAGACTATTAATTAATGACACATATTTCATATACATTGGTAATAATTAAAATTATATAATGAGGCTCGATAGTAATTTTATTCACCATATTCATATTGTATTATGTTATAATAGATGTAAACAATTTCAATATTTTTCTTCTTCTCCATCACCAAATTTTAGGTAACTTCTTCACTAAGTAACTAAATCAAAAGACTATTAATTAATGACACATACTTCATATGTATTGGTAATAATTAAAATTATATAACGACGCTCAACATGTATATTTATTCAGCATAATCACATTGTATTATGGTATAATAGATGTAAACAATTCCAATATTTTTGTACTTCTCCATTACTAAATTTTAGGTAACTTCTTCACTAAGAAACTAAATCAAAAGACTATTAGTTAATGACACATATTTCATATACATGGGTAATAATTAAAATTATATAACGATGCTCGATAGTATATTTATTCAGCATATTAACATTGTATTATGGTATAATAGATGTAAACAATTTCAGTATTTTTCTTCTTTTCCATCACCAAATTTTAGGTTTCTTCATCACTAAGAAACTATGTTAAAAGACTATTAATTAATGAAACATATTTCATATACGTTGCTAATAATTAAAATTATATAATGAGACTCGATAATATATTTCTTCACCATATTCATATTTTATTATGTTATAATAGATGTCAACAATTTCAATATTTTTCTTCTTCTCCATCACCAAATTTTAGGTAACTTCTTCACCAAGAAACTAAATCACAATATTATTAATTAATGACACATATTTCATATACATTGGCAATAATTAAAATTATATACTGACTCTCGATAGTATATTTATTCAGTATATTCACATTGTATTATGGTATAATAGATGTAAACATTTTCAATATTTTTCTTCTTTTCCATCACCAAATTTTAGGTTTCTTCATCACTAAGAAAATAATTTAAAAGACTATTAATTAACGATACATATTTCATATGCATTGGTAATAATTAAAATTATATAATTAGGTTGGATAGTATATTTATTTACCATATTCATACTGTATTATGGTATAATAGATGTAAATAATTTCAATAATTTTCTTCTTCTCTATAACCAAATTTTATGTTACTTCATCACTAAGAAACTAAGTTAAAAGACTATTAATTAACGACACATATTTCATATACATTGGTAATAATTAAAATTATATAACGATGCTCGATAGTGTATTTATTAAGCATATTCACATTGCATTATGATATAATAGATGTAAACAATTTCAATATTTTTCTTCTTCTCCATCACCAAATTTTAGGTTTCTTCATCACTAAGAAACTAAGTTAAAAGAGTATTAATTAATGACACATATTTCATATACGTTGCTAATAATTAAAATTATATAATGAGGCTCGATAGTATATTTATTCACCATATTCATATTGTATTATGGTATAATAGAACTAAACAATTTCAATATTTTTCTGTTTCTCCATCACCAAATTTTAGTTTACTTCATCACTTAGAAACTAAGTATAAAGAATATTAATAATTGAATCATATTTCATATACATTTGTAATAATTAAAATTATATAACGATGCTCGAGAGTATATTTATTTAGCATATTCACAATGTATTATGGTATAATAGATGTAAACAATTTCAATATTTTTCTTCTTCTCCATCACCAAATTTAAGGTTTCGTCATCACTAAGAAAATAATTTAAAAGACTATTAATTAACGACACGTATTTCATATACATTGGTAATAATTAAAATTATATAATGAGGCTGGATAGTATATTTATTTACCATATTCATACTGTATTATGGTATAATAGATGTAAATAATTTCAATAATTTTTTTCTTCTCTATAACTAAATTTTAGATTACTTCATCATTAAGAAACTAAGTTAAAAGACTATTAATAATTGACTCATATTTCATATACATTTGTAATAATTAAAATTATATAACAATGCTCGAGAGTATATTTATTTAGCATATTCACAGTGTATTATGGTATAATAGATGTAAATAATTTCAATATTTTTCATCTTCTCTATCACCAAATTTTAGGTTTCTTCATCATTAAGAAACTAAGTTTAAAGACTATTAATTAATGACACATATTTCATATACATTGGTAATAATTAAAATTATATAACGAGGCTCGATAGTAATTTTATTCACCATATTCATATTGTATTATGTTATAATAGATGTAAACAATTTCACTATTTTTCTTCTTCTCCATCACCAAATTTTAGGTAACTTCTTCACTAAGTAACTAAATCAAAAGACTATTAATTAATGACACATACTTCATATGTATTGGTAATAATTAAAATTATATAACGATGCTCAACAGTATATTTATTCAGCATAGTCACATTGTATTATGGTATAATAGATGTAAACAATTTAAATATTTTTGTACTTCTCCATTACTAAATTTTAGGTAACTTCTTCACTAAGAAACTAAATCAAAAGACTATTAATTAATGACACATATTTCATATACATTGGTAATAATTAAAATTATTTAACGATGCTCGAAAGTATATTTATTCAGCATATTCACATTTTATTATGGTATAATAGATGTAAACAATTTCAGTATTTTTCTTCTTTTCCATCACCAAATTTTAGGTTTCTTCATCACTAAGAAACTAAGTTAAAAGACTATTAATTAATGAAACATATTTCATATACGTTGCTAATAATTAAAATTATATAATGAGGCTCGATAATATATTTATTAACCATATTCTTATTGTATTATGTTATAATAGATGCCAACAATTTCAATATTTTTCTTCTTCTCCATCAACAATTTGAGGTAACTTCTTCACTAAGAAACTAAATCAAAATATTATTAATTAATGACACGTATTTCATATACATTGGCAATAATTAAAATGATATACTGACTCTCGATAGTATATTTATTCAGAATATTCACATTGTATTATGGTATAATAGATGTAAATAAATTCAATATTTTTCTTCTTCTCCATCACCAAATTTTAGGTAACTTCTTCACTAAGAAACTAAATTAAAAGACTGTTAATTAATGACACATATTTCATATACATTGGTAATAATTAAAATTATATAAAGATGCTCGATAATATATTTATTCAGCATATTCACATTGTATTATGGTATAACAGATGTAAACAATTTCAATATTTTTCTTCTTCTCCATCACAAAATTTTAGGTTTCTTCATCACTAAGAAACTAAGTTAAAAGACTATTAATTAACGACACATATTTCATATACATTGGTAATAATTTAAATTATATATTGAAGCTGGATAGTATATTTATTCACCATATTCATACTGTATTATGGTATACTAGATGTAAATAATTTCAATAATTTTCTTCTTCTCTATAACCAAATTTTAGGTTACTTCATCACTAAGAAACTAAGTTAAAAGACTATTAATAATTGACTCATATTTCATATACATTGGTAATAATTAAAATTATATAATGAGGCTCGATAATATATTTATTCACCATATTCATATTGTATTATGTTATAATAGATGTAAACAATTTCAATATTTTTCTTCTTCTCTATCACCAAATTTTAGGTAACTTCTTCACTAAGAAACTAAATCAAAAGATTATTAATTAATGACACATATTTCATATACATTGGTAATAATTAAAATTATATAACGACGCTCGATAGTATATTTGTTCAGCATATTCACATTGTATTATGGTATAATAGATGTAAACATTTTCAATATTTTTCTTCGTCTCCATCACCAAATTTTAGGTTGCTTCATCATTAAGAAAACAATTTAAAAGACTATTAATTAACGACACATATTTCATATACATTGGTAATAATTAAAATTATATAATGAGGCTGGATAGTATATTTATTTACCATATTCGTACTATATTATGGTATAATAGATGTAAATAATTTCAATAATTGTTTTCTTCTCTATAACCAAATTTTAGGTTACTTCATCACTAAGAAACTAAGTTAAAAGACTATTAATAATTGACTCATATTTCATATACATTGGTAATAATTAAAATTATATAACTATGCTCGAGAGTATATTTATTTAGTATATTCATAGTGTACTATGGTATAATGGATGTAAACACATTTAATACTTTTCTTCTTCTCCATCACCAAATTTTAGGTTTCTTCATCACTAAGAAACTAAGTTAAAAGACTATTAATTAATGACACATATTTCATATACATTGGTAATAATTAAAATTATATATAGAGACTCGATAGTAATTTTATTCACCATATTCATATTGTATTATGTTATAATAGATGTAAACAATTTCAATATTTTTCTTCTTCTCCATCACCAAATTTTAGGTAACTTATTCACTAAGTAACTAAATCAAAAGACTAATAATTAATGACACATACTTCATATGCATTGGTAATAATTAAAATTATATAACGACGCTCGACAGTATATTTATTCAGGATATTCACATTGTGTTATGGTATAATAGATGTAAACAATTTCAATATTTTTGTACTTCTCCATTACTAAATTTTAGGTAACTTCTTCACTAAGAAACTAAATCAAAAGACTATTAATTAATGACACATATTTCATATACATTGGTAATAATTAAAATTATATAACGATGCTCGATACTATATTTATTCACCATATTAATATTGTATTATGGTATAATAGATGTAAACAATTTCAATATTTTTCTTCTTCTCCATCACAAAATTTTAGGTTACTTCATCACTAAGAAACTAAGTTAAAAGACTATTAATTAATGACCTCTATTTCATTTGCATTTGTAATAATTAAAAATATATATCAACGCTCGTTAATATATTTATTTAGAATATTCACATTGTATTATGGTATAATAGATGTAAACAATTTCAATATTTTTCTTCTTCTCCATCACCAAATTTTAGGTAACTTCTTCACTAAGAAACTAAATCAAAAGACTATTAATTATTGACACATATTTCATATACGTTGGTAATAATTAAAATTATATAACGATGCTCGATAGTATATTTATTCAGCATATTCACATTGTATTATGGTATAATAGATGTAAACAATTTCAATATTTTTCTTCTTCTCCATCACCAAATTTTAGGTAACTACTTCACTAAGAAAATAAATCAAAAGACTATTAATTAAGGACACCTATTTCATATACATTGTTAATAATTCCAATTATATAACGATGCTCGATAGTATATTTATTCAGCATATTTACATTGTATTATGGTATAATAGATGTAAACAATTTCAATATTTTTCTTCTTCTCCATCATCAAATTTTAGGTTTCTTGATCACTAAGAAACTAAGTCAAAATACTATTAATTAATGACACATATTTCATATACGTAGGTAATAATTAAAATTATATAACGATGCTCGATAGTATATTTATTCAGCTTATTCACATTGTATTTTGGTATATTAGATGTAAACAATTTCAATATTTTTCTTCTTCTCCATCACCAAATTTTAGGTTTCTTCATCACTAAGAAACTAAGTTAAAAGACTATTAATTAATGACACAAATTTCATATACATTGGTAATAATTAAAATTATATAATGAGGCTCGATCGTAATTTTATTCACTATACTCATATTGTATTATGTTATAATAGATGTAAACAATTTCAATATTTTTCTTCTTCTCCATCACCAAATTTTAGGTAACTTCTTCACTAAGTAACTAAATCAAAAGACTATTAATTAATGTCATATACTTCAAATGCATTGGTAATAATTAAAATTATATAACGATGCTCGAGAGTATATTTATTCAGCATATTCACATTGTATTATGGTATAATAGATGTAAACAATTTCAATATTTTTCTTCTTCTCCATCAGTAAATTTTAGGTAACTACTTCACTAAGAAACTAAATCAAAAGACTATTAATTAATGACACATATTTCATATACATTGGTAATAATTCAAATTATATAACGATGCTCGATAGTATATTTACTAAGCATATTCACATTGTATTGTGGTATAATAGATGTAAACAATTTCAATATTTTTCTTCTTCTCCATCACCAAATTTTAGGTTTCTTCAACACTAGGAAACTAAGTTAAAAGACTATTAATTAATGGGCTCGAAATTATATTTATTCACCATATTCATATTGTATTATGTTATAATAGATTTAAACAATTTCAATATTTTTCTTCTTCTCCATCACCAAATTTTAGGTTACTTCATCACTAAGAAACTAAGTTAAAAGACTATTAATTAATGACCTCTATTTCATATGCATTTGTAATAATTAAATATATATATCAACGCTTGTTAATATATTTATTTAGCATATTCACATTGTATTATGGTATAATAGATGTAAACATTTTCAATATTTTTCTTCTTCTCCATCACCAAATTTTAGGTTTCTTCATCACTAAGAAAATAATTTAAAAGACTATTAATTAACGACACATATTTCATATACATTGGTAATAATTAAAATTATATAATGAGGCTGGATAGTATATTTATTTACCATATTCATACTGTATTATGGTATAATAGATGTAAATAATTTCAATAATTTTCTTCTTCTCTATAACCAAATTTTATGTTACTTCATCACTAAGAAACTAAGTTAAAAGACTATTAATTAACGACACATATTTCATATACATTGGTAATAATTAAACTTATATAACGATGCTCGATAGTATATTTATTCAGCATATTCACATTGTATTATGGTATAATAGATGTAAACAATTTCAATATTTTTCTTCTTCTCCATCACCAAATTTTAGGTTTCTTCATCACTAAGAAACTAAGTTAAAAGACTATTAATTAATGACACATATTTCATATACGTTGCTAATAATTAAAATTATATAATGAGGCTTGATAGTATATTTATTCACCATATTCATATTGTATTATGGTATAATAGATGTAAACAATTTCAATATTTTTCTTCTTCTCCATCACCAAATATTAGGTTACTTCATTACTAAGAAACTAAGTTAAAAGAATATTAATTAATGACACATACTTCATATGCATTGGTAATAATTAAAATTATATAACGACGCTCGACAGTATATTTATTCAGCATATTCACATTGTATTATGGAATAATAGATGTAAACAATTTCAATATTTTTGTACTTCTCCTTTACTAAATTTTAGGTAACTTTTTCACTAAGAAACTAAATCAAAAGACTATTAATTAATGACACATATTTCATATACATTGGTAATAATTAAAATTATATAACGATGCTCGATAGCATATTTATTTAGCATATTCACATTGTATTATGGTATAATAGATGTAAACAATTTCAATATTTTTCTTCTTTTCCATCACCAAATTTTAGGTTTCTTTACCACTAAGAAACTAAATTAAAAGACTATTAATTAATGACAAATATTTCATATACGTTGCTAATAATTAAAATTATATACTGAGGCTCAATAGTATATTTATTCACCATATTCATATTGTATTATGGTAAATAGATGTAAACAATTTCAATATTTTTCTTCTTCTCCATCACCAAATTTTAGGTTACTTCATCACTAAGAAACTAAGTTAAAAGACTATTAATTAATGACCTCTATTTCATATGCATTTGTAATAATTAAAAATATATATCAACGCTCGTTAATATATTTATTTAGCATATTCAAATTGTATTATGGTATAATAGATGTAAACAATTTCAATATTTTTCTTCTTCTCCATCACCAAATTTTAGGTAACTTCTTCACTAAGAAACTAAATCAAAAGACTATTAATTAATGACACATATTTCATATACATTGGTAATAATTCAAATTATATAACGATGCTCGATAGTATATTTATTCATAATATTCACATTGTATTATGGTATAATATATGTAAACAATTTCAATATTTTTCTTCTTCTCCATCACCAAATTTTAGGTAACTACTTCACTAAGAAACTAAATTAAAAGACTATAAACTAAGGACACATATTTCATATACATTGGTAATAATTCAAATTATATAACGATGCTCGATAGTATATTTATTCAGCATATTTACATTGTATTGAGGTATAATAGATGTAAACAATTTCAATATTTTTCTTCTTCTCCATCATCTAATTTTAGGTTTCTTGATCACTAAGAAACTAAGTCAAAATACTATTAATTAATGGCACATATTTCATATACGTTGGTAATAATTAAAATTAAATAACGATGCTCGATAGTATATTTATTCAGCATATTCACATTGTATTTTGGTATATTAGATGTAAACAATTTCAATATTTTTCTTCTTCTCCATCACCAAATTTTAGGTTTCTTCATCACTAAGAAACTAAGTTAAAAGACTATTAATTAATGACACATATTTCATATACATTGGTAATAATTAAAATTATATAATGAGGCTCGATCGTAATTTTATTCACTATACTCATATTGTATTATGTTATAATAGATGTAAACAATTTCAATATTTTTCTTCTTCTCCATCACCAAATTTTAGGTAACTTCTTCATTAAGTAACTAAATCAAAAGACTATTAATTAATGACACATACTTCAAATGCATTGGTAATAATTAAAATTATATAACGATGCTCAACAGTATATTTATTCAGCATATTCACAGTGTATTGTGGTATAATAGATGTAAACAATTTAAATATTTTTGTACTTCTCCATTACTAAATTTTAGGTAACTTCTTCACTAAGAAACTAAATCAAAAGACTATTAATTAATGACACATATTTCATATACATTGGTATTAATTAAAATTATATAATGATGCTCGAGAGTATATTTATTCAGCATATTCACATTGTATTATGGTATAATAGATGTAAACAATTTCAATATTTTTCTTCTTCTCCATCACCAAATTTTAGGTAACTACTTCACTAAGAAACTAAATCAAAAGACTATTAATTAATGATACATATTTCATATACATTGGTAATAATTCAAATTATATAACGATGCTCGATAGTATATTTACTAAGCATATTCACATTGTATTCTGGTATAATAGATGTAAACAATTTCAATATTTTTCTTCTTCTCCATCACCAAATTTTAGGTGTCTTCAACACTAAGAAACTATGTTAAAAGACTATTAATTAATGGGCTAGATATTATATTTATTCACCATATTCATATTGTATTATGTTATAATAGATGTAAAGAATTTCAATATTTTTATTCTTCTTCGTCACGAAATTTTAGGTTACCTCTTCACTAAGAAACTAAGTTAAAAGACTATTAATTAATGACACATATTTCATATGCATTGGTAATAATTAAAAATATATAACAACGCTCGATAGTATATTTATTCATCATATTCACATTGTATTATGGTATAATAGATGTAAAAAATTTCAATATTTTTCTTCTTCTCCATCACCAAATTTTAGGTAACTTCTTCACTAAGAAACTAAATCAAAAGACTATTAATTAATGACACATATTTCATATACATTGGTAATAATTAAAATTATATAGTGATGTTCGATATTATATTTATTCACCATATTCACATTGTATTATGGTATAATAGATGTAAACAATTTCAATATTTTTCTTCTTCTCCATCACGAAATTTTAGGTAACTTCTTCAATAAGAAACTAAGTCAAAATACTATTAATTAATGAAACATATATCATATACGTTGGTAATAATTAAAATTATATAACGATGCTCGATAGTATATTTATTCACCATATTCATACTGTATTATGGTATAATAGATGTAAATAATTTCAATAATTTTCTTCTTCTCTATAACCAAATTTTAGGTTACTTCATCACTAAGAAACTAAGTTAAAAGACTATTAATTTACGACACATATTTCATATACATTGGTAATAATTAAAATGATATAACCATGCTCGATAGTATATTTATTTAACATATTCACAGTGTATTATGGTATAATAGATGTAAACAATTTCAATATTTTTCTTCTTCTCCATCACCAAATTTTAGGTTTCTTCATCATTAAGAAACTAAGTTAAAACACTATTAATTAATGACACATATTTCATATACATTGGTAATAATTAAAATTATATAATGAGGCTCGATAGTAATTTTATTCACCATATTCATATTGTATTATGTTATAATAGATGTAAACAATTTCAATATTTTTCTTCTTCTCCATCACCAAATTTTATGTAACTTCTTCACTAAGTAACTAAATCAAAAGACTATTAATTAATGACACATACTTCATATGCATTGGTAATAATTAAAATTATATAACGACGCTCGACAATATATTTATTCAGCATATTCACATTGTATTATGGTATAATAGATGTAAACAATTTCAATATTTTTGTACTTCTCCATTACTAAATTTTAGGTAACTTCTTCACTAAGAAACTAAATTAAAAGACTATTAATTAATGACACATATTTCATATACATTGGTAATAATTAAAATTATATAACGATGCCCAATAGTATATTTATTCAGCATATTCACATTGTATTATGGTATAATAGATGTAAACAATTTCAATATTTTTCTTTTTTTCCATCATCAAATTTTAGGTTTCTTCATCAATAAGAAACTAAGTTAAAAGACTATTAATTAATGACACATATGTCGTATACGTTGCTAATAATTAAAATTATATAATGAGGCTCGATAATATATTTATTCACCATATTCATATTGTTTTATGATATAATAGATGTAAACAATTTCAATATTTTTCTTCTTCTCCATCGCCAAATTTTAGGTTACTTCATCACTAAGAAACTAAGTTAAAAGACTATTAATTAATGACCTCTATTTCATATGCATTTGTAATAATTAAAAATATATATCAACGCTTGTTAATATATTTATTTAGCATATTCACATTGTATTATGGTATAATAGATGTAAACATTTTCAATATTTTTCTTCTTCTCCATCACCAAATTTTAGGTAACTTCTTCACTAAGAAACTAAATCAAAAGACTATTAATTAACGACACATATTTCATATACATTGGTAATAATTAAAATTATATAATGAGGCTGGATAGTATATTTATTTACCATATTCATACTGTATTATGGTATAATAGATGTAAATAATTTCAATAATTTTCTTCTTCTCTATAACCAAATTTTATGTTACTTCATCACTAAGAAACTAAGTTAAAAGACTATTAATTAACGACACATATTTCATATACATTGGTAATAATTAAAATTATATAACGATGCTCGATAGTATATTTATTCAGCATATTCACATTGTATTATGGTATAATAGATGTAAACAATTTGAATATTTTTCTTCTTCTCCATCACCAAATTTTAGGTTTCTTCATCACTAAGAAACTAAGTTAAAAGACTATTAATTAATGACACATATTTCATATACGTTTCTAATAATTAAAATTATATAATGAGGCTTGATAGTATATTTATTCACCATATTCATATTGTATTATGGTATAATAGATGTAAACAATTTCAATATTTTTCTTCTTCTCCATCACCAAATTTTAGGTTACTTCATCACTAAGAAACTAAGTTAAAAGAATATTAATTAATGACACATACTTCATATGCATTGGTAATAATTAAAATTATATAATGAGGCTCGATAGTAATTTTATTCGCCATACTCATATTGTATTATGTTATAATAGATGTAAACAATTTCAATATTTTTCTTCTTCTCCATCACCAAATTTTAGGTAACTTCTTCACTGAGTAACTAAATCAAAAGACTATTAATTAATGACACATACTTCATATGCATTGGTAATAATTAAAATTATATAACGACGCTCGACAGTATATTTATTCAGCATATTCACATTGTATTATGGTATAATAGATGTAAACAATTTCAATATTTTTCTTCTTCTCCATTACTAAATTTTAGGTAACTTCTTCACTAAGAAACTAAATCAAAAGACTATTAATTATTGACACATATTTCATATACATTGGTAATAATTAAAATTATATAACGATGCTCGATAGAATATTTATTCAGCATATTCACATTGTATTTTGGTATATTAGATGTAAACAATTTCAATATTTTTCTTCTTCTCCATCACCAAATTTTAGGTTTCTTCATCACTAAGAAACTAAGTTAAAAGACTATTAATTAATGACACATATTTCATTGACATTGGTAATAATTAAAATTATATAATGAGGCTCGATAGTAATTTTATTCACCGTACTCATATTGTATTATGTTATAATGGATGTAAACAATTTCAATATTTTTCTTCTTCTCCATCACCAAATTTTAGGTAACTTCTTCACTAAGTAACTAAATCAAAAGACTATTAATTAATGACACATACTTCATATGTATTGGTAATAATTAAAATTATATAACGATGCTCGACAGTATATTTATTCAGCACATTCACATTGTATTATGGTATAATAGATGTAAACAATTTCAAAATTTTGTACTTCTCCATTACTAAATTTTAGGTAACTTCTTCACTAAGAAACTAAATCAAAAGACTATTAATTAATGACACATATTTCATATACATTGGTAACAATTAAAATTAAATAACGATGCTCGATAGTATATTTATTCAGCATATTCACATTGTATTTTTGTATATTAGATGTAAACAATTTCAATATTTTTCTTCTTCTCCATCACCAAATTTTAGTTTTCTTCATCACTAAGAAACTAAGTTAAAAGACTATTAATTAATGACACATATTTCATATACATTGGTAATAATTAAAATTATATAATGAGGCTCGATAGTAATTTTATACACCTTACTCATATTGTATTATGTTATAATAGATGTAAACAATTTCAATATTTTTCTTCTTCTCCATCACCAAATTTTAGGTAAATTCTTCACTAAGTAACTAAATAAAAAGACTATTAATTAATGACACATACTTCATATGCATTGATAATAATTAAAATTATATAACGACGCTCGAAAGTATATTTATTCAGCATATTCACATTGTATTATGGTATAATAGATGTAAACAATTACAATATTTTTGTACTTCTCCATTACTAAATTTTAGGTAACTTCTTCACTAAGAAACTAAATCAAAAGACTATTAATTAATGACACATATTTCATATACATTGGTAATAATTATAATTATATAACGATGCTCGATAGTATATTTATTCAGCATATTCACATTGTACTTTGGTATATTAGATGTAAACAATTTCAATATTTTCCTTCTTCTCCATCACCAAATTTTAGGTTTCTTCATCACTAAGAAACTAAGTTAAAAGACTATTAATTAATGACACATATTTCATATACATTAGTAATAATTAAAATTATATAATGAGGCTCAATAGTAAGTTTATTCACCATACTCATATTGTATTATGGTATAATAGATGTAAAAAATTTCAATATTTTTCTTCTTCTCCATCACAAAATTTTAGGTTTCTTCATCACTAAGAAACTAAATCAAAAGACTGTTAATTAATGACAGATATTTCATATACATTGGTAATAATTAAAATTATATAACGATGCTCGATAGTATATTTATTCAGCATATTCACATTGTATTATGGTATAATAGATGTAAACAATTTCAATATTTTT
Organism: Vicia faba; assembly: GCA_948472305.1. Taxonomy (NCBI): domain Eukaryota; kingdom Viridiplantae; phylum Streptophyta; class Magnoliopsida; order Fabales; family Fabaceae; genus Vicia; species Vicia faba. The sequence goes on along the minus strand of CATIWC010002762.1, from coordinate 155,588 downwards.
CTTCTTCTCCATCACCAAATTTTAGGTTTCTTCATCACTAAGAAACTAAGTTAAAAGACTATTAATTAATGACAAATATTTCATATAAGTTGCTAATAATTAAAATTATATAATGAGGCTCGATAGTATATTTATTCAGCATATTCACATTGTATTATGGTATAATAGATGTAAACAATTTAAATATTTTTCTTCTTCTCCATCACCAAATTTTAGGTAACTACTTCCCTAAGAAACTAAATCAAAAGACTATTAATTAATGACACATATTTCATATACATTGGTAATAATTCAAATTATATAACGAGGCTCGATAGTATATTTATTCAGCATATTAACATTGTATTGTGGTATAATAGATATAAACAAATGCAATATTTTTCTTCTTCTCCATCATCAAATTTTAGGTTTCTTCATCAATAAGAAACTAAGTCAAAATACTATTAATTAATGACATATATATCATATACGTTGGTAATAATTAAAATTATATAACGATGCTCGATAGTATATTTCTTCAGCATATTCACATTGTATTTTGGTATAATAGATGTAAACAATTTCAATATTTTTCTTCTTCTCCATCACCAAATTTTACGTTTCTTCATCACTAAGAAACTAAGTTAAAAGACTATTAATTAATGGGCTCGATATTATATTTATTCACCATATTCATATTGTATTATGTTATAATAGATGTAAACTATTTCAATATTTTTCTTCTTCTCCGTCACCAAATTTTAGGTAACTTCTTCACTAAGTAACTAAATCAAAAGACTATTAATTAATGACACATATTTCATATGCATTGTTAATAATTAAAAATATATAATGATGCTCGATAATATATTTACTCAACATATTCACATTGTATTATGGTATAATAGATGTAAACAATTTCAATATTTTTCTTCTTCTCCATCACAAAATTTTAGGTTTCTTCATCACTAAGAAACTAAATCAAAAGATTGTTAATTAATGACACATATTTCATATACATTGGTAATAATTAAAATTATATAACGATGCTCGATAGTATATTTATTCAGCATATTCACATTGTATTATGGTATAATAGATGTAAACAATTTCAATATTTTTCTTCTTCTCCATCACCAAATTTTAGGTTTCTTCATCACTAAGAAACTAAGTTAAAAGACTATTAATTAATGACAAATATTTCATATAAGTTGCTAATAATTAAAATTATATAATGAGGCTCGATAGTATATTTATTCACAATATTCATATTATATTATGGTATAATAGATGTAAACAATTTAAATATTTTTCTTCTTCTCCATCACCAAATTTAAGGTTACTTCATCACTAAGAAACTAAATCAAAAGACTATTAATTAATGACCTCTATTTCATATACATTGGTAATAATTCAAATTATATAACGAGGCTCGTTAATATTTTTAATCAGCATATTCACAATTTATTATGGTATAATAGATGTAAACAATTTCAATATTTTTCTTCTTCTCCATCACCAAATTTTAGGTAACTTCTTCACTAAGAAACTAATCCAAAAGACTATTAATTAATGAAACATATTTCATATAGATTGGTAATAATTAAAATTATATAACGGTGCTCGATAGTATATTATTTTAGCATATTTACATTGTATTATGGTATAATAGATGTAAACAATTTCAATATTTTTCTTCTCCTCCATCACTAAATTTTAGGTAACTACTTCACTAAGAAACTAAATCAAAAGACTATTAATTAATGACACATATTTCATATACATTGGTAATAATTGAAATTATATAAGGATGCTCAATAGTATATTTATTCAGCATATTTACATTGTATTGTGGTATAATAGATGTAAACAATTTCAATATTTTTCTTCTTTTCCATCACCAAATTTTAGGTTTCTTTATCACTAAGAAACTAAGTTAAAAGACTATTAATTAATGACAAATATTTCATATACGTTGCTAATAATTAAAATTATTTACTGAGGCTCGATAGTATATTTATTCACCATATTCATATTGTATTATGGTATAATAGATGTAAACAATTTCAATATTTTTCTTCTTCTCCATTACCAAATTTTAGGTTACTTCATCACTAAGAAACTAAGTTAAAAGACTATTAATTAATGACCTCTGTTTCATATGCATTTGTAATAATTAAAAATATACATCAACGCTCGTTAATATATTTATTTAGCATATTCACATTGTATTATGGTATAATAGATGTAAACAATTTCAATATTTTTCTTCTTCTCCATCACAAAATTTTAGGTTTCTTCATCACTAAGAAACTAAATCAAAAGACTGTTAATTAATGACACATATTTCATATACGTTGGTAATAATTAAAATTATATAACGATGCTCGATAGTATATTTATTTAGCATATTCACATTGTATTATGTTATAATAGATGTAAACAATTTCAATATTTTTCTTCTTCTCCATCACCAAATTTTAGGTAACTTCTTCACTAAGTAACTAAATCAAAAGACTATTAATTAATGACACATATTTCATATACATTGGTAATAATTAAAATTATGTAATGAGGCTAGATAGTAATTTTATTCACCATACTCATATTGTATTATGTTATAATAGATGTAAACAATTTCAATATTTTTCTTCTTTTCCATCACCAAATTTTAGGTTTCTTTATCACTAAGAAACTAAGTTAAAAGACTATTAATTAATGACAAATATTTCATATACGTTGCTAATAATTAAAATTATATACTGAGGCTCGATAGTATATTTATTCACCATATTCATATTGTATTATGGTATAATAGATGTAAACAATTTCAATATTTTTCTTCTTCTCCATCACCAAATTTAAGGTTACTTCATCACTAAGAAACTAAGTTAAAAGACTATTAATTAATGACCTCTATTTCATATGCATTGGTAATAATAAAAAATATATAACAACGCTCGTTAATATTTTGAATCAGCATATTCACAATTTATTATGGTATAATAGATGTAAAAAATTTCAATATTTTTCTTCTTCTCCATCACCAAATTTTAGGTAACTTCTTCACTAAGAAACTAATCCAAAAGACTATTAATTAATGAAACATATTTCATATAGATTGGTAATAATTAAAATTATATAACGATGCTCGATAGTATATTTATTCAGCATATTCACATTGTATTATGGTATAATAGATGTAAAAAATTTCAATATTTTTCTTCTTCTCCATCACCAAATTAAGGTAACTACTTCACTAAGAAACTAAATCAAAAGACTATTAATTAATGACACATATTTCATATACATTGGTAATAATTCAAATTATATAACGATGCTCGATAGTATATTTATTCAGCATATTTAAATTGTATTGTGGTATAATAGATGTAAACAATTTCAATATTTTTCTTCTTTTCCATCCCCAAATTTTAGGTTTCTTTATCACTAAGAAACTAAGTTAAAAGACTATTAATTAATAGCAAATATTTCATATACGTTGCTAATAATTAAAATTATATACTGAGGCTCGATAGTATATTTATTCACCATATTCATATTGTATTACGGTATAATAGATGTAAACAATTTCAATATTTTTCTTCTTCTCCATCACCAAATTTTAGGTTACTTCAACACTAAGAAACTAAGTTAAAAGACTATTAATTAATGACCTCTATTTCATATGCATTTGTAAGAATTAAAAATATATCTCAACGCTCGTTAATATATTTATTTAGCATATTCACATTGTATTATGGTATAATAGATGTAAACAATTTCAATATTTTTCTTCTTCTCCATCACCAAATTTTAGGTAACTTCTTCACTAAGAAACTAAATCAAAAGACTATTAATTAAGGACACATATTTAATATACATTGGTAATAATTCAAATTATATAACGATGCTCGATAGTATATTTATTCAGCATATTTACATTGTATTGTGGTATAATAGATGTAAACAATTTCAATATTTTTTTTCTTCTCCATCATCCAATTTTAGGTTTCTTGATCACTATGAAACTAAATCAAAAGACTATTAATTAATGACACATATTTCATATACGTTGGTAATAATTAAAATTATATAACGATGCTCGATAGTATATTTATTCAGCATATTCACATTGTATTTTGGTATATTAGATGTAAACAATTTCAATATTTTTCTTCTTCTCCATCACCAAATTTTAGGTTTCTTCATCACTAAGAAACTAAGTTAAAAGACTATTAATTAATGACACATATTTCATATACATTGGTAATAATTAAAATTATATAATGAGGCTCGATAGTAATTTTATTCACCATACTCATATTGTATTATGTTATAATAGATGTAAACAATTTCAATATTTTTCGTCTTCTCCATCACCAAATTTTAGGTAACTTCTTCACTAAGTAACTAAATCAAAAGACTATTAATTAATGACACATACTTCATCTGCATTGGTAATAATTAACATTATATAACGATGCTCGACAGTATATTTATTCAGCATATTCACATTGTATTATGGTATAATAGATGTAAACAATTTCAATATTTTTCTTCTTCTCCATCACCAAATTTTAGGTAACTTCTTCACTAAGAAACTAAATCAAAAGACTATTAATTAATGAAACATATTTCATATACGTTGGTAATAATTAAAATTATATAACGATGCTCGATAGTATATTTATTCCGCATATTCACATTGTATTATTGTATAATAGATGTAAACAATTTCAATATTTTTCTTCTTCTCCATCACAAAATTTTAGGTAACTATTTCACTAAGAAACTAAATTAAAAGACTATAAATTAAGGACACATATTTCATATACATTGGTAATAATTCAAATTATATAATGATGCTCGATAGTACATTTATTCAGCATATTTACATTGTATTGTGGTATAATAGATGTAAACAATTTCAATATTTTTCTTCTTCTCCATCATCCAATTTTAGGTTTCTTGATCACTAAGAAACTAAGTCAAAATACTATTAATTAATGACACATATTTCATATACGTTGGTAATAACTAAAATTATATAACGATGCTCGATAGTATATTTATTCAGCATATTCACATTGTATTATGGTATAATAGATGTAAACAATTTCAATATTTTTCTTCTTGTCCATCACCAATTTTAGGTAACTTCTTCACTAAGAAACTTAATCAAAAGACTATTAATTAATGAAACATATTTCATATACGTTGTTAATAATTAAAATTATATAAAGATGCTCGATAGTATATTTATTCCTCATATTCACATTGTATTATTGTATAATAGATGTAAACAATTTCAATATTTTTCTTCTTCTCCATCACATAATTTTAGGTAACTACTTCACTAAGAAACTAAATTAAAAGACTATAAATTAAGGACACATATTTCATATACATTGGTAATAATTCAAATTTTATAACGATGCTCGATAGTATATTTATTCAGCATATTTACATTGTATTGTAGTATAATAGATGTAAACAATTTCAATATTTTTCTTCTTCTCCATCATCCAATTTTAGGTTTCTTGATCACTAAGAAACTAAGTCAAAATACTATTAATTAATGACACATATTTCATATACGTTGGTAATAACTAAAATTATATAACGATGCTCGATAGTATATTTATTTAGCATATTCACATTGTATTATGTTATAATAGATGTAAACAATTTCAATATTTTTCTTCTTCTCCATCGCCAAATTTTAGGTAACTTCTTCACTACGTAACTAAATCAAAAGACTATTAATTAATGAAACATATTTCATATACGTTGGTAATAATTAAAATTATATAACGATGCTCGATAGTATATTTATTTAGCATATTCACATTGTATTATGTTATAATAGATGTAAACAATTTCAATATTTTTCTTCTTCTCCATCACCAAATTTTAGGTAACTTCTTGACTAAGTAACTAAATCAAAAGACTATTAATTAATGACACATATTTCATATACATTGGTAATAATTAAAATTATATAATGAGGCTCGATAGTAATTTTATTCACCATACTCATATTGTATTATGTTATAATAGATGTAAACAATTTCAATATTTTTCTTCTTTTCCATCACCAAATTTTAGGTTTCTTTATCACTAAGAAACTAAGTTAAAAGACTATTAATTAATGACAAATATTTCATATACGTTGCTAATAATTAAAATTATATACTGAGGCTCGATAGTATATTTATTCACCATATTCATATTGTATTATGGTATAGTAGATGTAAACAATTTCAATATTTTTCTTCTTCTCCATCACCAAATTTAAGGTTACTTCATCACTAAGAAACTAAGTTAAAAGACTATTAATTAATGACCTCTATTTCATATGCATTTGTAATAATTAAAAATATATATCAACGCTCGTTAATATATTTGTTTAGCATATTCACATTGTATTATGGTATAATAGATGTAAACAATTTCAATATTTTTCTTCTTCTCCATCACCAAATTTTAGGTAACTTCTTCACTAAGAAACTAAATCAAAAGACTATTAATTAATGACACATATTTCATACACGTTGGTAATAATTAAAACTATATAACGATGCTCGATAGTATATTTATTCAGCATATTCACATTGTATTATGGTATAATAGATGTAAACAATTTCAATATTTTTCTTCTTCTCCATCACCAAATTTTAGGTAACTACTTCACTATGAAACTAAATTAAAAGACTATAAATTAAGGACACATATTTCATATACATTAGTAATAATTCAAATTACATAACGATGCTCGATAGTATATTTATTCAGCATATTTACATTGTATTGTGGTATAATAGATGTAAACAATTTCAATATTTTTCTTCTTCTCCATCATCCAAATTTAGGTTTCTTGATCACTAAGAAATAAATCAACAGACTATTAATTAATGACACATATTTCATATACGTTGGTAATAATTAAAATTATATAACAATGCTCGATAGTATATTTATTCAGCATATTCACATTTTATTTTGGTATATTAAATGTAAACAATTTCAATATTTTTCTTCTTCTCCATCACCAAATTTTAGGTTTCTTCATCACTAAGAAACTAAGTTAAAAGACTATTAATTAATGACACATATTTCATATACATTGGGAATAATTAAAATTATATAATGAGGCTCGATAGTAATTTTATTCACCATACTCATATTGTATTATGTTATAATAGATGTAAACAATTTCAATATTTTTCTTCTTCTCCATCACCAAATTTTAGGTAACTTCTTCACTAAGTAACTAAATCAAAAGACTATTAATTAATGACACATACTTCATATGCATTGGTAAAAATTAAAATTATATAACAATGCTCGACAGTATATTTATTCAGCATATTCACATTGTATTATGGTATAATAGATGTAAACAATTTCAATATTTTTGTACTTCTCCATTACTAAATTTTAGGTAACTTCTTCACTAAGAAACTAAATCAAAAGACTATTAATTAATGACACATATTTCATAAACATTGGTAATAATTATAATTATATAACGATGCTCGATAGTATATTTATTCAGCATATTCACATTGTACTTTGGTATATTAGATGTAAACAATTTCAATATTTTTCTTCTTCTCCATCACCAAATTTTAGGTTTCTTCATCACTAAGAAACTAAGTTAAAAGACTATTAAATAATGTCACATATTTCATATACATTGGTAATAATTAAAATAATATAATGAGGCTCGATAGTAATTTTATTCACCATACTCACATTGTATTATGGTATAATAGATGTAAACAATTTCAATATTTTTCTTCTTCTCCATCTCCAAATTTTAAGTTACTTCATCACTAAGAAACTAAGTTAAAAGACTATTAATTAATGACTTCTATTTCATATGCATTGGTAATAATTAAAAATATATAACAACGCTCGTTAATATTTTTAATCAGCATATTCACATTGTATTATGGTATAATAGATGTAAACAATTTCAATATTTTTCTTCTTCTCCATCACCAAATTTTAGTTAACTTCTTCACTAAGAAACTAATTCAAAAGACTACTAATTAATGAAACATATTTCATATACATTGGTAATAATTAAAATTATATAACGATGCTCGATAGTATATTTATTCAGCATATTCACATTGTATTATGGTATAATAGATGTAAAAAATTTAAATATTTTTCTTCTTCTCCATCACCAAATTTTAGGTAACTACTTCACTAAGAAACTAAATCAAAAGACTATTGATTAATGACACATATTTCATATACATTGATAATAATTCAAATTATATGACGAGGCTCGATAGTATATTTATTCAGCATATTTACATTGTATTGTGGTATAATAGATGTAAACAATTTCAATACTTTTCTTCTTCTCCATCACCAAATTTTAGGTAACTACTTCACTAAGAAACTAAATTAAAAGACTATAAATTAAGGACACAGATTTCATATACATTGGTAATAATTCAAATTACATAACGATGCTCGATAGTATATTTATTCAGCATATTTACATTGTATTCTGGTATAATAGATGTAAACAATTTCAATATTTTTCTTCTTCTCCATCATCCAATTTTAGGTTTCTTGATCACTAAGAAACTAAATCAAAAGACTATTAATTAATGACACATATTTCATATACATTGGTAATAATTAAAATTATATAACGATGCTCGATAGTATATTTATTCAGCATATTCACATTGTATTTTGGTATATTAAATGTAAACAATTTCAATATTTTTCTTCTTCTCCATCACCAAATTTTAGGTTTCTTCATCACTAAGAAACTAAGTTAAAAGACTATTAATTAATGACACATATTTCATATACATTGGTAATAATTAAAATTATATAATGAGGCTCGATAGTAATTTTATTCACCGTACTCATATTGTATTATGTTATAATAGATGTAAACAATTTCAATATTTTTCTTCTTCTCCATCACCAAATTTTAGGTAACTTCTTCACTAAGTAACTAAATCAAAAAACTATTAATTAATGACACATACTTCATATGCATTGGTAATAATTAAAATTATATAACGACGCTCGATAGTATATTTATTCAACAGATTCACATTGTATTATGGTATAATAGATGTAAACAATTTCAATATTTTTGTACTTCTCCATTACTAAATTTTAGGTAACTTCTTCACTTAGAAACTAAATCAAAAGACTATTAATTAATGACACATATTTCATATACATTGGTAATAATTAAAATTATATAACGATGCTCGATAGTATATTTATTCAGCATATTCACATTGTATTTTGGTATATTAGGTGTAAACAATTTCAATATTTTTCTTCTTCTCCATCACCAAATTTTTGGTTTCTTCATCACTAAGAAACTAAGTTAAAAGACTATTAATTGATGACACATATTTCATATACATTGGTAATAATTAAAATTATATAATGAGGCTCGATAGTAATTTTATACACCATACTCATATTGTATTATGTTATAATAGATGTAAACAATTTCAATATTTTTCTTCTTCTCTATCACCAAATTTTAGGTAACTTCTTCACTAAGTAACTAAATCAAAAGACTATTAATTAATGACACATACTTCATATGCATTGGTAATAATTAAAATTATATAACGACGCTGGACAGTATATTTATTCAGCATATTCACATTGTATTATGGTATAATAGATGTAAACAATTTCAATATTTTTGTAATTCTCCATTACTAAATTTTAGGTAACTTCTTCACTAAGAAACTAAATCAAAAGACTATTAATTAATGACACATATTTCATATACATTGGTAATAATTATAATTATATAACGATGCTCGATAGTATATTTATTCAGCATATTCACATTGTATTTTGGTATATTAGATGTAAACAATTTCAATATTTTTCTTCTTCTCCATCACCAAATTTTAGGTTTCTTTATCACTAAGAAACTAAGTTAAAAGACTATTAATTGATGACACATATTTCATATACATTGGTAATAGTTAAAATTATATAATGAGGCTCGATAGTAATTTTATACACCATACTCATATTGTATTATGTTATAATAGATGTAAACAATTTCAATATTTTTCTTCTTCTCCATCACCAAATTTTAGGTAACTTCTTCACTAAGTAACTAAATCAAAAGACTATTAATTAATGACACATACTTCATATGCATTGGTAATAATTAAAATTATATAACGATGCTCGACAGTATATTTATTCAGCATATTCACATTGTATTATGGTATAATAGATGTAAACAATTTCAATATTTTTGTACTTCTCCATTACTAAATTTTAGGTAACTTCTTCACTAAGAAACTAAATCAAAAGGCTATTAATTAATGACACATATTTCATATACATTGGTAATAATTATAATTATATAACGATGCTCGATAGTATATTTATTCAGCATATTCACATTGTACTTTGGTATATTAGATGTAAACAATTTCAATATTTTTCTTCTTCTCCATCACCAAATTTTTGGTTTCTTCATCACTAAGAAACTAAGTTAAAAGACTATTAAATAATGACACATATTTCATATACATTGGTAATAATTAAAATAATATAATGAGGCTCGATAGTAATTTTATTCACCATACTCATATTGTATTATGGTATAATAGATGTAAACAATTTCAATATTTTTCTTCTTCTCCATCACCAAATTTTAAGTTACTTCATCACTAAGAAACTAAGTTAAAAGACTATTAATTAATGACTTCTATTTCATATGCATTGGTAATAATTAAAAATATATAACAACGCTCGTTAATATTTTTAATCAGCATATTCACATTGTATTATGGTATAATAGATGTAAACAATTTCAATATTTTTCTTCTTCTCCATCACCAAATTTTAATTAACTTCTTCACTAAGAAACTAATTCAAAAGACTACTAATTAATGAAACATATTTCATATACATTGGTAATAATTAAAATTATATAACGATGCTCGATAGTATATTTATTCAGCATATTCACATTGTATTATGGTATAATAGATGTAAACAATTTAAATATTTTTCTTCTTCTCCATCACCAAATTTTAGGTAACTACTTCACTAAGAAACTAAATCAAAAGACTATTAATTAATGACACATATTTCATATACATTGGTAATAATTAAAATTATATAACGATGCTCGATAGTATATTTATTCAGCATATTTACATTGTATTGTGGTATAATAGATGTAAACAATTTCAATATTTTACTTCTTCTCCATCACCAAATTTTTGAAATATCCTTCTTCTGCTTCTTCTTCGAAGTAGCATGTAAATTTCCTCCAGCCTTGGGGTCTTCCCCAGTGGTGTTTGATTTTCGCTTCTTTGGAGTGGTAGGCGGAAGTTTGTTGGTCTGAAAAGATTTTAAAACAAAGATTTAGATGCAAATCATGAAACATTAGTGAATTCGAAACATCAAGGCTAAGTGATTACCCGTGGAGTTGGAGCATTGGCTATTACTGGTGTTGTTGTTGTTATTGCAGCAAGTGTTGTTGGTTCGGATGGAGTCACATTGTCAATGGTTTCGATAGAGGCTTGAGAGGCGCTCCCTTCTTTTGACTTTGAAGTGGCAGTCTTTATCCTGATGGCTGAAAATCGAAAAAATTAAGGCAAAAGTTAACGATATAGAAAGTGAGAAACGTTTGGGGTTTTCCCAAGCATTCGCACCTGTGCCTTGATCAGATTTAATCGACATGGCAGAAAGGTCATAGAGAAGATGTCCTGGGAAATCGTGGAGCCAGTGTCGAGCCCATGTCACAGTCTCAGATGGCTTTGGTTTCTTTTGAAGATATTTGAACATTTCTTTGCAAGTGAACCACCAAGGGTATGGAGGAAACTAAGCCAGAGCCAGTTTTGAGGTAGGTAATCTAGGAAATTTAGATGGATGCATTTCGAATGCCAACCTATACCTATCGTCAGGTGATAACCCTGAAGGAAGTTTTAACTTAAACTTTTTCTTTGAATTTTTCCTTCAAGGTCTCAGCCGCTTGATGCACCGTGGATTCCAAGTGTGTGGGATCATAAGTAGTTTCGAAATAATTTTGAAAAGCCTTAATCTCTTTGGAATGAGTAAACATACCTTTCTTGGATGGTACCTGCACATCGAATGCATCAGTTAGTTTCTGCTGAATAGTAAGAGTATTGAACATATAAGTCTGATAGAACTTTGTCCACCATTCCAGAAACCCCTTTGTTGTAAGGTGTGTAGGTTCGAAGGTTATGAGTTCAAAGTGGGCGAAGCCTTGGTATTGTTCCTGCTATTGTTTGGCTTCTCTAGCCTTGAAGGTTCGCCCAGAGGTAATGGCATTTTCCGTTTGAAATAGGGGTTCAGGAATTAGTTGGCACAAGCCAAACTGTCTCGAAACGAAGTTGGGCTGATAAGCGAAAAGGAAAATCTGATTCTTAGCAGGAGTTATTCTTGAAGAGATTAGTCTGGGTAGCAAAAAGGCTCTCCATACATCTTGAATTTCTTTGCTTTTGACGGCTTCTGAGAGAGCCATGGTGAACCATGAAGGTCCATGAGCCCTTGAAGCAAAAGGCGCCATGGTCTCTTCGAACTTATGCCTCTTGGAGAATATCATGATATATTTTGAGAATAGGACTTTGAAGTCATCCTTATCATCGTTTGGGGTTAGTCTTCGCAGCCTAGTGCCTTCGATGATTCTATCCTCTATTTCAGGGACTTGTTCAGCAATAGTGTTGGCCGTTGATAATGAAGGTTCGAACATGGCATTTAGCCATAACTGAAGTAGCCAGAAAGGGCCAGCTAGCAGGATATTCTTGGAGGTGTGAGATTTTAGACTCGAAACAGCTGACCTTAGACTTTCATAAAGATCAACTAATAGCAGTTCGCTTAAGCACACCCTCTGATTCTCATGCAAATCTCAAGCTAGAGGAATAAACCTACTGGCTACCTGTAGGGATCTGCTGCAAAAGACATACCTTGACAACCATAAGGTAAGGAAAGCAATGTGTTCTACATCCGACACACTGTCTCCTTCAGTATGATAGTGGCTGATAAACTTTGAAAAGCTTGCTAGCTTGACTTCGAAGTCGATAATACTCGAATGCTCTTCATTGTCAGGGATATATGTTTCCCCTATTGGTGATAGCCCAGTAATGGCCGCTATGTCAAAAAAGGTAGGGGTAATCATTCCACCAGGGAGATGGAAAGTATTGTACGTACTGTCCCAGAAATATAAGGACGCGAATAACAATGGGTGGCTATAAGTAAAACATGGTTTCGACAGTTTAATCAAGTTGTAAATACCTAACTCTTCCCATTGCTGGGATTTCTTAGCTTCTACCTTATTAAACCAGTTATGATAAGCAGTGTCGGAGGTGGGGCAAGATCGAAACGATTTGAAGTTACTCTTTACATAATCTAGTATGAAAGGGTCCTTAGGGGGAACGATTGGATTTTCTACGGTGGTTGAATCAAAAGACTCTATAGTCTTGGGGCTATCCATTTTATTAAACAGAGGTTTGAAATTATAGCAAACTGGGAAAATTTTTCTGGTGTCTTTTAAAATTTCAAAAACTGTAAGAGGGCCCATTAAAGCTAACCTCTTGCCAGCAGCATTAGTAGAAATTAGTACCTGGGATGCATAAAGCATTTCTTTCTCTTTTGAGATCATCTGGGGAACAAGAACAGATTGACCTTGGTAGGTGCCAACCTTGCTTTCCATTGTGGTTCCTGTGGTCTTTCCTTTCTTTTTGGAAGCCTTTTTTAGTTGAGATGAAGTTGAAGAAGACATTGTTGGAAGAATGTTGGAAATTTAGGGTTTCGGTGAGAAAAGAGGAAGAAAAGATTCAGAAAGTAGGAAGAAAAGAAAAGACTAAGTTGATGGGTTTTTTATAATGTGGAAGTTTAAGCATCCATTGAGTAAGGTTGTGATACGTGGTAATCGTGGGTTGGTTTGATGAAGAGGTGGCGTAAAGTTAACATTGGTAATAGGCGTGATTAAAGATAATCATTGTTTTGTAACTGCACCATGCTGTGAAATGGTTCAAGGCGGTTAAGGAATCTGAAAAGCGTTGTGATTGACGTGACTGGATTCATATGTAATAAATGTTACGATGATTCGAAGGTCGCATCAAAATCTTGTGTATATGTTTAAAATAAGTATTTCTCAAAGGAATCGAAATACATATTTTAAAAGGGCATTTTGTTGGTTGAAGATTTTGATGATATTATTAGAAGCAAAGTAAGTTGGACGTTTCGATTGAAATGGAGCAAAACGTCATGTTTCGAAATGGTAGAAGCAGTGCTTCGAATGGGCATATTAAAGCTTGGAGCTTCGAGTGACAGTTATGAGAGTATATTCAAAGAAGCCTCAAAATGATAACAAGGTTATGTCTAAGAAATGCGTTCGAAGCGAAGAAGTGCCAAAACATTTGAAAATCAAATGCAAGCGGGATGTTCGAAATTTGAAATATATGCGCTGGAGCATTCGAAGACGCGTGGAAGCAAGAGAGAGGCATTGCTCTGCATGTTCTGAACGTGGCAGAATCTTATAGCAAGACCGTTATGGTCGAAGTAGTATAAATAGAAGTCTTAGCATTAGGATTTCGTGTGTCATATCTATTGTACAAAAAAACTCAGTAAACATTCAAATTACCACATGGCTAGGGAAACGAATGCACGAGCAATGTACGTATGATAACACCACATGTTTATGATTTAATGAAAACTCTTTATCATTTCCAGTACTTTCCTTTATCTTTATGTCAATACCATTTACAAGTTTTTGCATTTAAAATGTTTTCATTCGAAGTCTTTTACTGATGCCTTGCATCTAAATGCTTTCTTTTCATTTCAAATACTTTACATTTCAGAAACTGTTATACATTTCATGCCTTTATCTTCAAGTTTTTATCATTCGAACACCTTTTTTACTTAAAGTCATTTTACAGTTCTCTTGCATTTAAACGCTTTCTTCATATTTCGAATCTTTTACATTCCAGAGAATCTTTTACATTAACTGTTTTTATGCTTCGAAGTCATTTACTTGTCTTTTATGCAGTTTTTACATGTCTTTACAATTTAACTTTATTCATGCAATTTAGTTTCGCGCACATTTACTTGATCACACCTTTAGATTTTTCAAAGTAAGTTAAGCACCTACACAACATTCTAAATACCAACCATGAATACCAGTTCGATCATGAGAGTTACCCTAATGACCAACACGTCCTAGGATCAATCTAGTCGATCCTGCGAGTTACCAGAGAAATTGAATAACAGTCAGTAAGATTATTCGATAGTTTGGAAGACTAGCGGTTGTTTACCAGAAATCACTGTAAACAAATTGGCACACCTGATGGGACCAATCGTTGGCCATTACGGAATTTAGAACAAAAATAAAGATTGTTGAGACGTAACCATTATAAAATTACCCTCTGAGTGATAAGTTTGTTGTTTTATGAACCTAAGAAGTGGTAAAATAACCAATAGCAACCAACCCTTATCCAGAAGAAAACATTTGAACAAGATGTCTAATTCTAACAATCAACAAGTTGAACAAAATGCCCCACATACAACAGGCACTAATATGTCCGCTTCGATGGGAACATCTAATGTGATCCCTTCGAATGCACAGTCTGTTGCATCCTCTACCAGTAATATAGCCACTAATGGAATAAGTGGCATATCAACTAATAGTTCGATCCTAAGAAGTACTGGAACCATTAGTTATCCTGGGGGATTCGTCCCACCATCAGGGACACAAATCCATTTCGCCACCCCACTAACTAGACCACCCGGTTTCGATGGTAATAGAACCAGAAATTCCTCTTATGGAATGCCAACATCTTTTATGGCAGGTTTACACAATTCCACATCGAATTCATCACCACAATTAGGGTCTGGGTCTGGGGAGAATCAGTTTATGACAAATAACCAAGGGTCAATGGGTTATAGCGCAATGCCTATTTTAACCATAGAAAACCAGTTGGCTTTTAGGCAATTGATGGATGACAGTAACCATAATATGATAGGGGTATTAGCACAAACTATGCAAGAAATATTTTCCCCAATAGTACAAAATGTGACTGTGACAAACAGAGAAAACGCAGATAACATGAGTCGAATAGCAGATTTCTTTGCTCCCCCAGAGAGGCGTAGGCAGAATCAGGCGGGAGTTCGAGCAAACATACCTATTATGGAACAAGTTGCTAACGACCCAACCTATAGACCACCCAGAGAAGAAGTTAACTTGGGGGCAAGGACACAAAGGCTAGAAGCCCCAATGATCCAAGGCCCACAAAGGGAAATCATGGAACCAGGGGAAAGGGTCAAAAGGCTGGAAGTCCCAGAGTTTCGAGAAGAACAACCTAGGGGGGTTGTCATGGTGGGTCGAAATCAAGATGCTGATGTAGTCGTTCATAGAATTCGAAACGATAACATCTTGGCAGAAAACAATTTAACCACCATGATAGAGAGAGTCATGGCCCAGAATGGCCTCAACACAGGAATTAGAAGGCCAAATTAAGTTTCTCCTATATTAGACTACATAATGCATACTGATTTACCAAGGGGATATAAAGTCCCTAAGTTTATAAAGTTTGCTGGGGATACCAATGAGTCAACAGTCGAACATATAGCCAGATATCTAACCGAAGCGGGGGATATAGCCAATAATGAAGACCTCAGGATCAAGTATTTCCCAAGTTCCCTGACTAAAAACGCCTTCACATGGTTCACCACTTTGCCTCCTGGGTCCATTGATACTTGGGCTCTTTTGGAGAGATTATTCCATGAATAGTTTTACATGGGACAGTCAAAAATAAGTTTGAAGGAATTAGCCAGTGTCAAGAGAAAGTTCACTGAACCCATAGATGACTATCTGAATAGATTCAGGCTTTTGAAATCCAGATGTTACACAGTAGTGCCTGAACATGAGTTAGTCGAAATGGCCGCTGGTGGCTTGGATTACTCCATTCGAAAGAAACTAGACACTCAATATTTGAGGGATATGGATCAGTTAGCCGATAGGGTTCGACAGGTCGAAAGGCTAAAGGCCGAAAAGGCCAGAGTCTTTAAAAATAACAAGAAGGAAAGGATCTCCTATGTTGGAACTGAGGAAGTAGAAGATTATCCTGAATTCGAATTTGAAGAGGTCGAAATCGACCCCGCTGAATTAAAACAGGCACCACCTTACTCCTGCAAATTATTAGTTCCCATAAAAGGGAAAGAGATTGTTGAAAATGAGAAAAGTGACAAATTCCCAAAGAAGGTTTATACCTTCGATGTCACTAAATGTGACGAGATTTTTGATTTACTTGTCAAAGATGGCCAACTCATTGTGCCATCAAATGTCAAAATACCTCCTTTAGATCAAAGAAAGAAAAGAGGATTTTGCAAATATCATAGTTTCCTAGGCCACAAAACCTCACAGTGTTTTCTTTTCAGGGACCTAATTCAGAATGCAATTAAAGATGGCAGACTGAAGTTTGCTGATAAAGAAAAAATGAAAGTGGACGAAGATCCTCTAGACGTCGCAGACACCAATTACTCCGAGCCTGCATGCATTGGAGAGATTAACATGGTGGAAGCTGAACAAAGTGATGCCCCAACAGGAGAGAAAGGTACTGAAAACGAAAGCTGGGTGATAGTCGAAGTCAATAAGGAGGTCACTGAAGACATCCACAAACAATCAGAGACTTCGATTGAAGCAGCACCTTTAGCTGTTGCAAAAGAAATCCAGGCTACTGAAGGCCAGGAAAACCAAAACCAAGAATTGACACAGGTCACTGAAGGCCTGAGGCTGGAATTGGAGAAAGTTCAAATCACGAAGCCAACCTCCCCTCAGAAAGAAATATGGGACACTTTAGGGGAACCCAGTGGAAAATTTGACTATTTGGTCAAATATTCTGCCCCAGAGAGTTCAAAGGTCCACATTGAAGATATAAAACCCACAGGATGGGGAGATGATGAAGCTAAGGGGGTGGATGTTGAGGTAAACATGGTGGATATCGAGAGACCTCGCTCTGAGATGGAGGAGGTAGAAAGATACTTAGAAAAAGAGAAGTATAAAATGGAGGATAATCATGCTGGAGATGCTAGTCTCAAGGATTACCTCATGACGTGCCACAAGGGAGATACAGGAATGATACTGTGCCCTAGGTGCAGCATCCTCTGCAATCAGAGAATCATTGCGAACTTCGAGAGGGTACAGAGGGCGCGAACTGGCAACAACTGGCGCCAGGATAACCAGCTATTTAGGTGTTATCCTAAGGCTGGAGAAAGTTTGCTGGAATTTGTGTTTCGCTGCTACAAAGGGGAAACCAAGTGTTTGATATGCCCAAGGTGTTCTGCTGTGTATGATCAAAGCATGGCCAAAGCCTTCGAAACAATTCCCTTCGCCCCTTGCTGGAACCATCAAGAAACTGTTCAGATGGGCCCACGTTTCGATAGCAAATACAAACAACGAAGGCCTGATAGCCCTCATCCCAAGGGTGCTCGAAGAGTGACGTTCAAACTCCCTGCTGAAGTGCCAACAGACAGATGGATGCAAGTCAGAAATGACAAAGGCAAAGACAAATGGAGAAACACCAAACGAAACGCATGCCATGCTATGACATACAGAAGGCAATTCAACATAGAGAAGAGGGAAGAGGTGATATTAGAGAACTACAAAGGAAGGAACCCCATGTCGAGATCCCAGTGGCGAAGGCAACAGAGGATTCGAAAGGCTGAGAGGGAAGTTGTGGCAAATAAAGGGGCAACTTCAACAAAGAACCAAGGTGAATCTAGCACCAACAAACCCACACCAAAAAATCAAACTGGAGGCAAACCCCTAGTTAGTAGGAGGCTTTTCTCTGAAGTACAACTGGATGAACCAAAGGAATACACTCCAGGCCCAGAAGAAGATGAAGATATGATAACGGATAACTTCGAATCAGAGGGGGAGTCTTCGTTTAACCTAAACTGCAACATGGTATCTGTGCTTCCCTGTGAATTTGGACAGGAAACTGAAATTGATGAATATGAGGAAGAAGATACCATAGACTTGATGAAGCATAGGCCTGTGTGCTACTATGTGATGGACAATGGGGCTGTCGAGGAGCAAAATGCGTTCTTCGAACGTCCAGAACCAGCTATGAAGAACCATCTTAAGCCACTATTTATTCGGGCAAAAGTTGGTGCCCATGGCGTGAATAAGGTTCTAGTGGATGGGGGTGCTGCAGTCAATTTGATACCCAACTTCATGCTGAAAAGATTAGAAATACGCGAAGGGGACATCAAGCCCCACAATATGGTTCTATCCAATTATGAAGGGAAAGTGGGCAAAACACTGGGGGTGGTTCAATTAGACTTGACAATAGGCTCAAGCTGTAGGCCCACCATGTTCATGGTGATCGAAGCCAAGGCCAACTACAACTTGTTGCTGGGAAGGGAGTGGATCCATGGCGTAGGGGTAGTTCCTTCGTCAATGCACCAGCGATTAGTTCTATGGAGAGAAGATGGGATCGTGGAAAACATTGAAGCAGACCAGAGTTACTTCATGTCAACAGTCAATTTAGTTGACAAGAGGAATTATGACAAGCATCTGGCAAAGATTGCCCCTTGTGTCCCAAATGATGAAATCAACGAAACCAGAAACGCCCACTACTATATGACCCTTCGCCATGATGGCCTGTACTGGGATAGAAGAATAATCAGTGATGACGAAGGAGTCGAAAATACTATACAAAGACGACCACCAGGTTGGGACTTCGACAACCTTACTCATGACTGAGTCCTCCTTTTTCAAAAGGATTTCGGCCTATATGGCTGAGAACGAATCAAAGGCGGCCTTAGAGGCTGAAATAAATAAATTGGCTGTGAAGATGAACGAAATAAGTGGGGATGGCTGGAAAGGCTCACCCTTTAAAGAAATTGAGATAGATCAAAGGCTGGACGCCATCTATGATAAAGAACCCTTAGGCTTCGAAAGGGACCCCATAGACTCAGGTGCCAAAATGTTGGCACAGGATCCACTCGAAGAAGTGAACTTAGGGGATGAAAACACGAAACGAATAACCTACATAAGTGAAAAACTTAGCCCAGGCCTCAAGCAGGAAGTGATCGAAGTCCTCAAGAAAAACAAAGATTGCTTCGCATGGGATTATGACGAAATGCCTGGTTTAAAGAGGGAGTTAGTCGAACACAGACTTCCAATCAAAGATGGCAAGAAGCCCATCAAACAAACTCCTAGAAGATTCGCACCAGCGGTTCTCACGAAGATTAAAGCGGAGATCGAAAGGTTGCTGCGTTGCAGATTCATCAGAACCACAAGGTATGTCGAATGGTTAGCAAATATAGTACCTGTTATTAAGAAAAATGGTTCTTTGAGAATCTGCATAGATTTTAGGGATTTAAACACTACAACCTCTAAGGATGAGTACTCCATGCCTGTGGCAGAAATGCTAGTAGACTCTGCTGCAGGGTTCGAATACTTGAGTATGTTAGATGGATACTCTGGGTATAATCAGATTTTTATTGCTGAAGAAGATGTTGCCGAGACAGCATTTCATTGCCCAGGAGCCTTAGGCACTTACGAATGGGTGGTGATGCCTTTTGGTTTAAAGAACGCTGAGGCAACTTATCAAAGGGCAATGAATTCGATTTTCCATGATTTCATTGAAACCTTTATGCAGGTGTATATTGATGATATAGTCATCAAATCTATATCTGCAGAAACACATTTTCATCATTTGAGCCAATCATTCGAACGAATGAGAAAACATGGCTTAAAGATGAATCCCCTTAAATGTGCATTTTTTGTGCAGGCTGGAGATTTCCTTGGTTTTGTGGTTCATAAGAAAGGGATTGAGATAAACCAGAACAAAACCAAAGCCATAATGGAGACGAAAGCACCTACGTTAAAAAGGGAGCTGCAATCTTTGCTAGGGAAGATTAACTTCCTCAGAAGGTTCATTTCGAATCTGAGTGGAAGAACCCAAGCTTTCTCTCTGTTGCTTCGTCTAAAGCAAGGCCAAGCCTTCGAATGGAACGAAGCCCATCAGGAGGCATTTGACAAGATAAAGAGATACCTCTCTCAGCCTCCTATCTTGTCTCCACCTTCATGGGGGAAGCCCATGAGATTGTACATATCTGCCTCTGAAGTTAGTATAGGTTGTATGTTAGCACAAGAAGATAGCAATGGTATCGAAAGAGCCATATAATATTTAAGTAGAGTATTGAATGATGCAGAGACCAGATATAGCAACTTAGAAAAGCTATATCTCTGTTTGTATTTCTCTTGTATGAAACTCAAGTATTATATAAAGCCTGTTGATGTTTATGTTTCATCTCATTTTGATGTCATTAAACACATGCTTTCAAAACCAATAATGCATAGCAGAGTTGGTAAATGGGCTTTAGCCTTAACAAAATATTCTTTGACTTTCATGCCTTTAAAAGCTGTGAAAGGCCAAGTGATTTCTGATTTCATTGTGGACCATTCATTGGTTGAGCAGACTGTCATGAGTTACGTCGAAATGCAACCATGGAAATTATACTTTGATGGTTCGACTCACAGGAATGGAAGTGGTGTTGGAGTCCTTCTAATTTCTCCTGAAGGAATTCCAACAAAATTCAAGTATAAATTAGATGGTCCTCGTTGCTCGAACAACGAAGCTGAGTATGAAGCGCTCATTGTTGGACTTGAAGCTTTGTTGGAATTGGGGGCAACTAGAGTCGAAATTAAAGGAGACTCAAAATTAGTGGTCAAGCAAATAACAAAGGAGTATAAATGCATAAAGGAAAACCTGATGATATACTTCGTCATAGTTAACAGGCTACTTAGGAAATTCGAATACATGGATATTCAACATATACCAAGAATAGAAAACCAAGAAGCAAATGACTTAGCACAGTTGGCTTCAGGTTATAAAGTTTCTGCCAGAAACTTTGAAGATTTAGTTGAATTAAGAGGTAGAGTTATGGCTACTAGATTCACACCATCAGATCTAGAGAGTATGAAATTGGGGTATGCTGAGAAACAGGGATTCGAAATATTAGCCATAAACACTTTATCAGATGCAGATTGGCAAAGTCCACTGGTGAGTTATTTAACAAACCCAACTCTGAATGTTGATAGGAAGATAAAATATAGAGCATTGTCATATGTCCTCATGGGAAACAAATTGTTCAAAAAGACCCAAGAAGGCGTATTACTGAAGTGCCTAAGAGAGAGTGAGGCATACTTAGCATTGTCAGAAGTCCACAATGGGGCATGTGGGGCACATCAAGCAGGTCATAAAATGAAATGGCTGTTATTTTGATATGGCATGTATTGGCCTAGCATGCTCAAAGATTGTATAGACTTTGCTAAAGGATGTGAGGAATGTCAGAAACATGCAGGGATTCAACATGCCCCTGCAAGTGAGTTGCATTCAATCATCAAACCATGTCCATTTAGAGGATGGGCATTGGATTTAATAGGAGAAATTAATCCTGCTTCGCCTAAAGGACAGAAATATATCTTGGTAGGAATAGACTATTTTACCAAGTGGATCGAAGCAGTACCATTAATAGTTGCTGATCAAGAGGCTATTATTGAATTTATACAGAAACACATTATCTATAGGTTCGGATTGCCAGAGAGCATAACCACAGACCAAGGCTCTGTTTTTACTGGTAGAAAAATGCAAGAATTTGCCCAAGAAATGGGGTTTAGATTACTAACATCAACGCCATATTATGCTCAAGCAAATGGTCAAGTTGAAGCAGCTAATAAAGTGATAATAGGGTTAATCAAGAAACATATTGGTAAAAAGCCAAGGAACTGGCACAAAACTTTGGACCAAATACTATGGGCCTGTAGAACATCTCCTAAGGAAGCTACTAACACCACGCCTTTCCAACTCACATTTGGTCATGATGCAGTTCTTCCAGTAGAAATTCATCTGCAATCAGTTCGAATTCAAAGACAAAACAAAGTTCCAGCTGCATTATATTGGGAGATGATGATGAATGAGTTAGTGGAATTGGACGAAGTTAGATTACATGCATTGGAAATCTTGATGAGACAAAAAGAAAGAGTGGCCAGGACATATAACAAAAGGGTGAAAAGGAAGGCATTCATTATTAATGACTTAGTTTGGAAAGTCATATTGCCCATGGACAAGAAAAATAAAACGTTAGGTAAATGGTCACCTCATTGGGAAGGGCCTTTTCGAATACTAAAGGTATTCTCAAACAATGCATATGAAATCAAAGAGCTGATGGATGATAAACGTATCCTAAAGGTTAATGGGAAATATTTAAAGAAATATAAGCCACGGCCTGCAGGAGATTCGAATAGTAACAACGTAATCAAAATATCATAAAAATGCCAAAATGGCAATATGGGATGCCAAAATGGCGTTGTTCAAATATTACATATAAAAAACCAAATTTAATGAAATGAACATTGAGATTTAGAAATAGGAATTATTCTTCAATCTATTGAAGGTACTTCAAAAATACTCAAGCCTTTGCTGAGCAAAATGTCTTGCCCCCTCTAAGGTGGCCACTTCTCCCTTGAGTTGTTCTGCAGTTTCCATTTCTGCAAGCCCCTGGTTGAGAAGCTCTTCGAATTGGTTACCAGCAGTATTGGTTTCGTAGGCTAATTGTTATTCTGTAGCCTCTTTAACCTTCTGTTGAAGTTCCTGAATTTGCCTTTCCCATAGAAGGATGGACTCAGCTCGAGCCTCATAATCAGTTTTTGCTTGCTTTAGATGCATGGCTTGATCCTTAGCTTCTTGAGAGAGTTTCAAAGCTTGTTCATAAGCAGCATCCATTGCAGTGCGTTTTTCTTGAACCTTTCTGGCAGCAAATTCATCTTGGAGAAGGTACCCAGTCACGTTGTCCAGCAAAGATTGAAGATCGAACAAGATAGTGCTAACTGGCAAGGAGCAGGTAGCAAGGTTGACCTTTGTAAGCAACTCCTTCATAGTGTTGCAAGAAGTGCTATCCTGTTTGAGAACTTCGAATATATCCACATCAAGAATTGTTCTCCTGATCCTGTTAAGAAGTACAATTCTTTCATCTGTGGGCAGCGGATGGCTAGTCGAACTTGTGCCAGCCCTAGCAGGTAGAATATCCCTTTGAGCCAGCTTCGCCTTCATGTACCCAATAGGGTCATTTCGTCTTAGGAGAGCAACCTCCTCTTCAGTCATTCGGGACAAAAACGGTTGAGGGAGTTCCAAATGCAGGGGAGTCACGTCCATTTCGACTTCCATGGGTTTATTGGTTGTGTCACCATCCCCTTCATTTGTTTCGTGCTCATTATCTTCTTCATCGTCATCCAAATTCACCACTTCGATGTCTTCGTTTTCGCTGCTATTTGCATTGGACTCTGTCCCAGCAGTCGAACCATCGTTGGCATCTCCTTCCTCAGACCCTTCTTCTGCAGATTCTTTGTTTCTTTGACCAGAATCAGCTTTCTCTCCTTCAGCGTGAGTGTCCTTTGGGTCCTCTTAAAGGGTTTCAAGAGGGGACTTTTGAAGAGAAGTTCTTTGTAAAGCCTCTGCAGATTCATGAAGTGTTGCTTCATTTGTTTCTCTTAGAGGAGGAGAAGTACTCTGATCATCTTGCTGCTCAGAAGCCCCAGCCAGAACCGCCATATTGGAGGAACCTTTATTCTGTACAAGGTTGCTGGAATCTCCTTGAGGAGAAGAGTTGATCGGAGCAGCAACTTTTGATGGTGAGGTCGAAGCGGTAAGAGCTGGATTTAAAATATCCTGCAAGAAGCAAAAGAATATTAAAAGCATGCACCAAGGTAATGAATAATTATTCTGTCAAAGATTTAATGTTCAAAATTACCTGTGGACTCTCAGAAGAGAGGTTGCTAGCTATGCGTTCCAACATTACGTTGGAGGTCGAAGATGGAATTTTGGATTTAGGTGAGGGAGCAACATCCCTGGAATCGAGTCCAGAGACACTAGTTGGTACAACACTTTTTGAAATATCCTTCTTCTGCTTCTTCTTCGAAGTAGCTGGTAAATTTCCTCCAGCCTTGGGGTCTTCCCCAGTGGTGTTTGATTTTCGCTTCTTTGGAGTGGTAGGCGGAAGTTTGTTGGTCTGAAAAGATTTTAAAACAAAGATTTAGATGCAAATCATGAAACATTAGTGAATTCGAAACATCAAGGCTAAGTGATTACCCGTGGAGTTGGAGCATTGGCTATTACTGGTGTTGTTGTTGTTATTGCAGCAAGTGTTGTTGGTTCGGATGGAGTCACATTGTCAATGGTTTCGATAGAGGCTTGAGAGGCGCTCCCTTCTTTTGACTTTGAAGCGGCAGTCTTTATCCTGATGGCTGAAAATCGAAACAATTAAGGCAAAAGTTAACGATATAGAAAATGAGAAACGTTTGGGATTTTCCCAAGCATTCGCACCTGTGCCTTGATCAGATTTAATCGACATGGCAGAAAGGTCATAGAGAAGATGTCCTGGGAAATCGTGGAGCCAGTGTCGAGCCCATGTCACAGTCTCAGATGGCTTTGGTTTCTTTTGAAGATATTAGAACATTTCTTTGCAAGTGAACCACCAAGGGTATGGAGGAAACTAAGCCAGAGCCAGTTCTGAGGTAGGTAATCTAGGAAATTTAGATGGATGCATTTCGAATGCCAACCTATACCTATCGTCAGGTGATAACCCTGAAGGAAGTTTTAACTTAAACTTTTTCTTTGAATTTTTCCTTCAAGGTCTCAGCCGCTTGATGCACCGTGGATTCCAAGTGTGTGGGATCATAAGTAGTTTCGAAATAATTTTGAAAAGCCTTAATCTCTTTGGAATGAGTAAACATACCTTTCTTGGATGGTACCTGCACATCGAATGCATCAGTTAGTTTCTGCTGAATAGTAAGAGTATTGAACATATAAGTCTGATAGAACTTTGTCCACCATTCCAGAAACCCCTTTGTTGTAAGGTGTGTAGGTTCGAAGGTTATGAGTTCAAAGTGGGCGAAGCCTTGGTATTGTTCCTGCTGTTGTTTGGCTTCTCTAGCCTTGAAGGTTCGCCCAGAGGTAATGGCATTTTCCGTTTGAAATAGGGGTTCAGGAATTAGTTGGCACAAGCCAAACTGTCTCGAAACGAAGTTGGGCTGATAAGCGAAAAGGAAAATCTGATTCTTAGCAGGAGTTATTCTTGAAGAGATTAGTCTGGGTAGCAAAAAGGCTCTCCATACATCTTGAATTTCTTTGCTTTTGACGGCTTCTGAGAGAGCCATGGTGAACCATGAAGGTCCATGAGCCCTTGAAGCAAAAGGCGCCATGGTCTCTTCGAACTTATGCCTCTTGGAGAATATCATGATATATTTTGAGAATAGGACTTTGAAGTCATCCTTATCATCGTTTGGAGTTAGTCTTCGCAGCCTAGTGCCTTCGATGATTCTATCCTCTATTTCAGGGACTTGTTCAGCAATAGTGTTGGCCGTTGATAATGAAGGTTCGAACATGGCATTTAGCCATAACTGAAGTAGCCAGAAAGGGCCAGCTAGCAGGATATTCTTGGAGGTGTGAGATTTTAGACTCGAAACAGCTGACCTTAGACTTTCATAAAGATCAACTAATAGCAGTTCGCTTAAGCACACCCTCTGATTCTCATGCAAATCTCAAGCTAGAGGAATAAACCTACTGGCTACCTGTAGGGATCTACTGCAAAAGACATACCTTGACAACCATAAGGTAAGGAAAGCAATGTGTTCTACATCCGACACACTATCTCCTTCAGTATGATAGTGGCTGATAAACTTTGAAAAGCTTGCTAGCTTGACTTCGAAGTCGATAATACTCGAATGCTCTTCATTGTCAGGGATATATGTTTCCCCTATTGGTGATAGCCCAGTAATGGCCGCTATGTCAAAAAAGGTAGGGGTAATCATTCCACCAGGGAGATGGAAAGTATTGTACGTACTGTCCCAGAAATACAAGGACGCGAATAACAATGGGTGGCTATAAGTAAAACATGGTTTCGACAGTTTAATCAAGTTGTAGATACCTAACTCTTCCCATTGCTGGGATTTCTTAGCTTCTACCTTATTAAACCAGTTATGATAAGCAGTGTCGGAGGTGGGGCAAGATCGAAACGATTTGAAGTTACTCTTTACATAATCTAGTATGAAAGGGTCCTTAGGGGGAACGATTGGATTTTCTACGGTGGTTGAATCAAAAGACTCTATAGTCTTGGGGCTATCCATTTTATTAAACAGAGGTTTGAAATTATAGCAAACTGGGAAAATTTTTCTGGTGTCTTTTAAAATTTCAAAAACTGTAAGAGGGCCCATTAAAGCTAACCTCTTGCCAGCAGCATTAGTAGAAATTAGTACCTGGGATGCATAAAGCATTTCTTTCTCTTTTGAGATCATCTGGGGAACAAGAACAGATTGACCTTGGTAGGTGCCAACCTTGCTTTCCATTGTGGTTCATGTGGTCTTTCCTTTCTTTTTGGAAGCCTTTTTTAGTTGAGATGAAGTTGAAGAAGACATTGTTGGAAGAATGTTGGAAATTTAGGGTTTCGGTGAGAAAAGAGGAAGAAAAGATTCAGAAAGTAGGAAGAAAAGAAAAGACTAAGTTGATGGGTTTTTTATAATGTGGAAGTTTAAGCATCCATTGAGTAAGGTTGTGATACGTGGTAATCGTGGGTTGGTTTGATGAAGAGGTGGCGTAAAGTTAACATTGGTAATAGGCGTGATTAAAGATAATCATTGTTTTGTAACTGCACCATGCTGTGAAATGGTTCAAGGCGGTTAAGGAATCTGAAAAGCGTTGTGATTGACATGACTGGATTCATATGTAATAAATGTTACGATGATTCGAAGGTCGCATCAAAATCTTGTGTATATGTTTAAAATAAGTATTTCTCAAAGGAATCGAAATACATATTTTAAAAGGGCATTTTGTTGGTTGAAGATTTTGATGATATTATTAGAAGCAAAGTAAGTTGGACGTTTCGATTGAAATGAAGCAAAACGTCATGTTTCGAAATGGTAGAAGCAGTGCTTCGAATGGGCATATTAAAGCTTGGAGCTTCGAGTGACAGTTATGAGAGTATATTCAAAGAAGCCTCAAAATGATAACAAGGTTATGTCTAAGAAATGCGTTCGAAGCGAAGAAGTGCCAAAACATTTGAAAATCAAATGCAAGCGGGATGTTCGAAATTTGAAATATATGCGCTGGAGCATTCGAAGACGCGTGGAAGCAAGAGAGAGGCATTGCTCTGCATGTTCTGAACGTGGCAGAATCTTATAGCAAGACCGTTATGGTCGAAGTAGTATAAATAGAAGTCTTAGCATTAGGATTTCGTGTGTCATATCTATTGTACAAAAAAACTCAGTAAACATTCAAATTACCACATGGCTAGGGAAACGAATGCACGAGCAATGTACGTATGATAACACCACATGTTTATGATTTAATAAAAACTCTTTATCATTTCCAGTACTTTCCTTTATCTTTATGTCAATACCATTTACAAGTTTTTGCATTTAAAATGTTTTCATTCGAAGTCTTTTACTGATGCCTTGCATCTAAATGCTTTCTTTTCATTTCAAATACTTTACATTTCAGAAACTGTTATACATTTCATGCCTTTATCTTCAAGTTTTTATCATTCGAACACCTTTTTTACTTAAAGTCATTTTACAGTTCTCTTGCATTTAAACGCTTTCTTCATATTTCGAATCTTTTACATTCCAGAGAATCTTTTACATTAACTGTTTTTATGCTTCGAAGTCATTTACTTGTCTTTTATGCAGTTTTTACATGTCTTTACAATTTAACTTTATTCATGCAATTTAGTTTCGCGCACATTTACTTGATCACACCTTTAGATTTTTCAAAGTAAGTTAAGCACCTACACAACATTCTAAATACCAACCATGAATACCAGTTCGATCATGAGAGTTACCCTAATGACCAACACGTCCTAGGATCAATCTAGTCGATCCTGCGAGTTACCAGAGAAATTGAATAACAGTCAGTAAGATTATTCGATAGTTTGGAAGACTAGCGGTTGTTTACCAGAAATCACTGTAAACACATATTCACATTGTATTATGGTATAATAGATGTAAACATTTCAATATTTTTCTTCTTCTCCATCACCAAATCTTATGTTTCTTCATCACTAAGAAACTAAGTTAAAAGACTATTAATTAATGACACATATTTCATATACATTGGTAATAATTAAAATTATATAATGAGGCTCGATAGTAATTTTATTCACCATATTCATATTGTATTATGTTATAATAGATGTAAACAATTTCAATATTTTTCTTCTTCTCCATCACCAAATTTTAGGTAACTTCTTCACTAAGTAACTAAATCAAAAGACTATTAATTAATGACACATACTTCATATGCATTGGTAATAATTAAAATCATATAACGACGCTCAACAGTATATTTATTCAGCATAGTCACTTTGTATTATGGTATAATAGATGTAAACAATTTCAATATTTTTGTACTTCTCCATTACTAAATTTTAGGTAACTTCTTCACTAAGAAACTAAATCAAAAGACTATTAATTAATGACACATATTTCATATACATTGGTAATAATTAAAATTATATTACGATGCTCGATAGTACATTTATTCAACATATTCACATTGTATTATGGTATAATAGATGTAAATAATTTCAATATTTTTCTTCTTTTCCATCACCAAATTTTAGGTTTCTTCATCACTAAGAAACTAAGTTAAAAGACTATTAATTAATGACACATATTTCATATACGTTGCTAATAATTAAAATAATATAATGAGGCTCGATAGTATATTTATTCACCATATTCATATTGTATTGTGGTATAGTAGATGTAAACAATTTCAATATTTTTCTTCTTCTCCATCACCAAATTTTAGGTTACTTAATCACTAAGAAACTAAGTGAAAAGACTATAAATTAATGACCTCTATTTCATATGCATTGGTATTAATTAAAAATATATATCAACGCTCGTTAATATATTTATTTAGCATAGTCACATTGTATTATGGTATAATAGATGTAAACAATTTCAATATTTTTGTACTTCTCCATCACCAAATTTTAGGTAACTTCTTCACTAAGAAACTAAATCAAAAGACTATTAATTAATGACACATATTTCATATACATTGGTAATAATTAAAATTATATAAAGATGCTCGATAATATATTTATTCAGCATATTCACATTGTATTATGGTATAATAGATGTAAACAATTTCAATATTTTTCTTCTTCTCCATCACAAATTTTTGGGTTTCTTCATCACTAAGAAACTAAGTTAAAAGACTATTAATTAACGACACATATTTCATATACATTGGTAATAATTTAAATTATATAATGAAGCTGGATAGTATATTTATTCACCATATTCATACTGTATTATGGTATAATAGATGTAAACAATTTCAATATTTTTCTTCTTCTCCATCACCAAATTTTAGGTTTCTTCATCACTAAGAAACTAAGTTAAAAGACTATTAATTAATGACACATATTTCATATACATTGGTAATAATTAAAATTATATAATGAGGCTCGATAGTAATTTTATTCACCATATTCATATTGTATTATATTATAATATATGTAAACAATTTCAATATTTTTCTTCTTCTCCATCACCAAATTTTAGGTAACTACTTCACTAAGAAACTAAGTCAAAAGACTATTAATTAATGACACATACTTCATATGCATTGGTAATAATTAAAATTATATAATGAGGCTCGATAATATATTTATTCACCATATTCATATTGTATTGTGTTATAATATATGTAAACAATTTCAATATTTTTCTTCTTCTCCATCACCAAATTTTAGGTAACTTCTTCACTAAGAAACTAAATCAAAAGACTGTTAATTAATGACACATATTTCATATACATTGGTAATAATTAAAATTATATAATGATGCTCGATAATATATTTATTCAGCATATTCACATTGTATTATGGTATAATAGATGTAAACAATTTCAATATTTTTCTTCTTCTCCATCACAAAATTTTAGGTTTCTTAATCACTAAGAAACTAAGTTAAAAGACTATTAATTAACCACACATATTTCATATACATTGGTAATAATTTAAATTATATAATGAAGCTGGATAGTATATTTATTCACCATATTCATACTGTATTATGGTATAATAGATGTAAATAATTTCAATAATTTTATTCTTCTCTATAACCAAATTTTAGGTTACTTCATCACTAAGAAACTAAGTTAAAAGACTATTAATAATTGACTCATATTTCATATACATTGGTAATTATTAAAATTATATAATGAGGCTCGATAATATATTTATTCACCATATTCATATTGTATTATGCTATAATAGATGTAAACAATTTCAATATATTTTTTCTTCTCCTCCATCAACAAATTTTAGGTAACTTCTTCACTAAGAAACTAAATCAAAAGATTATTAATTAATGACACATATTTTATATACATTGGTAATAATTAAAATTATATAATGAGGCTCGATAATATATTTATTCACCATATTCATATTGTATCATGTTATAATAGATGTCAACAATTTCAATATTTTTCTTCTTCTCCATCACAAAATTTTAGGTAACTTCCTCACTAAGAAACTAAATCAAAATATTATTAATTAATGGCACATATTTCATATACATTGGCAATAATTAAAATTATATACTGACCCTCGATAGTTTATTTATTCAGCATATTCACATTGTATTATGGTATAATAGAGGTAAACATTTTCAATATTTTTCTTCTTCTCCATCACCAAATTTTAGGTTTCTTCATCACTAAGAAAATAACTTAAAAGACTATTAATTAACGACACATATTTGATATACATTGGTAATAATTAAAATTATATAATGAGGCTGGATAGTATATTTATTTACCATATTCATACTGTATTATGGTATAATAGATGTAAATAATTTCAATAATTTTTTTCTTCTCTATAACCAAATTTTAGGTTACTTCATCACTAAGAAACTAAGTTAAAAAACTATTAATAATTGACTCATATTTCATATACATTTGTAATAATTAAAATTATATAACGATGCTCGAGAGTATATTTATTTAGCATATTCACAGTGTATTATGGTATAATAGATGTAAACAATTTCAATATTTTTCTTCTTCTCTATCACCAAATTTTATGTAACTTCTTCACTAAGTAACTAAATCAAAAGACTATTAATGAATGACTCATATTTCATATACATTTGTAATAATTAAAATTATGAAACGATGCTCGTGAGTATATTTATTTAGCATATTCACATTGTATTATGGTATAATAGATGTAAACAATTTGAATATTTTTGTTCTTCTCCATCACCAAATTTTAGGTTTCTTCATCACTAAGAAACTAAATCAAAAGACTATTAATTAATGACACATATTTCATATACATTGGTAATAATTAAAAGTATATAACGATGCTCGATAGTATATTTATTCAACATATTCACATTGTATTATGGTATAATAGATGTAAACAATTTCAGTATTTTTCTTTTTTTCCATCACCAAATTTTAGTTTTCTTCATCACTAAGAAACTAAATCAAAAGACTATTAATTAATGACACATATTTCATATACATTGGTAATAATTAAAATTATATAACGATGCTCGATAGTATATTTATTCAACATATTCACATTGTATTATGGTATAATAGATGTAAACAATTTCAGTATTTTTCTTCTTTTCCATCACCAAATTTTAGTTTTCTTCATCACTAAGAAACTAAGATAAAAGACTATTAATTAATGAAACATATTTCATATACGTTGCTAATATTTAAAATTATATAATGAGGCTCGATAATATATCTATTCACCATATTCATATTGTATTATGTTATAATAGATGTCAACAATTTCAATATTTTTCTTCTTCTCCATCACCAAATTTTAGGTAACTTCTTCACTAAGAAACTAAATCAAAAGACTATTAATTAATGACACATATTTCATATACATTGGTACTAATTAAACTTATATAACGATTCTCGATAGTATATTTATTCAGCATATTCACATTGTATTATGGTATAATAGATGTAAACAATTTCAGTATTTTTCTTCTTTTCCATCACCAAATTTTAGGTTTCTTCATCATTAATAAACTAAGTTAAAAGACTATTAATTAATGACACATATTTCATATACGTTGCTAATAATTAAAATTATATAATGAGGCTCGATAATATATTTATTCACCATATTCAGATTGTATTATGGTATAATAGATGTAAACAATTTCAATATTTTTCTTCTTCTCCATCACCAAATTTTAGGTTTCTTCATCACTAAGAAACTAAGTTAAAAGACTATTAATTAATGACACATATTTCATATACATTGGTAATAATTAAAATTATATAATGAGGCTCGATAGTAATTTTATTCACCATATTCATATTGTATTATGTTATAATAGATGTAAACAATTTCAATATTTTTCTTCTTCTCCATCACCAAATTTTAGGTAACTTCTTCACTAAGTAACTAAATCAAAAGACTATTAATTAATGACACATACTTCATATGTATTGGTAATAATTAAAATTATATAACGACGCTCAACAGGTATATTTATTCAGCATAATCACATTGTATTATGGTATAATAGATGTAAACAATTCCAATATTTTTGTACTTCTCCATTACTAAATTTTAGGTAACTTCTTCACTTTGAAACTAAATCAAAAGACTATTAGTTAATGACACATATTTCATATACATGGGTAATAATTAAAATTATATAACGATGCTCGATAGTATATTTATTCTTCATATTAACATTGTATTATGGTATAATAAATGTAAACAATTTCAGTATTTTTCTTCTTTTCCATCACCAAATTTTAGGTTTCTTCATCACTAAGAAACTATTTTAAAAGACTATTAATTAATGAAACATATTTCATATACGTTGCTAATAATTAAAATTATATAATGAGGCTCGATAATATATTTCTTCACCATATTCATATTTTATTATGTTATAATAGATGTCAACAATTTCAATATTTTTCTTCTTCTCCATCACCAAATTTTAGGTAACTTCTTCACCAAGAAACTAAATCACAATATTATTAATTAATGACACATATTTCATATACATTGGCAATAATTAAAATTATATACTGACTCTCGATAGTATATTTATTCAGCATATTCACATTGTATTATGGTATAATAGATGTAAACATTTTCAATATTTTTCTTCTTTTCCATCACCAAATTTTAGGTTTCTTCATCACTAAGAAAATAATTTAAAAGACTATTAATTAACGATACATATTTCATATGCATTGGTAATAATTAAAATTATATAATTAGGTTGGATAGTATATTTATTTACCATATTCATACTGTATTATGGTATAATAGATGTAAATAATTTCAATAATTTTCTTCTTCTCTATAACCAAATTTTATGTTACTTCATCACTAAGAAACTAAGTTAAAAGACTATTAATTAACGACACATATTTCATATACATTGGTAATAATTAAAATTATATAACGATGCTCGATAGTGTATTTATTAAGCATATTCACATTGTATTATGATATAATAGATGTAAACAATTTCAATATTTTTCTTCTTCTCCATCACCAAATTTTAGGTTTCTTCATCACTAAGAAACTAAGTTAAAAGAGTATTAATTAATGACACATATTTCATATACGTTGCTAATAATTAAAATTATATAATGAGGCTCGATAGTATATTTATTCACCATATTCATATTGTATTATGGTATAATAGAACTAAACAATTTCAATATTTTTCTGTTTCTCCATCACCATATTTTAGTTTACTTCATCACTTAGAAACTAAGTATAAAGAATATTAATAATTGAATCATATTTCATATACATTTGTAATAATTAAAATTATATAACGATGCTCGAGAGTATATTTATTTAGCATATTCACAATGTATTATGGTATAATAGATGTAAACAATTTCAATATTTTTCTTCTTCTCCATCACCAAATTTTAGGTTTCTTCATCACTAAGAAAATAATTTAAAAGACTATTAATTAACGACACGTATTTCATATACATTGGTAATAATTAAAATTATATAATGAGGCTGGATAGTATATTTATTTACCATATTCATACTGTATTATGGTATAATAGATGTAAATAATTTCAATAATTTTTTTCTTCTCTATAACTAAATTTTAGATTACTTCATCATTAAGAAACTAAGTTAAAAGACTATTAATAATTGACTCATATTTCATATACATTTGTAATAATTAAAATTATATAACAATGCTCGAGAGTATATTTATTTAGCATATTCACAGTGTATTATGGTATAATAGATGTAAACAATTTCAATATTTTTCATCTTCTCTATCACCAAATTTTAGGTTTCTTCATCATTAAGAAACTAAGTTTAAAGACTATTAATTAATGACACATATTTCATATACATTGGTAATAATTAAAATTATATAACGAGGCTCGATAGTAATTTTATTCACCATATTCATATTGTATTATGTTATAATAGATGTAAACAATTTCACTATTTTTCTTCTTCTCCATCACCAAATTTTAGGTAACTTCTTCACTAAGTAACTAAATCAAAAGACTATTAATTAATGATACATATTTCATATGTATTGGTAATAATTAAAATTATATAACGATGCTCAACAGTATATTTATTCAGCATAGTCACATTGTATTATGGTATAATAGATGTAAACAATTTAAATATTTTTGTACTTCTCCATTACTAAATTTTAGGTAACTTCTTCACTAAGAAACTAAATCAAAAGACTATTAATTAATGACACATATTTCATATACATTGGTAATAATTAAAATTATATAACGATGCTCGAAAGTATATTTATTCAGCATATTCACATTTTATTATGGTATAATAGATGTAAACAATTTCAGTATTTTTCTTCTTTTCCATCACCAAATTTTAGGTTTCTTCATCACTAAGAAACTAAGTTAAAAGACTATTAATTAATGAAACATATTTCTTATACGTTGCTGATAATTAAAATTATATAATGAGGCTCGATAATATATTAATTAACCATATTATTATTGTATTATGTTATAATAGATGCCAACAATTTCAATATTTTTCTTCTTCTCCATCACCAAATTTGAGGTAACTTCTTCACTAAGAAACTAAATCAAAATATTATTAATTAATGACACAAATTTCATATACATTGGCAATAATTAAAATGATATACTGACTCTCGATAGTATATTTATTCAGCATATTCACATTGTATTATGGTATAATAGATGTAAACATTTTCAATATTTTTCTTCTTCTCCATCACGTAATTTTAGGTTTCTTCATCACTAAGAAAATAATTTAAAAGACTATTAATTAACGACACATATTTCATATGCATTGGTAATAATTAAAATTATATAATTAGGCTGGATAGTATATTTATTTACCATATTCATACTGTATTATGGTATAATAGATGTAAATAATTTCAATAATTTTCTTCTTCTCTATAACCAAATTTTATGTTACTTCATCACTAAGAAACTAAGTTAAAAGACTATTAATTAATGACACATATTTCATATACATTGGTAATAATTAAAAATATATAACAACGCTCGTTAATATATTTATTCAGCATATTCACATTGTATTATGGTATAATAGATGTAAACAATTTCAATATTTTTCTTCTTCTCCATCACCAAATTTTAGGTTTCTTCATCACTAATAAACTAAGTTAAAAGACTATTAATTAATGACACATATTTCATATACGTTGCTAATAATTAAAATTATATAATGAGGCTCGATAATATATTTATTCACCATATTCAAATTGTATTATGGTATAATAGATGTAAACAATTTCAATATTTTTCTTCTTCTCCATCACCAAATTTTAGGTTTCTTCATCACTAAGAAACTAAGTTAAAAGACTATTAATTAATGACACATATTTCATATACATTGGTAATAATTAAAATTATATAATGAGGCTCGATAGTAATTTTATTCACCATATTCATATTGTATTATGTTATAATAGATGTAAACAATTTCAATATTTTTCTTCTTCTCCATCACCAAATTTTAGGTAACTTCTTCACTAAGTAACTAAATCAAAAGACTATTAATTAATGACACATACTTCATATGTAATGGTAATAATTAAAATTATATAACGACGCTCAACAGGTATATTTATTCAGCATAATCACATTGTATTATGGTATAATAGATGTAAACATTTCCAATATTTTTGTACTTCTCCATTACTAAATTTTAGGTAACTTCTTCACTAAGAAACTAAATCAAAAGACTATTAGTTAATGACACATATTTCATATACATGGGTAATAATTAAAATTATATAACGATGCTCGATAGTATATTTATTCTTCATATTAACATTGTATTATGGTATAATAGATGTAAACAATTTCAGTATTTTTCTTCTTTTCCATCACCAAATTTTAGGTTTCTTCATCACTAAGAAACTATGTTAAAAGACTATTAATTAATGAAACATATTTCATATACGTTGCTAATAATTAAAATTATATAATGAGGCTCGATAATATATTTCTTCACCATATTCATATTTTATTATGTTATAATAGATGTCAACAATTTCAATAATTTTCTTCTTCTCCATCACCAAATTTTAGGTAACTTCTTCACCAAGAAACTAAATCACAATATTATTAATTAATGACACATATTTCATATACATTGGCAATAATTAAAATTATATACTGACTCTCGATAGTATATTTATTCAGCATATTCACATTGTATTATGGTATAATAGATGTAAACATTTTCAATATTTTTCTTCTTTTCCATCACCAAATTTTAGGTTTCTTCATCACTAAGAAAATAATTTAAAAGACTATTAATTAACGATACATATTTCATATGCATTGGTAATAATTAAAATTATATAATTAGGTTGGATAGTATATTTATTTACCATATTCATACTGTATTATGGTATAATAGATGTAAATAATTTCAATAATTTTCTTCTTCTCTATAACCAAATTTTATGTTACTTCATCACTAAGAAACTAAGTTAAAAGACTATTAATTAACGACACATATTTCATATACATTGGTAATAATTAAAATTATATAACGATGCTCAATAGTGTATTTATTAAGCATATTCACATTGTATTATGATATAATAGATGTAAACAATTTCAATATTTTTCTTCTTCTCCATCACCAAATTTTAGGTTTCTTCATCACTAAGAAACTAAGTTAAAAGAGTATTAATTAATGACACATATTTCATATACGTTGCTAATAATTAAAATTATATAATGAGGCTCGATAGTATATTTATTCACCATATTCATATTGTATTATGGTATAATAGAACTAAACAATTTCAATATTTTTCTGTTTCTCCATCACCATATTTTAGTTTACTTCATCACTTAGAAACTAAGTATAAAGAATATTAATAATTGAATCATATTTCATATACATTTGTAATAATTAAAATTATATAACGATGCTCGAGAGTATATTTATTTAGCATATTCACAATGTATTATGGTATAATAGATGTAAACAATTTCAATATTTTTCTTCTTCTCCATCACCAAATTTTAGGTTTCTTCATCACTAAGAAAATAATTTAAAAGACTATTAATTAACGACACGTATTTCATATACATTGGTAATAATTAAAATTATATAATGAGGCTGGATAGTATATTTATTTACCATATTCATACTGTATTATGGTATAATAGATGTAAATAATTTCAATAATTTTTTTCTTCTCTATAACTAAATTTTAGATTACTTCATCATTAAGAAACTAAGTTAAAAGACTATTAATAATTGACTCATATTTCATATACATTTGTAATAATTAAAATTATATAACATTGCTCGAGAGTATATTTATTTAGCATATTCACAGTGTATTATGGTATAATAGATGTAAACAATTTCAATATTTTTCATCTTCTCTATCACCAAATTTTAGGTTTCTTCATCATTAAGAAACTAAGTTTAAAGACTATTAATTAATGACACATATTTCATATACATTGGTAATAATTAAAATTATATAACGAGGCTCGATAGTAATTTTATTCACCATATTCATATTGTATTATGTTATAATAGATGTAAACAATTTCACTATTTTTCTTCTTCTCCATCACCAAATTTTAGGTAACTTCTTCACTAAGTAACTAAATCAAAAGACTATTAATTAATGACACATAGTTCATATGTATTGGTAATAATTAAAATTATATAACGATGCTCAACAGTATATTTATTCAGCATAGTCACATTGTATTATGGTATAATAGATGTAAACAATTTAAATATTTTTGTACTTCTCCATTACTAAATTTTAGGTAACTTCTTCACTAAGAAACTAAATCAAAAGACTATTAATTAATGACACATATTTCATATACATTGGTAAT
The DNA here is from genome assembly GCA_948472305.1 of Vicia faba. NCBI lineage: Eukaryota > Viridiplantae > Streptophyta > Magnoliopsida > Fabales > Fabaceae > Vicia > Vicia faba. The sequence goes on along the minus strand of CATIWC010002762.1, from coordinate 116,100 downwards.
AATTAAAATTATATAACGATGCTCGAAAGTATATTTATTCAGCATATTCACATTTTATTATGGTATAATAGATGTAAACAATTTCCGTATTTTTCTTCTTTTCCATCACCAAATTTTAGGTTTCTTCATCACTAAGAAACTAAGTTAAAAGACTATTAATTAATGAAACATATTTCATATACGTTGCTAATAATTAAAATTATATAATGAGGCTCGATAATATATTTATTAACCATATTCTTATTGTATTATGTTATAATAGATGCCAACAATTTCAATATTTTTCTTCTTCTCCATCACCAAATTTGAGGTAACTTCTTCACTAAGAAACTAAATCAAAATATTATTAATTAATGACACATATTTCATATACATTGGCAATAAATAAAATGATATACTGACTCTCGATAGTATATTTATTCAGCATATTCACATTGTATTATGGTATAATAGATGTAAACATTTTCAATATTTTTCTTCTTCTCCATCACGTAATTTTAGGTTTCTTCATCATTAAGAAAATAATTTAAAAGACTATTAATTAACGACACATATTTCATATGCATTGGTAATAATTAAAATTATATAATTAGGCTGGATAGTATATTTATTCACCATATTCATATTGTATTATGGTATAATAGATGTAAACATTTTCAATATTTTTCTGTTTCTCCATCACCAAATTTTAGGTTACTTCATCACTAAGAAACTAAGTTAAAAGAATATAAATTAATGACCTCTATTTCATATGCATTGGTAATAATTCAAAATATATAACAACGCTCATTAATATATTTATTCAGCATATTCACATTGTATTATGGTATAATAGATGTAAACAAATTCAATATTTTTCTTCTTCTCCATCACCAAATTTTAGGTAACTTCTTCACTAAGAAACTAAATTAAAAGACTGTTAATTAATGACACATATTTCATATACATTGGTAATAATTAAAATTATATAAAGATGCTCGATAATATATTTATTCAGCATATTCACATTGTATTATGGTATAACAGATGTAAACAATTTCAATATTTTTCTTCTTCTCCATCACAAAATTTTAGGTTTCTTCATCACTAAGAAACTAAGTTAAAAGACTATTAATTAACGACACATATTTCATATACATTGGTAATAATTTAAATTATATATTGAAGCTGGATAGTATATTTATTCACCATATTCATACTGTATTATGGTATACTAGATGTAAATAATTTCAATAATTTTCTTCTTCTCTATAACCAAATTTTAGGTTACTTCATCACTAAGAAACTAAGTTAAAAGACTATTAATAATTGACTCATATTTCATATACATTGGTAATAATTAAAATTATATAATGAGGCTCGATAATATATTTATTCACCATATTCATATTGTATTATGTTATAATAGATGTAAACAATTTCAATATTTTTCTTCTTCTCCATCAGCAAATTTTAGGCAACTTATTCACTAAGAAACTAAATCAAAAGATTATTAATTAATGACACATATTTCATATACATTGGTAATAATTAAAATTATATAATGATGCTCGATAGTATATTTGTTCAGCATATTCACATTGTATTATGGTATAATAGATGTAAACATTTTCAATATTTTTCTTCGTCTCCATCACCAAATTTTAGGTTTCTTCATCATTAAGAAAATAATTTAAAAGACTATTAATTAACGACACATATTTCATATACATTGGTAATAATTAAAATTATATAATGAGGCTGGATAGTATATTTATTTACCATATTCGTACTATATTATGGTATAATACATGTAAATAATTTCAATAATTTTTTTCTTCTCTATAACCAAATTTTAGGTTACTTCATCACTAAGAAACTAAGTTAAAAGACTATTAATAATTGACTCATATTTCATATACATTGGTAATAATTAAAATTATATAACTATGCTCGAGAGTATATTTATTTAGCATATTCAGAGTGTATTATGGTATAATAGATGTAAACACATTCAATATTTTTCTTCTTCTCCATCACCAAATTTTAGGTTTCTTCATCACTAAGAAACTAAGTTAAAAGACTATTAATTAATGACACATATTTCATATACATTGGTAATAATTAAAATTATATAAAGATGCTCGATAATATATTTTTTCAGCATATTCACAATGTATTATGGTATAATAGATGTAAACAATTTCAATATTTTTCTTCTTCTCCATCACAAAATTTTAGGTTTCTTCATCACTAAGAAACTAAGTTAAAAGACTATTAATTAACGACACATATTTCATATACATTGGTAATAATTTAAATTATATATTGAAGCTGGATAGTATATTTATTCACCATATTCATATTGTATTATGGTATAATAGATGTAAATAATTTCAATAATTTTCTTCTTCTCTATAACCAAATTTTAGGTTACTTCATCACTAAGAAACTAAGTTAAAAGACTATTAATAATTGATTCATATTTCATATACATTGGTAATAATTAAAATTATATAATGAGGCTCGATATTAAATTTATTCACCATATTCATATTGTATTATGTTATAATAGATGTAAACAATTTCAATATTTTTCTTCTTCTCCATCACCAAATTTTAGGTAACTTCTTCACTAAGAAACTAAATCAAAAGATTATTAATTAATGACACATATTTCATATACATTGGTAATAATTAAAATTATATAACGATGCTCGATAGTATATTTATTCAGCATATTCACATTGTATTATGGTATAATTGATGTAAACATTTTCAATATTTTTCTTCGTCTCCATCACCAAATTTTAGGTTTCTTCATCATTAAGAAAATAATTTAAAAGACTATTAATTAACGACACATATTTCATATACATTGGTAATAATTAAAATTATATAATGAGGCTGGATAGTATATTTATTTACCATATTCATACTGTATTATGGGATAATAGATGTAAATAATTTCAATAATTTTTTTCTTCTCTATAACCAAATTTTAGGTTACTTCATCACTAAGAAACTAAGTTAAAAGACTATTAATAATTGACTCATATTTCATATACATTGGTAATAATTAAAATTATATAACTATGCTCGAGAGTATATTTATTTAGCATATTCAGAGTGTATTATGGTATAATAGATGTAAACACATTCAATATTTTTCTTCTTCTCCATCACCAAATTTTAGGTTTCTTCATCACTAAGAAACTAAGTTAAAAGACTATTAATTAATGACACATATTTCATTAACATTGGTAATAATTAAAATTATATAATGAGAATCGATAGTAATTTTATTCACCATATTCATATTGTATTATGTTATAACAGATGTAAACCATTTCAATATTTTTCTTCTTCTCCATCACCAAATTTTAGGTAACTTCTTCACTAAGTAACTAAATCAAAAGTCTAATAATTAATGACACATACTTCATATGCATTGGTAATAATTAAAATTATATAACGACGCTCGACAGTATATTTATTCAGGATATTCACATTGTATTATGGTATAATAGATGTAAACAATTTCAATATTTTTGTACTTCTCCATTACTAAATTTTAGGTAACTTCTTCACTAAGAAACTAAATCAAAAGACTATTAATTAATGACACATATTTCATATACATTGGTAATAATTAAAATTATATAACGATGCTCGATAGTATATTTATTCACCATATTAATATTGTATTATGGTATAATAGATGTAAACAATTTCAATATTTTTCTTCTTCTCCATCACAAAATTTTAGGTTACTTCATCACTAAACAACTAAGTTAAAAGACTATTAATTAATGACCTCTATTTCATATGCATTTGTAATAATTAAAAATATATATCAACGCTCGTTAATATATTTATTTAGAATATTCACATTGTATTATCGTATAATAGATGTAAACGATTTCAATATTTTTCTTCATCTCCATCACCAAATTTTAGGTAACTTCTTCACTAAGAAACTAAATCAAAAGACTATTAATTAATGACACATATTTCATATACGTTGGTAATAATTAAAATTATATAACGATGCTCGATAGTATATTTATTCAGCATATTCACATTGTATTATGGTATAATAGATGTAAACAATTTAAATATTTTTCTTCTTCTCCATCACCAAATTTTAGGTAACTACTTCACTAAGAAAATAAATCAAAAGACTATTAATTAACGACACATATTTCATATAAATTGGTAATAATTCCAATTATATAACGATGCTCGATAGTATATTTATTCAGCATATTTACATTATATTGTGGTATAATAGATGTAAACAATTTCAATATTTTTCTTCTTCTCCATCATCAAATTTTAGGTTTCTTGATCACTAAGAAACTAAGTCAAAATACTATTAATTAATGACACATATTTCATAAACGTAGGTAATAATTAAAATTATATAACGATGCTCGATAGTATATTTATTCAGCTTATTCACATTGTATTTTGGTATATTAGATGTAAACAATTTCAATATTTTTCTTCTTCTCCATCACCAAATTTTAGGTTTCTTCATCACTAAGAAACTAAGTTAAAAGACTATTAATTAATGACACATATTTCATATACATTGGTAATAATTAAAATTATATAATGAGGCTCGATCGTAATTTTATTCACTATACTCATATTGTATTATGTTATAATAGATGTAAACAATTTGAATATTTTTCTTCTTCTCCATCACCAAATTTTAGGTAACTTCTTCACTAAGTAACTAAATCAAAAGACTATTAATTAATGACATATACTTCAAATGCATTGGTAATAATTAAAATTATATAACGACGCTCAACAGTATATTTATTCAGCATATTCACAGTGTATTGTGGTATAATAGATGTAAACAATTTCAATATTTTTGTACTTCTCCATTACTAATTTTTAGGTAACTTCTTCACTAAGAAACTAAATCAAAAGACTATTAATTAATGACACATATTTCATATACATTGGTAATAATTAAAATTATATAACGATGCTCGAGAGTATATTTATTCAGCATATTCACATTGTATTATGGTATTATAGATGTAAACAATTTCAATATTTTTCTTCTTCTCCATCAGCAAATTTTAGGTAACTACTTCACTAAGAAACTAAATCAAAAGACTATTAATTAATGACACATATTTCATATACATTGGTAATAATTTAAATTATATAACGATGCTCGATAGTATATTTTCTAAGCATATTCACATTGTATTGTGGTATAATAGATGTAAACAATTTCAATATTTTTCTTCTTCTCCATCACCAAATTTTAGGTTTCTTCAACACTAACAAACTAAGTTAAAAGATTATTAATTAATGGGCTCGATATTATATTTATTCACCATATTCATATTGTATTATGTTATAATAGATGTAAACAATTTTAATATTTTTCTTCTTCTTCGTCACCAAATTTTAGGTTACTTCTTCACTAAGAAACTAAGTTAAAAGACTATTAATTAATGACACATATTTCATATACATTGGTAATAATTAAAATTATATAGTGATGTTTGATAATATATTTATTCAGCATATTCACATTGTATTATGGTATAATAGATGTAAACAATTTCAATATTTTTCTTCTTCTCCATCACAAAATTTTAGGTTTCTTCATCACTAAGAAACTAAGTTAAAAGACTATTAATTAACGACACATATTTCATATACATTGGTAATAATTTAAATTATGTAATGAAGCTGGATAGTATATTTATTCACCATATTCATACTGTATTATGGTATAATAGATGTAAATAATTTCAATAATTTTCTTCTTCTCTATAACCAAATTTTAGGTTACTTCATCACTAAGAAACTAAGTTAAAAGACTATTAATTAACGAAACATATTTCATATACATTGATAATAATTAAAATGATATAACCATGCTCGATAGTATATTTATTTAGCATATTCACAGTGTATTATGGTATAATAGATGTAAACACTTTCAATATTTTTCTTCTTCTCCATCACCAAATTTTAGGTTTCTTCATCATTAAGAAACTAAGTTAAAACACTATTAATTAATGACACATATTTCATATACATTGGTAATAATTAAAATTATATAATGAGGCTCGATAGTAATTTTATTCACCATATTCATATTGTCTTATGTTATAATAGATGTAAACAATTTCAATATTTTTCTTCTTCTCCATCACCAAATTTTAGGTAACTTCTTCACTAAGTAACTAAATCAAAAGACTATTAATTAATGACACATACTTCATATGCATTGGTAATAATTAAAGTTATATAACGACGCTCGACAATATATTTATTCAGCATATTCACATTGTATTATGGTATAATAGATGTAAACAATTTCAATATTTGTGTACTTTTCCATTACTAAATTTTATGTTAATTCATCACTAAGAAACTAAGTTAAAAGACTATTAATTAACGACACATATTTCATATACATTGGTAATAATTAAAAATATATAACAATGCTCGTTAATATATTTATTCAGCATATTCACATTGTATTATGGTATAATAGATGTAAACAATTTCAATATTTTTCTTCTTCTCCATCACCAAATTTTAGGTTTCTTCATCACTAAGAAACTAAGTTAAAAGACTATTGAATAATGACACATATTTCATATACGTTGCTAATAATTAAAATTATATAATGAGGCTCGATAGTATATTTATTCACCATATTCATATTGTATTATGGTATAATAGAACTAAACAATTTCAATATTTTTGTGTTTCTCCATCACCAAATTTTAGGTTACTTCATCACTAAGAAACTAAGTTAAAAGAATATAAATTATTGACCTCTATTTCATATGCATTGGTAATAATTCAAAATATATAACAATGCTCATTAATATATTCATTCAGCATATTCACATTGTATTATGGTATAATAGATGTAAACAAATTCAATATTTTGCTTCTTCTCCATCACCAAATTTTAGGTAACTTCTTCACTAAGAAACTAAATTAAAAGTCTGTTAATTAATGACACATATTTCATATACATTGGTAATAATTAAAATTATATAAAGATGCTCGATAATATATTTATTCAGCATATTCACATTGTATTATGGTATAACAGATGTAAACAATTTCAATATTTTTCTTCTTCTCCATCACAAAATTTTAGGTTTCTTCATCACTAAGAAACTAAGTTAAAAGACTATTAATTAACGACACATATTTCATATACATTGGTAATAATTTAAATTATATATTGAAGCTGGATAGTATATTTATTCACCATATTCATACTGTATTATGGTATAATAGTTGTAAATAATTTCAATAATTTTCTTCTTCTCTATAACCAAATTTTAGGTTACTTCATCACTAAGAAACTAAGTTAAAAGACTATTAATAATTGACTCATATTTCATATACATTGGTAATAATTAAAATTATATAATGAGACTCGATAATATATTTATTCACCATATTCATATTGTATTATGTTATAATAGATGTAAACAATTTCAATATTTTTCTTCTTCTCTATCACCAAATTTTAGGTAACTTCTTCACTAAGAAACTAAATCAAAAGATTATTAATTAATGACACATATTTCATATACATTGGTAATAATTAAAATTATATAACGACGCTCGATAGTATATTTATTCAGCATATTCACATTGTATTATGGTATAATAGATGTAAACATTTTCAATATTTTTCTTCGTCTCCATCACCAAATTTTAGGTTTCTTCATCATTAAGAAAACAATTTAAAAGACTATTAATTAACGACACATATTTCATATACATCGGTAATAATTAAAATTATATAATGAGGCTGGATAGTATATTTATTTACCATATTCGTACTATATTATGGTATAATAGATGTAAATAATTTCAATAATTGTTTTCTTCTCAATAACCAAATTTTAGGTTACTTCATCACTAAGAAACTAAGTTAAAAGACTATTAATAATTGACTCATATTTCATATACATTGGTAATAATTAAAATTATATAACTATGCTCGAGAGTATATTTATTTAGCATATTCATAGTGTATTATGGTATAATGGATGTAAACACATTTAATATTTTTCTTCTTCTCCATCACCAAATTTTAGGTTTCTTCATCACTAAGAAACTAAGTTAAAAGACTATTAATTAATGACACATATTTCATATACATTGGTAATAATTAAAATTATATATAGAGACTCGATAGTAATTTTATTCACCATATTCATATTGTATTATGTTATAATAGATGTAAACAATTTCAATATTTTTCTTCTTCTCCATCACCAAATTTTAGGTAACTTCTTCACTAAGTAACTAAATCAAAAGACTAATAATTAATGACACATACTTCATATGCATTGGTAATAATTAAAATTATATAACGACGCTCGACAGTATATTTATTCAGGATATTCACATTGTATTATGGTATAATAGATGTAAACAATTTCAATATTTTTGTACTTCTCCATTACTAAATTTTAGGTAACTTCTTCACTAAGAAACTAAATCAAAAGACTATTAATTAATGACACATATTTCATATACATTGGTAATAATTAAAATTATATAACGATGCTCGATAGTATATTTATTCAGCATATTCACATTGTATTATGGTATAATAGATGTAAACAATTTCAATATTTTTCTTCTTCTCCATCACCAAATTTTAGGTAACTACTTCACTAAGTAAATAAATCAAAAGACTATTAATTAAGGACACATATTTCATATACATTGGTAATAATTCCAATTATATAACGATGCTCGATAGTATATTTATTCAGCATATTTACAATGTATTATGGTATAATAGATGTAAACAATTTCAATATTTTTCTTCTTCTCCATCATCAAATTTTAGGTTTCTTGATCACTAAGAAACTAAGTCAAAATACTATTAATTAATGACACATATTTCATATACGTAGGTAATAATTAAAATTATATAACGATGCTCGATAGTATATTTATTCAGCTTATTCACATTGTATTTTGGTATATTAGATGTAAACAATTTCAATATTTTTCTTCTTCTCCTTCACCAAATTTTAGGTAACTTCTTCATTAAGTAACTAAATCAAAAGACTATTAATTAATGACACATACTTCAAATGCATTGGTAATAATTAAAATTATATAACGATGCTCAACAGTATATTTATTCAGCATATTCACAGTGTATTGTGGTATAATAGATGTAAACAATTTCAATATTTTTGTACTTCTCCATTACTAAATTTTAGGTAACTTTTTCACTAAGAAACTAAATCAAAAGACTATTAATTAATGACACATATTTCATATACATTGGTATTAATTAAAATTATATAATGATGCTCGAGAGTATATTTATTCAGCATATTCACATTGTATTATGGTATAATAGATGTAAACAATTTCAATATTTTTCTTCTTCTCCATCAGCAAATTTTAGGTAACTACTTCACTAAGAAACTAAATCAAAAGACTATTAATTAATGATACATATTTCATATACATTGGTAATAATTCAAATTATATAACGATGCTCGATAGTATATTTACTAAGCATATTCACATTGTATTGTGGTATAATAGATGTAAACAATTTCAATATTTTTCTTCTTCTCCATCACCAAATTTTAGGTTTCTTCAACACTAGGAAACTAAGTTAAAAGACTATTAATTAATGGGCTCGAAATTATATTTATTCACCATATTCATATTGTATTATGTTATAATAGATTTAAACAATTTCAATATTTTCTTCTTCTCCATCACCAAATTTTAGGTTACTTCATCACTAAGAAACTAAGTTAAAAGACTATTAATTAATGACCTCTATTTCATATGCATTTGTAATAATTAAATATATATATCAACGCTTGTTAATATATTTATTTAGCATATTCACATTGTATTATGGTATAATAGATGTAAACATTTTCAATATTTTTCTTCTTCTCCATCACCAAATTTTAGGTTTCTTCATCACTAAGAAAATAATTTAAAAGACTATTAATTAACGACACATATTTCATATACATTGGTAATAATTAAAATAATATAATGAGGCTGGATAGTATATTTATTTACCATATTCATACTGTATTATGGTATAATAGATGTAAATAATTTCAATAATTTTCTTCTTCTCTATAACCAAATTTTATGTTACTTCATCACTAAGAAACTAAGTTAAAAGGACTATTAATTAACGACACATATTTCATATACATTGGTAATAATTAAACTTATATAACGATGCTCGATAGTATATTTATTCAGCATATTCACATTGTATTATGGTATAATAGATGTAAACAATTTCAATATTTTTCTTCTTCTCCATCACCAAATTTTAGGTTTCTTCATCACTAAGAAACTAAGTTAAAAGACTATTAATTAATGACACATATTTCATATACGTTGCTAATAATTAAAATTATATAATGAGGCTTGATAGTATATTTATTCACCATATTCATATTGTATTATGGTATAATAGATGTAAACAATTTCAATATTTTTCTTCTTCTCCAACACCAAATATTAGGTTACTTCATCACTAAGAAACTAAGTTAAAAGAATATTAATTAATGACACATACTTCATATGCATTGGTAATAATTAAAATTATATAACGACGCTCGACAATATATTTATTCAGCATATTCACATTGTATTATGGAATAATAGATGTAAACAATTTCAATATTTTTGTACTTCTCCTTTACTAAATTTTAGGTAACTTTTTCACTAAGAAACTAAATCAAAAGACTATTAATTAATGACACATATTTCATATACATTGGTAATAATTAAAATTATATAACGATGCTCGATAGCATATTTATTCAGCATATTCACATTGTATTATGGTATAATAGATGTAAACAATTTCAATATTTTTCTTCTTTTCCATCACCAAATTTTAGGTTTCTTTATCACTAAGAAACTAAATTAAAAGACTATTAATTAATGACAAATATTTCATATACGTTGCTAATAATTAAAATTATATACTGAGGCTCAATAGTATATTTATTCACCATATTCATATTGTATTATGGTAAATAGATGTAAACAATTTCAATATTTTTCTTCTTCTCCATCACCAAATTTTAGGTTACTTCATCACTAAGAAACTAAGTTAAAAGACTATTAATTAATGACCTCTATTTCATATGCATTTGTAATAATTAAAAATATATATCAACGCTCGTTAATATATTTATTTAGCATATTCAAATTGTATTATGGTATAATAGATGTAAACAATTTCAATATTTTTCTTCTTCTCCATCACCAAATTTTAGGTAACTTCTTCACTAAGAAACTAAATCAAAAGACTATTAATTAATGACACATATTTCATATACGTTGGTAATAATTAAAATTATATAACGATGCTCGATAGTATATTTATTCATCATATTCACATTGTATTATGGTATAATATATGTAAACAATTTGAATATTTTTCTTCTTCTCCATCACCAAATTTTAGGTAACTACTTCACTAAGAAACTAAATTAAAAGACTATAAACTAAGGACACATATTTCATATACATTGGTAATAATTCAAATTATATAACGATGCTCGATAGTATATTTATTCAGCATATTTACATTGTATTGAGGTATAATAGATGTAAACAATTTCAATATTTTTCTTCTTCTCCATCATCTAATTTAGGTTTCTTGATCACTAAGAAACTAAGTCAAAATACTATTAATTAATGGCACATATTTCATATACGTTGGTAATAATTAAAATTAAATAACGATGCTCGATAGTATATTTATTCAGCATATTCACATTGTATTTTGGTATATTAGATATAAACAATTTCAATATTTTTCTTCTTCTCCATCACCAAATTTTAGGTTTCTTCATCACTAAGAAACTAAGTTAAAAGACTATTAATTAATGACACATATTTCATATACATTGGTAGTAATTAAAATTATATAATGAGGCTCGATCGTAATTTTATTCACTATACTCATATTGTATTATGTTATAATAGATGTAAACAATTTCAATATTTTTCTTCTTCTCCATCACCAAATTTTAGGTAACTTCTTCATTAAGTAACTAAATCAAAAGACTATTAATTAATGACACATACTTCAAATGCATTGGTAATAATTAAAATTATATAACGATGCTCAACAGTATATTTATTCAGCATATTCACAGTGTATTGTGGTATAATAGATGTAAACAATTTCAATATTTTTGTACTTCTCCATTACTAAATTTTAGGTAACTTCTTCACTAAGAAACTAAATCAAAAGACTATTAATTAATGACACATATTTCATATACATTGGTATTAATTAAAATTATATAATGATGCTCGAGAGTATATTTATTCAGCATATTCACATTGTATTATGGTATAATAGATGTAAACAATTTCAATATTTTTCTTCTTCTCCATCAGCAAATTTTAGGTAACTACTTCACTAAGAAACTAAATCAAAAGACTATTAATTAATGATACATATTTCATATACATTGGTAATAATTCAAATTATATAACGATGCTCGATAGTATATTTACTAAGCATATTCACATTGTATTGTGGTATAATAGATGTAAACAATTTCAATATTTTTCTTCTTCTCCATCACCAAATTTTAGGTTTCTTCAACACTAGGAAACTAAGTTAAAAGACTATTAATTAATGGGCTCGAAATTATATTTATTCACCATATTCATATTGTATTATGTTATAATAGATTTAAACAATTTCAATATTTTTCTTCTTCTCCATCACCAAATTTTAGGTTACTTCATCACTAAGAAACTAAGTTAAAAGACTATTAATTAATGACCTCTATTTCATATGCATTTGTAATAATTAAATATATATATCAACGCTTGTTAATATATTTATTTAGCATATTCACATTGTATTATGGTATAATAGATGTAAACATTTTCAATATTTTTCTTCTTCTCCATCACCAAATTTTAGGTTTCTTCATCACTAAGAAAATAATTTAAAAGACTATTAATTAACGACACATATTTCATATACATTGGTAATAATTAAAATTATATAATGAGGCTGGATAGTATATTTATTTACCATATTCATACTGTATTATGGTATAATAGATGTAAATAATTTCAATAATTTTCTTCTTCTCTATAACCAAATTTTATGTTACTTCATCACTAAGAAACTAAGTTAAAAGACTATTAATTAACGACACATATTTCATATACATTGGTAATAATTAAACTTATATAACGATGCTCGATAGTATATTTATTCAGCATATTCACATTGTATTATGGTATAATAGATGTAAACAATTTCAATATTTTTCTTCTTCTCCATCACCAAATTTTAGGTTTCTTCATCACTAAGAAACTAAGTTAAAAGACTATTAATTAATGACACCTATTTCATATACGTTGCTAATAATTAAAATTATATAATGAGGCTTGATAGTATATTTATTCACCATATTCATATTGTATTATGGTATAATAGATGTAAACAATTTCAATATTTTTCTTCTTCTCCATCACCAAATATTAGGTTACTTCATCACTAAGAAACTAAGTTAAAAGAATATTAATTAATGACACATACTTCATATGCATTGGTAATAATTAAAATTATATAACGACGCTCGACAGTATATTTATTCAGCATATTCACATTGTATTATGGAATAATAGATGTAAACAATTTCAATATTTTTGTACTTCTCCTTTACTAAATTTTAGGTAACTTTTTCACTAAGAAACTAAATCAAAAGACTATTAATTAATGACACATATTTCATATACATTGGTAATAATTAAAATTATATAACGATGCTCGATAGCATATTTATTCAGCATATTCACATTGTATTATGGTATAATAGATGTAAACAATTTCAATATTTTTCTTCTTTTCCATCACCAAATTTTAGGTTTCTTTATCACTAAGAAACTAAATTAAAAGACTATTAATTAATGACAAATATTTCATATACGTTGCTAATAATTAAAATTATATACTGAGGCTCAATAGTATATTTATTCACCATATTCATATTGTATTATGGTAAATAGATGTAAACAATTTCAATATTTTTCTTCTTCTCCATCACCAAATTTTAGGTTACTTCATCACTAAGAAACTAAGTTAAAAGACTATTAATTAATGACCTCTATTTCATATGCATTTGTAATAATTAAAAATATATATCAACGCTCGTTAATATATTTATTTAGCATATTCAAATTGTATTATGGTATAATAGATGTAAACAATTTCAATATTTTTCTTCTTCTCCATCACCAAATTTTAGGTAACTTCTTCACTAAGAAACTAAATCAAAAGACTATTAATTAATGACACATATTTCATATACGTTGGTAATAATTAAAATTATATAACGATGCTCGATAGTATATTTATTCATCATATTCACATTGTATTATGGTATAATATATGTAAACAATTTCAATATTTTTCTTCTTCTCCATCACCAAATTTTAGGTAACTACTTCACTAAGAAACTAAATTAAAAGACTATAAACTAAGGACACATATTTCATATACATTGGTAATAATTCAAATTATATAACGATGCTCGATAGTATATTTATTCAGCATATTTACATTGTATTGAGGTATAATAGATGTAAACAATTTCAATATTTTTCTTCTTCTCCATCATCTAATTTTAGGTTTCTTGATCACTAAGAAACTAAGTCAAAATACTATTAATTAATGGCACATATTTCATATACGTTGGTAATAATTAAAATTAAATAACGATGCTCGATAGTATATTTATTCAGCATATTCACATTGTATTTTGGTATATTAGATGTAAACAATTTCAATATTTTTCTTCTTCTCCATCACCAAATTTTAGGTTTCTTCATCACTAAGAAACTAAGTTAAAAGACTATTAATTAATGACACATATTTCATATACATTGGTAATAATTAAAATTATATAATGATGCTCGATCGTAATTTTATTCACTATACTCATATTGTATTATGTTATAATAGATGTAAACAATTTCAATATTTTTCTTCTTCTCCATCACCAAATTTTAGGTAACTTCTTCATTAAGTAACTAAATCAAAAGACTATTAATTAATGACACATACTTCAAATGCATTGGTAATAATTAAAATTATATAACGATGCTCAACAGTATATTTATTCAGCATATTCACAGTGTATTGTGGTATAATAGATGTAAACAATTTCAATATTTTTGTACTTCTCCATTACTAAATTTTAGGTAACTTCTTCACTAAGAAACTAAATCAAAAGACTATTAATTAATGACACATATTTCATATACATTGGTATTAATTAAAATTATATAATGATGCTCGAGAGTATATTTATTCAGCATATTCACATTGTATTATGGTATAATAGATGTAAACAATTTCAATATTTTTCTTCTTCTCCATCAGCAAATTTTAGGTAACTACTTCACTAAGAAACTAAATCAAAAGACTATTAATTAATGATACATATTTCATATACATTGGTAATAATTCAAATTATATAACGATGCTCGATAGTATATTTACTAAGCATATTCACATTGTATTGTGGTATAATAGATGTAAACAATTTCAATATTTTTCTTCTTCTCCATCACCAAATTTTAGGTTTCTTCAACACTAAGAAACTATGTTAAAAGACTATTAATTAATGGGCTCGATATTATATTTATTCACCATATTCATATTGTATTATGTTATAATAGATGTAAAAAATTTCAATATTTTTATTCTTCTTCGTCACGAAATTTTAGGTTACCTCTTCACTAAGAAACTAAGTTAAAAGACTATTAATTAATGACACATATTTCATATGCATTGGTAATAATTAAAAATATATAACAACGCTCGATAGTATATTTATTCATCATATTCACATTGTATTATGGTATAATAGATGTAAAAAATTTCAATATTTTTCTTCTTCTCCATCACCAAATTTTAGGTAACTTCTTCACTAAGAAACTAAATCAAAAGACTATTAATTAATGACACATATTTCATATACATTGGTGATAATTAAAATTATATAGTGATGTTCGATATTATATTTATTCACCATATTCACATTGTATTATGGTATAATAGATGTAAACAATTTCAATATTTTTCTTCTTCTCCATCACCAAATTTTAGGTAACTTCTTCAATAAGAAACTAAGTCAAAATACTATTAATTAATGAAACATATATCATATACGTTGGTAATAATTAAAATTATATAACGATGCTCGATAGTATATTTATTCACCATATTCATACTGTATTATGGTATAATAGATGTAAATAATTTCAATAATTTTCTTCTTCTCTATAACCAAATTTTAGGTTACTTCATCACTAAGAAACTAAGTTAAAAGACTATTAATTTACGACACATATTTCATATACATGGTAATAATTAAAATGATATAACCATGCTCGATAGTATATTTATTTAGCATATTCACAGTGTATTATGGTATAATAGATGTAAACAATTTCAATATTTTTCTTCTTCTCCATCACCAAATTTTAGGTTTCTTCATCATTAAGAAACTAAGTTAAAACACTATTAATTAATGACACATATTTCATATACATTGGTAATAATTAAAATTATATAATGAGGCTCGATAGTAATTTTATTCACCATATTTCATATTGTATTATGTTATAATAGATGTAAACAATTTCAATATTTTTCTTCTTCTCCATCACCAAATTTTATGTAACTTCTTCACTAAGTAACTAAATCAAAAGACTATTAATTAATGACACATACTTCATATGCATTGGTAATAATTAAAATTATATAACGACGCTCGACAATATATTTATTCAGCATATTCACATTGTATTATGGTATAATAGATGTAAACAATTTCAATATTTTTGTACTTCTCCATTACTAAATTTTAGGTAACTTCTTCACTAAGAAACTAAATTAAAAGACTATTAATTAATGACACATATTTCATATACATTGGTAATAATTAAAATTATATAACGATGCTCAATAGTATATTTATTCAGCATATTCACATTGTATTATGGTATAATAGATGTAAACAATTTCAATATTTTTCTTTTTTTCCATCACCAAATTTTAGGTTTCTTCATCAATAAGAAACTAAGTCAAAAGACTATTAATTAATGACACATATGTCATATACGTTGCTAATAATTAAAATTATATAATGAGGCTCGATAATTTATTTATTCACCATATTCATATTGTTTTATGATATAATAGATGTAAACAATTTCAATATTTTTCTTCTTCTCCATCACCAAATTTTAGGTTACTTCATCACTAAGAAACTAAGTTAAAAGACTATTAATTAATGACCTCTATTTCATATGCATTTGTAATAATTAAAAATATATATCAACGCTTGTTAATATATTTATTTAGCATATTCACATTGTATTATGGTATAATAGATGTAAACATTTTCAATATTTGTCTTCTTCTCCATCACCAAATTTTAGGTAACTTCTTCACTAAGAAACTAAATCAAAAGACTATTAATTATCGACACATATTTCATATACATTGGTAATAATTAAAATTATATAATGAGGCTGGATAGTATATTTATTTACCATATTCATACTGTATTATGGTATAATAGATGTAAATAATTTCAATAATTTTCTTCTTCTCTATACCAAATTTTATGTTACTTCATCACTAAGAAACTAAGTTAAAAGACTATTAATTAACGACACATATTTCATATACATTGGTAATAATTAAAATTATATAACGATGCTCGATAGTATATTTATTCAGCATATTCACATTATATTATGGTATAATAGATGTAAAAAATTTGAATATTTTTCTTCTTCTCCATCACCAAATTTAGGTTTCTTCATCACTAAGAAACTAAGTTAAAAGACTATTAATTAATGACACATATTTCATATACGTTTCTAATAATTAAAATTATATAATGAGGCTTGATAGTATATTTATTCACCATATTCATATTGTATTATGGTATAATAGATGTAAAACAATTTCAATATTTTTCTTCTTCTCCATCACCAAATTTTAGGTTACTTCATCACTAAGAAACTAAGTTAAAAGAATATTAATTAATGACACATACTTCATATGCATTGGTAATAATTAAAATTATATAATGAGGCTCGATAGTAATTTTATTCACCATACTCATATTGTATTATGTTATAATAGATGTAAACAATTTCAATATTTTTCTTCTTCTCCATCACCAAATTTTAGGTTACTTCTTCACTGAGTAACTAAATCAAAAGACTATTAATTAATGACACATACTTCATATGCATTGGTAATAATTAAAATTATATAACGACGCTCGACAGTATATTTATTCAGCATATTCACATTGTATTATGGTATAATAGATGTAAACAATTTCAATATTTTTCTTCTTCTCCATTACTAAATTTTAGGTAACTTCTTCACTAAGAAACTAAATCAAAAGACTATTAATTATTGACACATATTTCATATACATTGGTAATAATTAAAATTATATAACGATGCTCGGTAGAATATTTATTCAGCATATTCACATTGTATTTTGGTATATTAGATGTAAACAATTTCAATATTTTTCTTCTTCTCCATCACCAAATTTTAGGTTTCTTCATCACTAAGAAACTAAGTTAAAAGACTATTAATTAATGACACATATTTCATTGACATTGGTAATAATTAAAATATATAATGAGGCTCGATAGTAATTTTATTCATCGTACTCATATTGTATTATGTTATAATGGATGTAAACAATTTCAATATTTTTCTTCTTCTCCATCACCAAATTTTAGGTAACTTCTTCACTAAGTAACTAAATCAAAAGACTATTAATTAATGACACATACTTCATATGTATTGGTAATAATTAAAATTATATAACGATGCTCGACAGTATATTTATTCAGCATATTCACATTGTATTATGGTATAATAGATGTAAACAATTTCAAAATTTTGTACTTCTCCATTACTAAATTTTAGGTAACTTCTTCAGTAAGAAACTAAATCAAAAGACTATTAATTAATGACACATATTTCATATACATTGGTAACAATTAAAATTAAATAACGATGCTCGATAGTATATTTATTCAGCATATTCACATTGTATTTTTGTATATTAGATGTAAACAATTTCAATATTTTTCTTCTTCTCCATCACCAAATTTTAGTTTTCTTCATCACTAAGAAACTAAGTTAAAAGACTATTAATTAATGACACATATTTCATATACATTGGTAATAATTAAAATTATATAATGAGGCTCGATAGTAATTTTATACACCTTACTCATATTGTATTATGTTATAATAGATGTAAACAATTTCAATATTTTTCTTCTTCTCCATCACCAAATTTTACGTAAATTCTTCACTAAGTAACTAAATAAAAAGACTATTAATTAATGACACATACTTCATATGCATTGATAATAATTAAAATTATATAACGACGCTCGAAAGTATATTTATTCAGCATATTCACATTGTATTATGGTATAATAGATGTAAACAATACAATATTTTTGTACTTCTCCATTACTAAATTTTAGGTAACTTCTTCACTAAGAAACTAAATCAAAAGACTATTAATTAATGACACATATTTCATATACATTGGTAATAATTATAATTATATAACGATGCTCGATAGTATATTTATTCAGCATATTCACATTGTACTTTGGTATATTAGATGTAAACAATTTCAATATTTTTCTTCTTCTCCATCACCAAATTTTAGGTTTCTTCATCACTAAGAAACTAAGTTAAAAGACTATTAATTAATGACACATATTTCATATACATTAGTAATAATTAAAATTATATAATGAGGCTTAATAGTAATTTTATTCACCATACTCATATTGTATTATGGTATAATAGATGTAAAAAATTTCAATATTTTTCTTCTTCTCCATCACAAAATTTTAGGTTTCTTCATCACTAAGAAACTAAATCAAAAGACTGTTATTTAATGACAGATATTTCATATACATTGGTAATAATTAAAATTATATAACGATGCTCGATAGTATATTTATTCAGCATATTCACATTGTATTATGGTATAATAGATGTAAACAATTTCAATATTTTTCTTCTTCTCCATCACCAAATTTTAGGTTTCTTCATCACTAAGAAACTAAGTTAAAAGACTATTAATTAATGACAAATATTTCATATAAGTTGCTAATAATTAAAATTATATAATGAGGCTCGATAGTATATTTATTCAGCATATTCACATTGTATTATGGTATAATAGATATAAACAATTTAAATATTTTTCTTCTTCTCCATCACCAAATTTTAGGTAACTACTTCACTAAGAAACTAAATCAAAAGACTATTAATTAATGACACATATTTCATATACATTGGTAATAATTCAAATTATATAACGAGGCTCGATAGTATATTTATTCAGCATATTTACATTGTATTGTGGTATAATAGATATAAACAAATGCAATATTTTTCTTCTTCTCCATCATCAAATTTTAGGTTTCTTCATCAATAAGAAACTAAGTCAAAATACTATTAATTAATGACATATATATCATATACGTTGGTAATAATTAAAATTATATAACGATGCTCGATAGTATATTTCTTCAGCATATTCACATTGTATTTTGGTATAATAGATGTAAACAATTTCAATATTTTTCTTCTTCTCCATCACCAAATTTTACGTTTCTTCATCACTAAGAAACTAAGTTAAAAGACTATTAATTAATGGGCTCGATATTATATTTATTCACCATATTCATATTGTATTATGTTATAATAGATGTAAACTATTTCAATATTTTTCTTCTTCTCCGTCACCAAATTTTAGGTAACTTCTTCACTAAGTAACTAAATCAAAAGACTATTAATTAATGACACATATTTCATATGCATTGGTAATAATTAAAAATATATAATGATGCTCGATAATATATTTACTCAACATATTCACATTGTATTATGGTATAATAGATGTAAACAATTTCAATATTTTTCTTCTTCTCCATCACAAAATTTTAGGTTTCTTCATCACTAAGAAACTAAATCAAAAGATTGTTAATTAATGACACATATTTCATATACATTGGTAATAATTAAAATTATATAACGATGCTCGATAGTATATTTATTCAGCATATTCACATTGTATTATGGTATAATAAATGTAAACAATTTCAATATTTTTCTTCTTCTCCATCACCAAATTTTAGGTTTCTTCATCACTAAGAAACTAAGTTAAAAGACTATTAATTAATGACAAATATTTCATATAAGTTGCTAATAATTAAAATTATATAATGAGGCTCGATAGTATATTTATACACAATATTCATATTATATTATGGTATAATAGATGTAAACAATTTAAATATTTTTCTTCTTCTCCATCACCAAATTTAAGGTTACTTCATCACTAAGAAACTAAATCAAAAGACTATTAATTAATGACCTCTATTTCATATACATTGGTAATAATTCAAATTATATAACGAGGCTCGTTAATATTTTTAAATCAGCATATTCACAATTTATTATGGTATAATAGATATAAACAATTTCAATATTTTTCTTCTTCTCCATCACCAAATTTTAGGTAACTTCTTCACTAAGAAACTAATCCAAAAGACTATTAATTAATGAAACATATTTCATATAGATTGGTAATAATTAAAATTATATAACGATGCTCGATAGTATATTATTTTAGCATATTCACATTGTATTATGGTATAATAGATGTAAACAATTTCAATATTTTTCTTCTCCTCCATCAGTAAATTTTAGGTAACTACTTCACTAAGAAACTAAATCAAAAGACTATTAATTAATGACACATATTTCATATACATTGGTAATAATTGAAATTATATAAGGATGCTCAATAGTATATTTATTCAGCATATTTACATTGTATTGTGGTATAATAGATGTAAACAATTTCAATATTTTTCTTCTTTTCCATCACCAAATTTTAGGTTTCTTTATCACTAAGAAACTAAGTTAAAAGACTATTAATTAATGACAAATATTTCATATACGTTGCTAATAATTAAAATTATTTACTCAGGCTCGATAGTATATTTATTAACCATATTCATATTGTATTATGGTATAATAGATGTAAACAATTTCAATATTTTTCTTCTTCTCCATCACCAAATTTTAGGTTACTTCATCACTAAGAAACTAAGTTAAAAGACTATTAATTAATGACCTCTGTTTCATATGCATTTGTAATAATTAAAAATATACATCAACGCTCGTTAATATATTTATTTAGCATATTCACATTGTATTATGGTATAATAGATGTAAACAATTTCAATATTTTTCTTCTTCTTCCATCACAAAATTTTAGGTTTCTTCATCACTAAGAAACTAAATCAAAAGACTGTTAATTAATGACACATATTTCATATACATTGGTAATAATTAAAATTATATAACGATGCTCGATAGTATATTTATTCAGCATATTCATATTATATTATGGTATAATAGATGTAAACAATTTCAATATTTTTCTTCTTCTCCATCACTAAATTTAAGGTTACTTCATCACTAAGAAACTAAGTTAAAAGACTATTAATTAATGACCTCTATTTCATATGCATTGGTATTAATAAAAAATATATAACAACGCTCGTTAATATTTTAAATCAGCATATTCACAATTTATTATGGTATAATAGATGTAAACAATTTCAATATTTTTCTTCTTCTCCATCACCAAATTTTAGGTAACTACTTCACTAAGAAACTAAATCAAAAGACTATTAATTAATGACACATATTTCATATACATTGGTAATAATTCAAATTATATAACGATGCTCGATAGTATATTTATTCAGCATATTTACATTGTATTGTGGTATAATAGATGTAAACAATTTCAATATTTTTCTTCTTTTCCATCACCAAATTTTAGGTTTCTTTATCACTAAGAAACTAAGTTAAAAGACTATTAATTAATGACAAATATTTCATATACGTTGCTAATAATTAAAATTATTTACTGAGGCTCGATAGTATATTTATTCCCCATATTCATATTGTATTATGGTATAATAGATGTAAACAATTTCAATATTTTTCTTCTTCTCCATCACCAAATTTTTGGTTACTTCATCACTAAGAAACTAACTTAAAAGACTATTAATTAATGACCTCTATTTCATATGCATTTGTAATAATTAAAAATATATATCAACGCTCGTTAATATATTTATTTAGCTTATTCACATTGTATTATGGTATAATAGATGTAAACAATTTAAATATTTTTCTTCTTCTCCATCACCAAATTTTAGGTAACTTCTTCACTAAGAAACTAAATCAAAAGACTATTAATTAATGAAACATATTTCATATACGTTGGTAATAATTAAAATTATATAAAGATGCTCGATAGTATATTTATTCAGCATATTCACATTGTATTATGGTATAATAGATGTAAACAATTTCAATATTTTTCTTCTTCTCCATCACCAAATTTTAGGTAACTACTTCACTAAGAAACTAAATTAAAAGACTATAAATTAAGGACACATATTTCATATACATTGGTAATAATTCAAATTATATAACGATGCTCGATAGTATATTTATTCAACATATTTACATTGTGTTATGGTATAATAGATGTAAACAATTTCAATATTTTTCTTCTTCTCCATTATCCAATTTTAGGTTCTTGATCACTAAGAAACTAAGTCAAAATACTATTAATTAATGACACATATTTCATATACGTTGGTAATAATTAAAATTATATAACGATGCTCGATAGTATTTTTATTTAGCATATTCACATTGTATTATGTTATAATAGATGTAAACAATTTCAATATTTTTCTTCTTCTCCATCACCAAATTTAGGTAACTTCTTCACTAAGTAACTAAATCAAAAGACTATTAATTAATGACACATATTTCATATACATTGGTAATAATTAAAATTATGTAATGAGGATCGATAGTAATTTTATTCACCATACTCATATTGTATTATGTTATAATAGATGTAAACAATTTCAATATTTTTCTTCTTTTCCATCACCAAATTTTAGGTTTCTTTATCACTAAGAAACTAAGTTAAAAGACTATTAATTAATGACAAATATTTCATATACGTTGCTAATAATTAAAATTATATACTGAGGCTCGATAGTATATTTATTCACCATATTCATATTGTATTATGGTATAATAGATGTAAACAATTTCAATATTTTTCTTCTTCTCCATCACCAAATTTAAGGTTACTTCATCACTAAGAAACTAAGTTAAAAGACTATTAATTAATGACCTCTATTTCATATGCATTGGTAATAATAAAAAATATATAACAACGCTCGTTAATATTTTGAATCAGCATATTCACAATTTATTATGGTATAATAGATGTAAAAAATTTCAATATTTTTCTTCTTCTCCATCACCAAATTTTAGGTAACTTCTTCACTAAGAAACTAATCCAAAAGACTATTAATTAATGAAACATATTTCATATAGATTGGTAATAATTAAAATTATATAACGATGCTCGATAGTATATTTATTCAGCATATTCACATTGTATTATGGTATAATAGATGTAAACAATTTCAATATTTTTCTTCTTCTCCATCACCAAATTAAGGTAACTACTTCACTAAGAAACTAAATCAAAAGACTATTAATTAATGACACATATTTCATATACATTGGTAATAATTCAAATTATATAACGATGCTCGATAGTATATTTATTCAGCATATTTAAATTGTATTGTGGTATAATAGATGTAAACAATTTCAATATTTTTCTTCTTTTCCATCCCCAAATTTTAGGTTTCTTTATCACTAAGAAACTAAGTTAAAAGACTATTAATTAATAGCAAATATTTCATATGCGTTAAATATTTCATATGCGTTGCTAATAATTAAAATTATATACTAAGGCTCGATAGTATATTTATTCACCATATTCATATTGTATTACGGTATAATAGATGTAAACAATTTCAATATTTTTCTTCTTCTCCATCACCAAATTTTAGGTTACTTCATCACTAAGAAACTAAGTTAAAAGACTATTAATTAATGACCTCTATTTCATATGCATTTGTAATAATTAAAAATATATATCAACGCTCGTTAATATATTTATTTAGCATATTCACATTGTATTATGGTATAATAGATGTAAACAATTTCAATATTTTTCTTCTTCTCCATCACCAAATTTTAGGTTTCTTTATCACTAAGAAACTAAGTTAAAAGACTATTAATTAATGACAAATATTTCATATACGTTGCTAATAATCAAAATTATATACTGTGGCTCGATAGTATATTTATTTACCATATTCAGATTGTATTATGGTATAATAGATGTAAACAATTTCAATATTTTTCTTCTTCTCCATCACCAAATTTTAGGTTACTTCAACACTAAGAAACTAAGTTAAAAGACTATTAATTAATGACCTCTATTTCATATGCATTTGTAAGAATTAAAAATATATCTCAACGCTCGTTAATATATTTATTTAGCATATTCACATTGTATTATGGTATAATAGATGTAAACAATTTCAATATTTTTCTTCTTCTCCATCACCAAATTTTAGGTAACTTCTTCACTAAGAAACTAAATCAAAAGACTATTAATTAAGGACACATATTTAATATACATTGGTAATAATTCAAATATTATATAACGATGCTCGATAGTATATTTATTCAGCATATTTACATTGTATTGTGGTATAATAGATGTAAACAATTTCAATATTTTTTTTTCTTCTCCATCATCCAATTTTAGGTTTCTTGATCACTATGAAACTAAATCAAAAGACTATTAATTAATGACACATATTTCATATACGTTGGTAATAATTAAAATTATATAACGATGCTCGATAGTATATTTATTCAGCATATTCACATTGTATTTTGGTATATTAGATGTAAACAATTTCAATATTTTTCTTCTTCTCCATCACCAAATTTTAGGTTTCTTCATCACTAAGAAACTAAGTTAAAAGACTATTAATTAATGACACATATTTCATATACATTGGTAATAATTAAAATTATATAATGAGGCTCGATAGTAATTTTATTCACCATACTCATATTGTATTATGTTATAATAGATGTAAACAATTTCAATATTTTTCGTCTTCTCCATCACCAAATTTTAGGTAACTTCTTCACTAAGTAACTAAATCAAAAGACTATTAATTAATGACACATACTTCATCTGCATTGGTAATAATTAACATTATATAACGATGCTCGACAGTATATTTATTCAGCATATTCACATTGTATTTTGGTATAATAGATGTAAACAATTTCAATATTTTTCTTCTTCTCCATCACCAAATTTTAGGTAACTTCTTCACTAAGAAACTAAATCAAAAGACTATTAATTAATGAAACATATTTCATATACGTTAGTAATAATTAAAATTATATAACGATGCTCGATAGTATATTTATTCCGCATATTCACATTGTATTATTGTATAATAGATGTAAACAATTTCAATATTTTTCTTCTTCTCCATCACATAATTTTAGGTAACTACTTCACTAAGAAACTAAATTAAAAGACTATAAATTAAGGACACATATTTCATATACATTGGTAATAATTCAAATTTTATAACGATGCTCGATAGTATATTTATTCAGCATATTTACATTGTATTGTAGTATAATAGATGTAAACAATTTCAATATTTTTCTTCTTCTCCATCATCCAATTTTAGGTTTCTTGATCACTAAGAAACTAAGTCAAAATACTATTAATTAATGACACATATTTCATATACGTTGGTAATAACTAAAATTATATAACGATGCTCGATAGTATATTTATTTAGCATATTCACATTGTATTATGTTATAATAGATGTAAACAATTTCAATATTTTTCTTCTTCTCCATCGCCAAATTTTAGGTAACTTCTTCACTACGTAACTAAATCAAAAGACTATTAATTAATGACACATATTTCATATACATTGGTAATAATTAAAATTATATAATGAAGGCTCGATAGTAATTTTATTCACCATACTCATATTGTATTATGTTATAATAGATGTAAACAATTTCAATATTTTTCTTCTTTTCCATCACCAAATTTTAGGTTTCTTTATCACTAAGAAACTAAGTTAAAAGACTATTAATTAATGACAAATATTTCATATACGTTGCTAATAATTAAAATTATATACTGAGGCTGGATAGTATATTTATTCACCATATTCATATTGTATTATGGTATAGTAGATGTAAACAATTTCAATATTTTTCTTCTTCTCCATCACCAAATTTAAGGTTACTTCATCACTAAGAAACTAAGTTAAAAGACTATTAATTAATGACCTCTATTTCATATGCATGGTAATAATAAAAAATATATAACAACGCTCGTTAATATTTTTAATCAGCATATTCACAATTTATTATGGTATAATAGATGTAAACAATTTCAATATTTTTCTTCTTCTCCATCACCAAATTTTTGGTAACTTCTTCACTAAGAAACTAAATCAAAAGACTATTAATTAATGAAACATATTTCATATACGTTGGTAATAATTAAAAGTATATAACGATGCTCGATAGTATATTTATTTAGCATATTCACATTGTATTATGTTATAATAGATGTAAACAATTTCAATATTTTTCTTCTTCTCCATCACCAAATTTTAGGTAACTTCTTGACTAAGTAACTAAATCAAAAGACTATTAATTAATGACACATATTTCATATACATTGGTAATAATTAAAATTATATAATGAGGCTCGATAGTAATTTTATTCACCATACTCATATTGTATTATGTTATAATAGATGTAAACATTTCAATATTTTTCTTCTTTTCCATCACCAAATTTTAGGTTTCTTTATCACTAAGAAACTAAGTTAAAAGACTATTAATTAATGACAAATATTTCATATACGTTGCTAATAATTAAAATTATATACTGAGGCTCGATAGTATATTTATTCACCATATTCATATTGTATTATGGTATAGTAGATGTAAACAATTTCAATATTTTTCTTCTTCTCCATCACCAAATTTAAGGTTACTTCATCACTAAGAAACTAAGTTAAAAGACTATTAATTAATGACCTCTATTTCATATGCATTGGTAATAATAAAAAATATATAACAACGCTCGTTAATATTTTTAATCAGCATATTCACAATTTATTATGGTATAATAGATGTAAACAATTTCAATATTTTTCTTCTTCTCCATCACCAAATTTTAGGTAACTTATTCACTAAGAAACTAATCCAAAAGACTATTAATTAATGAAACATATTTCATATAGATTGGTAATAATTAAAATTATATAAGGATGCTCGATAGTATATTTATTCAGCATATTCACATTGTATTATGGTATAATAGATGTAAACAATTTCAATATTTTTCTTCTTCTCCATCACCAAATTTTAGGTAACTACTTCACTAAGAAACTAAATCAAAAGACTATTAATTAATGACACATATTTCATATACATTGGTAATAATTCAAATTATAAAACGATGCTCGATAGTATATTTATTCAGCATATTTACATTGTATTGTGGTATAATAGATGTAAACAATTTCAATATTTTTCTTCTTTTCCATCACCAAATTTTAGGTTTCTTTATCACTAAGAAACTAAGTTAAAAGACTATTAATTAATGACAAATATTTCATATACGTTGCTAATAATTAAAATTATATACTGAGGCTGGATAGTATATTTATTCACCATATTCATATTGTATTATGGTATAGTAGATGTAAACAATTTCAATATTTTTCTCTTCTCCATCACCAAATTTAAGGTTACTTCATCACTAAGAAACTAAGTTAAAAGACTATTAATTAATGACCTCTATTTCATATGCATTGGTAATAATAAAAAATATATAACAACGCTCGTTAATATTTTTAATCAGCATATTCACAATTTATTATGGTATAATAGATGTAAACAATTTCAATATTTTTCTTCTTCTCCATCACCAAATTTTTGGTAACTTCTTCACTAAGAAACTAAATCAAAAGACTATTAATTAATGAAACATATTTCATATACGTTGGTAATAATTAAAATTATATAACGATGCTCGATAGTATATTTATTTAGCATATTCACATTGTATTATGTTATAATAGATGTAAACAATTTCAATATTTTTCTTCTTCTCCATCACCAAATTTTAGGTAACTTCTTGACTAAGTAACTAAATCAAAAGACTATTAATTAATGACACATATTTCATATACATTGGTAATAATTAAAATTATATAATGAGGCTCGATAGTAATTTTATTCACCATACTCATATTGTATTATGTTATAATAGATGTAAACAATTTCAATATTTTTCTTCTTTTCCATCACCAAATTTTAGGTTTCTTTATCACTAAGAAACTAAGTTAAAAGACTATTAATTAATGACAAATATTTCATATACGTTGCTAATAATTAAAATTATATACTGAGGCTCGATAGTATATTTATTCACCATATTCATATTGTATTATGGTATAGTAGATGTAAACAATTTCAATATTTTTCTTCTTCTCCATCACCAAATTTAAGGTTACTTCATCACTAAGAAACTAAGTTAAAAGACTATTAATTAATGACCTCTATTTCATATGCATTGGTAATAATAAAAAATATATAACAACGCTCGTTAATATTTTTAATCAGCATATTCACAATTTATTATGGTATAATAGATGTAAACAATTTCAATATTTTTCTTCTTCTCCATCACCAAATTTTAGGTAACTTATTCACTAAGAAACTAATCCAAAAGACTATTAATTAATGAAACATATTTCATATAGATTGGTAATAATTAAAATTATATAAGGATGCTCGATAGTATATTTATTCAGCATATTCACATTGTATTATGGTATAATAGATGTAAACAATTTCAATATTTTTCTTCTTCTCCATCACCAAATTTTAGGTAACTACTTCACTAAGAAACTAAATCAAAAGACTATTAATTAATGACACATATTTCATATACATTGGTAATAATTCAAATTATAAAACGATGCTCGATAGTATATTTATTCAGCATATTTACATTGTATTGTGGTATAATAGATGTAAACAATTTCAATATTTTTCTTCTTTTCCATCACCAAATTTTAGGTTTCTTTATCACTAAGAAACTAAGTTAAAAGACTATTAATTAATGACAAATATTTCATATACGTTGCTAATAATTAAAATTATATACTGAGGCTCGATAGTATATTTATTCACCATATTCATATTGAATTATGGTATAATAGATGTAAACAATTTCAATATTTTTCTTCTTCTCCATCACTAATTTTAGGTTACTTCATCACTAAGAAACTAAGTTAAAAGACTATTAATTATTGACCTCTATTTCATATGCATTTGTAATAATTAAAAATATATATCAACGCTCGTTAATATATTTGTTTAGCATATTCACATTGTATTATGGTATAATAGATGTAAACAATTTCAATATTTTTCTTCTTCTCCATCACCAAATTTTAGGTAACTTCTTCACTAAGAAACTAAATCAAAAGACTATTAATTAATGACACATATTTCATACACGTTGGTAATAATTAAAACTATATAACGATGCTCGATAATATATTTATTCAGCATATTCACATTGTATTATGGTATAATAGATGTAAACAATTTCAATATTTTTCTTCTTCTCCATCACCAAATTTTAGGTAACTACTTCACTAAGAAACTAAATTAAAAGACTATAAATTAAGGACACATATTTCATATACATTGGTAATAATTCAAATTACATAACGATGCTCGATAGTATATTTATTCAACATATTTACATTGTATTGTGGTATAATAGTTGTAAACAATTTCAATATTTTTCTTCTTCTCCATCATCCAAATTTAGGTTTCTTGATCACTAAGAAATAAATCAACAGACTATTAATTAATGACACATATTTCATATACGTTGGTAATAATTAAAATTATATAACAATGCTCGATAGTATATTTATTCAGCATATTCACATTTTATTTTGGAATATTAAATGTAAACAATTTCAATATTTTTCTTCTTCTCCATCACCAAATTTTAGGTTTCTTCATCACTAAGAAACTAAGTTAAAAGACTATTAATTAATGACACATATTTCATATACATTGGGAATAATTAAAATTATATAATGAGGCTCGATAGTAATTTTATTCACCATACTCATATTGTATTATGTTATAATAGATGTAAACAATTTCAATATTTTTCTTCTTCTCCATCACCAAATTTTAGGTAACTTCTTCACTAAGTAACTAAATCAAAAGACTATTAATTAATGACACATACTTCATATGCATTGGTAATAATTAAAATTATATAACAATGCTCGACAGTATATTTATTCAGCATATTCACATTGTATTATGGTATAATAGATGTAAACAATTTCAACATTTTTGTACTTCTCCATTACTAAATTTTAGGTAACTTCTTCACTAAGA
The DNA here is from genome assembly GCA_948472305.1 of Vicia faba. NCBI lineage: Eukaryota > Viridiplantae > Streptophyta > Magnoliopsida > Fabales > Fabaceae > Vicia > Vicia faba. The sequence continues at coordinate 84,473 of CATIWC010002762.1, read as the reverse complement.
AACTAAATCAAAAGACTATTAATTAATGACACATATTTCATATACATTGGTAATAATTAAAATTATATAACGATGCTCGATAGTATATTTATTCAGCATATTCACATTGTATTTTGGTATATTAGATGTAAACAATTTCAATATTTTTCTTCTTCTCCATCACCAAATTTTAGGTTTCTTCATCACTAAGAAACTAAGTTAAAAGACTATTAATTGATGACACATATTTCATATACATTGGTAATAATTAAAATTATATAATGAGGCTCGATAGTAATTTTATACACCATACTCATATTGTATTATGTTATAATAGATGTAAACAATTTCAATATTTTTCTTCTTCTCCATCACCAAATTTTAGGTATCTTCTTCACTAAGTAACTAAATCAAAAGACTATTAATTAATGACACATACTTCATATGCATTGGTAATAATTAAAATTATATAACGACGCTCGACAGTATATTTATTCAACATATTCACATTGTATTATGGTATAATAGATGTAAACATTTTCAATATTTTTGTAATTCTCCATTACTAAATTTTAGGTAACTTCTTCACTAAGAAACTAAATCAAAAGACTATTAATTAATGACACATATTTCATAAACATTGGTAATAATTATAATTATATAACGATGCTCGATAGTATATTTATTCAGCATATTCACATTGTACTTTGGTATATTAGATGTAAACAATTTCAATATTTTTCTTCTTCTCCATCACCAAATTTTAGGTTTCTTCATCACTAAGAAACTAAGTTAAAAGACTATTAAATAATGTCACATATTTCATATACATTGGTAATAATTAAAATAATATAATGAGGCTCGATAGTAATTTTATTCACCATATTCACATTGTATTATGGTATAATAGATGTAAACAATTTCAATATTTTTCTTCTTCTCCATCTCCAAATTTTAAGTTACTTCATCACTAAGAAACTAATTCAAAAGACTACTAATTAATGAAACATATTTCATATACATTGGTAATAATTAAAATTATATAACGATGCTCGATAGTATATTTATTCAGCATATTCACATTGTATTATGGTATAATAGATGTAAACAATTTAAATATTTTTCTTCTTCTCCATCACCAAATTTTAGGTAACTACTTCACTAAGAAACTAAATCAAAAGACTATTGATTAATGACACATATTTCATATACATTGGTAATAATTCAAATTATATGACGAGGCTCGATAGTATATTTATTCAGCATATTTACATTGTATTGTGGTATAATAGATGTAAACAATTTCAATACTTTTCTTCTTCTCCATCACCAAATTTTAGGTAACTACTTCACTAAGAAACTAAATTAAAAGACTATAAATTAAGGACACATATTTCATATACATTGGTAATAATTCAAATTACATAACGATGCTCGATAGTATATTTATTCAGCATATTTACATTGTATTCTGGTATAATAGATGTAAACAATTTCAATATTTTTCTTCTTCTCCATCATCCAATTTTAGGTTTCTTGATCACTAAGAAACTAAATCAAAAGACTATTAATTAATGACACATATTTCATATACGTTAGTAATAATTAAAATTATATAACGATGCTCGATAGTATATTTATTCAGCATATTCACATTGTATTTTGGTATATTAAATGTAAACAATTTCAATATTTTTCTTCTTCTCCATCACCAAATTTTAGGTTTCTTCATCACTAAGAAACTAAGTTAAAAGACTATTAATTAATGACACATATTTCATATACATTGGTAATAATTAAAATTATATAATGAGGCTCGATAGTAATTTTATTCACCATACTCATATTGTATTATGTTATAATAGATGTAAACAATTTCAATATTTTTCTTCTTCTCCATCACCAAATTTTAGGTAACTTCTTCACTAAGTAACTAAATCAAAAGACTATTAATTAATGACACATACTTCATATGCATTGGTAATAATTAAAATTATATAACGACGCTCGACAGTATATTTATTCAACAGATTCACATTGTATTATGGTATAATAGATGTAAACAATTTCAATATTTTTTTACTTCTCCATTACTAAATTTTAGGTAACTTCTTCACTTAGAAACTAAATCAAAAGACTATTAATTAATGACACATATTTCATATACATTGGTAATAATTAAAATTATATAACGATGCTCGATAGTATATTTATTCAGCATATTCACATTGTATTTTGGTATATTAGATGTAAACAATTTCAATATTTTTCTTCTTCTCCATCACCAAATTTTTGGTTTCTTCATCACTAAGAAACTAAGTTAAAAGGCTATTAATTGATGACACATATTTCATATACATTGGTAATAATTAAAATTATATAATGAGGCTCGATAGTAATTTTATACACCATACTCATATTGTATTATGTTATAATAGATGTAAACAATTTCAATATTTTTCTTCTTCTCCATCACCAAATTTTAGGTAACTTCTTCACTAAGTAACTAAATCAAAAGACTATTAATTAATGACACATACTTCATATGCATTGGTAATAATTAAAATTATATAACGACGCTGGACAGTATATTTATTCAGCATATTCACATTGTATTATGGTATAATAGATGTAAACAATTTCAATATTTTTGTAATTCTCCATTACTAAATTTTAGGTAACTTCTTCACTAAGAAACTAAATCAAAAGACTATTAATTAATGACACATATTTCATATACATTGGTAATAATTATAATTATATAACGATGCTCGATAGTATATTTATTCAGCATATTCACATTGTATTTTGGTATATTAGATGTAAACAATTTCAATATTTTTCTTCTTCTCCATCACCAAATTTTAGGTTTCTTTATCACTAAGAAACTAAGTTAAAAGACTATTAATTGATGACACATATTTCATATACATTGGTAATAGTTAAAATTATATAATGAGGCTCGATAGTAATTTTATACACCATACTCATATTGTATTATGTTATAATAGATGTAAACAATTTCAATATTTTTCTTCTTCTCCATCACCAAATTTTAGGTAACTTTTTCACTAAGTAACTAAATCAAAAGACTATTAATTAATGACACATACTTCATATGCATTGGTAATAATTAAAATTATATAACGACGCTCGACAGTATATTTATTCAGCATATTCACATTGTATTATGGTATAATAGATGTAAATAATTTCAATATTTTGTACTTCTCCATTACTAAATTTTAGGTAACTTCTTCACTAAGAAACTAAATCAAAAGGCTATTAATTAATGACACATATTTCATTTACATTGGTAATAATTATAATTATATAACGATGCTCGATAGTATATTTATTCAGCATATTCACATTGTACTTTGGTATATTAGATGTAAACAATTTCAATATTTTTCTTCTTCTCCATCACCAAATTTTTGGTTTCTTCATCACTAAGAAACTAAGTTAAAAGACTATTAAATAATGACACATATTTCATATACATTGGTAATAATTAAAATAATATAACGATGCTCGATAGTATATTTATTCAGCATATTCACATTGTATTTTGGTATATTAGATGTAAACAATTTCAATATTTTTCTTCTTCTCCATCACCAAATTTTAGGTTTCTTTATCACTAAGAAACTAAGTTAAAAGACTATTAATTGATGACACATATTTCATATACATTGGTAATAGTTAAAATTATATAATGAGGCTCGATAGTAATTTTATACACCATACTCATATTGTATTATGTTATAATAGATGTAAACAATTTCAATATTTTTCTTCTTCTCCATCACCAAATTTTAGGTAACTTTTTCACTAAGTAACTAAATCAAAAGACTATTAATTAATGACACATACTTCATATGCATTGGTAATAATTAAAATTATATAACGACGCTCGACAGTATATTTATTCAGCATATTCACATTGTATTATGGTATAATAGATGTAAATAATTTCAATATTTTTGTACTTCTCCATTACTAAATTTTAGGTAACTTCTTCACTAAGAAACTAAATCAAAAGGCTATTAATTAATGACACATATTTCATTTACATTGGTAATAATTATAATTATATAACGATGCTCGATAGTATATTTATTCAGCATATTCACATTGTACTTTGGTATATTAGATGTAAACAATTTCAATATTTTTCTTCTTCTCCATCACCAAATTTTTGGTTTCTTCATCACTAAGAAACTAAGTTAAAAGACTATTAAATAATGACACATATTTCATATACATTGGTAATAATTAAAATAATATAATGAGGCTCGATAGTAATTTTATTCACCATACTCATATTGTATTATGGTATAATAGATGTAAACAATTTCAATATTTTTCTTCTTCTCCATCACCAAATTTTAAGTTACTTCATCACTAAGAAACTAAGTTAAAAGACTATTAATTAATGACTTCTATTTCATATGCATTGGTAATAATTAAAAATATATAACAACGCTCGTTAATATTTTTAATCAGCATATTCACATTGTATTATGGTATAATAGATGTAAACAATTTCAATATTTTTCTTCTTCTCCATCACCAAATTTTAATTAACTTCTTCACTAAGAAACTAATTCAAAAGACTACTAATTAATGAAACATATTTCATATACATTGGTAATAATTAAAATTATATAACGATGCTCGATAGTATATTTATTCAGCATATTCACATTGTATTATGGTATAATAGATGTAAACAATTTAAATATTTTTCTTCTTCTCCATCACCAAATTTTAGGTAACTACTTCACTAAGAAACTAAATCAAAAGACTATTAATTAATGACACATATTTCATATACATTGGTAATAATTAAAATTATATAACGATGCTCGATAGTATATTTATTCAGCATATTTACATTGTATTGTGGTATAATAGATGTAAACAATTTCAATATTTTTCTTCTTCTCCATCACCAAATTTTAGGTAACTACTTCACTAAGAAACTAAATTAAAAGACTATAAATTAAGGACACATATTTCATATACATTGGTAATAATTAAAATTACATAACGATGCTCGATAGTATATTTATTCAGCATATTTACATTGTATTGTGGTATAATAGATGTAAACAATTTCAATATTTTTCTTCTTCTCCATCATCCAATTTTAGGTTTCTTGATCACTAAGAAACTAAATCAAAAGACTATTAATTAATGACACATATTTCATATACATTGGTAATAATTTAAATTATATAATGAAGTTGGATAGTATATTTATTCACCTTATTCATACTATATTATGGTATAATTGATTTTAATAATTTCAATAATTTTCTTCTTCTCTATAACCAAATTTTAGGTTACTTCATCACTAAGAAACTAAGTTAAAAGACTATTAATTAATGACACATATTTCATATACATTGGGAATAATTAAAATTATATAATGAGGCTCGATAGTAATTTTATTCACCATACTCATATTGTATTATGTTATAATAGATGTAAACAATTTCAATATTTTTCTTCTTCTCCATCACCAAATTTTAGGTTACTTCTTCACTAAGTAACTAAATCAAAAGACTATTAATTAATGACACATATTTCATATACATTGGTAATAATTAAAATTATATAATGAGGTTCGATAGTAATTTTATTCACCATACTCATATTGTATTATGGTATAATAGATGTAAACAATTTCAATATTTTTCTTCTTCTCCATCACCAAATTTTAAGTTACTTCATCACTAAGAAACTAAGTTAAAAGACTATTAATTAATGACTTCTATTTCATATGAATTGGTAATAATTAAAAATATATAACAACGCTCGTTAATATTTTTAATCAGCATATTCACATTGTATTATGGTATAATAGATGTAAACAATTTCAATATTTTTCTTCTTCTCCATCACCAAATTTTAGTTAACTTCTTCACTAAGAAACTAATTCGAAAGACTACTAATTAATGAAACATATTTCATATACATTGGTAATAATTAAAATTATATAACGATGCTCGATAGTATATTTATTCAGCATATTCACATTGTATTATGGTATAATAGATGTAAACAATTTAAATATTTTTCTTCTTCTCCATCACCAAATTTTAGGTAACTACTTCACTAAGAAACTAAATCAAAAGACTATTAATTAATGACACATATTTCATATACATTGGTAATAATTCAAATTATATAACCAGGCTCGATAGTATATTTATTCAGCATATTTACATTGTATTGTGGTATAATAGATGTAAACAATTTCAATATTTTTCTTCTTCTCCATCATCAAATTTTAGGTTTCTTCATCAATAAGAAACTAAGTCAAAATACTATTAATTAATGACATATATATCATATACGTAGGTAATAATTAAAATTATATAACGATGCTTGATAGTATATTTCTTCAGCATATTCACATTGTATTTTGGTATAATAGATGTAATTAATTTCAATATTTTTCTTCTTCTCCATCACCAAATTTTAGGTTTCTTCATCACTAAGAAACTAAGTTAAAAGACTATTAATTAATGGGCTCGATATTATATTTATTCACCATATTCATATTGTATTATGTTATAATAGATGTAAATAATTTCAATATTTTTCTTCTTCTCCGTCACCAAATTTTAGGTAACTTCTTCACTAAGTAACTAAATCAAAAGACTATTAATTAATGACACATATTTCATATGCATTGGTAATAATTAAAAATATATAACAACGCTCGATAGTATATTTATTCAGCATATTCACATTGTATTATGGTATAATATATGTAAACAATTTCAATATTTTTCTTCTTCTCCATCACCAAATTTTAGGTAACTTCTTCTTTTAGAAACTAAATCAAAAGACTGTTAATTAATGACACATATTTCATATACATTGGTAATAATTAAAATTATATAATGATGCTCGATAATATATTTTCTCAGCATATTCACATTGTATTATGGTATAATAGATGTAAACAATTTCAATATTTTTCTTCTTCTCCATCACAAAATTTTAGGTTTCTTCATCACTAAGAAACTAAATCAAAAGACTGTTAATTAATGACACATATGTCATATACATTGGTAATAATTAAAATTATATACCGATGCTCGATAGTATATTTATTCAGCATATTCACATTGTATTATGGTATAATAGATGTAATCAATTTCAATATTTTTCTTCTTCTCCATCACCAAATTTTAGGTTTCTTCATCACTAAGAAACTAAGTTAAAAGAATATTAATTAATGACACATACTTCATATGCATTGGTAATAATTAAAATTATATAATGAGGCTCGATAGTAATTTTATTCACCATACTCATATTGTATTATGTTATAATAGATGTAAACAATTTCAATATTTTTCTTCTTCTCCATCACCAAATTTTAGGTAACTTCTTCACTGAGTAACTAAATCAAAAGACTATTAATTAATGACACATACTTCATATGCATTGGTAATAATTAAAATTATATAACGACGCTCGACAGTATATTTATTCAGCATATTCACATTGTATTATGGTATAATAGATGTAAACAATTTCAATATTTTTCTTCTTCTCAATTACTAAATTTTAGGTAACTTCTTCACTAAGAAACTAAATCAAAAGACTATTAATTATTGACACATATTTCATATACATTGGTAATAATTAAAATTATATAATGAGGCTCGATAGTATATTTATTCACCATATTCATATTGTATTATGGTATATAAGATGTAAACAATTTCAATATTTTTCTTCTTCTACATCACCAAATTTTAGGTAACTACTTCACTAAGAAACTAAATCAAAAGACTATTAATTAATGACACATATTTCATATACATTGGTAATAATTCAAATTATATAACGATGCTCGATAGTATATTTATTCAGCATATTTACATTGTATTGTGGTATAATAGATGTAAACAATTTTAATATTTTTCTGCTTCTCCATCACCATATTTTAGGTAACTTCTTCACTAAGAAACTAAATCAAAAGACTGTTAAATAATGACATATATTTCATATACATTGGTAATAATTAAAATTATATAATGATGCTCGATAATATATTTATTCAACATATTCATATTGTATTATGGTATAATAGATGTAAACAATTTCAATATTTTTCTTCTTCTCCATCATAAAAATTTTGGTTTCTTCATCACTAAGAAACAAAGTTAAAAGACTATTAATTAACGACACATATTTCATATACATTGGTAATAATTTAAATTATATAATGAAGTTGGATAGTATATTTATTCACCTTATTCATACTGTATTATGGTATAATTGATTTTAATAATTTCAATAATTTTCTTCTTCTCTATAACCAAATTTTAGGTTACTTCATCACTAAGAAACTAAGTTAAAAGACTATTAATAATTAACTCATATTTCATATACATTGGTAATAATTAAAATTATATAATGAGGCTCGATAATATATTTATTCACCATATTCATATTGTATTATGTTATAATAGATGTAAACAATTTCAATATTTTTCTTCTTCTCCATCACCAAATTTTAGGTTACTTCATCACTAAGAAACTAAGTTAAAAGACTATTAATTAATGACCTCTATTTCATATGCATTTGTAATAATTAAAAATATATATCAACGCTCGTTAATATATTTATTTAGCATATTCACATTGTATAGTGGTATAATAGATGTAAACAATTTCAATATTTTTCTTCTTCTCCATCACCAAATTTTAGGTTTCTTTATCACTAAGAAACTAAGTTAAAAGACTATTAATTAATGACAAATATTTCATATACGTTGCTAATAATTAAAATTATATACTGAGGCTCGATAGTATATTTATTCACCATATTCATATTGTATTATGGTATAATAGATGTAAACAATTTCAATATTTTTCTTCTTCTCCATCACCAAATTTTAGGTTACTTCATCACTAAGAAACTAAGTTAAAAGACTATTAATTAATGACCTCTATTTCATATGCATTGGTAATAATTAAAAATATGTATCAACGCTTGGTAATATATTTATTTAGCATATTCACATTGTATTATGGTATAATAGATGTAAACAATTTCAATATTTTTTTACTTCTCCATTACTAAATTTTAGGTTACTTCATCACTAAGAAACTAAGTTAAAAGACTATTAATAATTAACTCATATTTCATATACATTGGTAATAATTAAAATTATATAATGAGGCCCGATAATATATTTATTCACCATATTCATATTGTATTATGTTATAATAGATGTAAACAATTTCAATATTTTTCTTCTTCTCCATCACCAAATTTTAGGTTACTACTTCACTAAGTAACTAAATCAAAAGACTATTAATTAATGACACATATTTCATATATGTTGGTAATAATAAAAATATATAACAATGCTCGTTAATATTTTTAATCAGCATATTCACAATTTATTATCGTATAATAGATGTAAACAATTTCAATATTTTTCTTCTTCTCCATCACCAAATTTTAGGTAACTTCTTCACTAAGAAACTAATCCAAAAGACTATTAATTAATGAAACATATTTCATATAGATTGGTAATAATTAAAATTATATAACGATGCTCGATAGTATATTTATTCAGCATATTCACATTGTATTATGGTATAATAGATGTAAACAATTTCAATATTTTTCTTCTTCTCCATCACCAAATTTTAGGTAACTACTTCACTAAGAAACTAAATCTAAAGACTATTAATTAATGACACATATTTCATATACATTGGTAATAATTCAAATTATATAACGATGCTCGATAGTATATTTATTCAGCATATTTACATTGTATTGTGGTATAATAGATGTAAACAATTTTAATATTTTTCTGCTTCTCCATCACCATATTTTAGGTAACTTCTTCACTAAGAAACTAAATCAAAGGACTGTTAAATAATGACATATATTTCATATACATTGGTAATAATTAAAATTATATAATGATGCTCGATAATATATTTATTCAGCATATTCATATTGTATTATGGTATAATAGATGTAAACAATTTCAATATTTTTCTTCTTCTCCATCATAAAAATTTTGGTTTCTTCATCACTAAGAAACTAAGTTAAAAGACTATTAATTAACGACACATATTTCATATACATTGGTAATAATTTAAATTATATAATGAAGTTGGATAGTATATTTATTCACCTTATTCATATTGTATTATGGTATAATTGATTTTAATAATTTCAATAATTTTCTTCTTCTCTATAACCAAATTTTAGGTTACTTCATCACTAAGAAACTAAGTTAAAAGACTATTAATAATTAACTCATATTTCATATACATTGGTAATAATTAAAATTATATAATGAGGCTCGATAATATATTTATTCACCATATTCATATTGTATTATGTTATAATAGATGTAAACAATTTCAATATTTTTCTTCTTCTCCATCACCAAATTTTAGGTTACTACTTCACTAAGAAACTAAATCAAAAGACTATTAATTAATGACACATATTTCATATACATTGGTAATAATTCAAATTATATAACGATGCTCGATAGTATATTTATTCAGCATATTTACATTGTATTATGGTATAATAGATGTAAACAATTTCAATATTTTTCTTCTTTTCCATCACCAAATTTTAGGTTTCTTTATCACTAAGAAACTAAGTAAAAAGACTATTAATTAATGACAAATATTTCATATACGTTGCTAATAATTAAAATTATATACTGAGGCTCGATAGTATATTTATTCACCATATTCATATTGTATTATGGTATAATAGATGTAAACAATTTCAATATTTTTCTTCTTCTCCATCACCAAATTTTAGGTTACTTCATCACTAAGAAACTAAGTTAAAAGACTATTAATTAATGACCTCTATTTCATATGCATTTGTAATAATTAAAAATATATATCAATGCTCGTTAATATATTTATTTAGCATATTCACATTGTATTATGGTATAATAGATGTAAACAATTTCAATATTTTTCTTCTTCTCCATCACCAAATTTTAGGTAACTTCTTCACTAAGAAACTAATCCAAAAGACTATTAATTAATGAAACATATTTCATATAGATTGGTAATAATTAAAATTATATAACGATGCTCGATAGTATATTTATTCAGCATATTCACATTGTATTATGGTATAATAGATGTAAACAATTTCAATATTTTTCTTCTTCTCCATCACCAAATTTTAGGTAACTACTTCACTAAGAAACTAAATCAAAAGACTATTAATTAATGACACATATTTCATATACATTGGTAATAATTCAAATTGTATAACGATGCTCGATAGTATATTTATTCAGCATATTTACATTGTATTGTGGTATAATAGATGTAAACAATTTTAATATTTTTCTGCTTCTCCATCACCATATTTTAGGTAACTTCTTCACTAAGAAACTAAATCAAAAGACTGTTAAATAATGACATATATTTCATATACATTGGTAATAATTAAAATTATATAATGATGCTCGATAATATATTTATTCAGCATATTCATATTGTATTATGGTATAATAGATGTAAACAATTTCAATATTTATCTTCTTCTCCATCATAAAAATTTTGGTTTCTTCATCACTAAGAAACTAAGTTAAAAGACTATTAATTAACGACACATATTTCATATACATTGGTAATAATTTAAATTATATAATGAAGTTGGATAGTATATTTATTCACCTTATTCATATTGTATTATGGTATAATTGATTTTAATAATTTCAATAATTTTCTTCTTCTCTATAACCAAATTTTAGGTTACTTCATCACTAAGAAACTAAGTTAAAAGACTATTAATAATTAACTCATATTTCATATACATTGGTAATAATTAAAATTATATAATGAGGCTCGATAATATATTTATTCACCATATTCATATTGTATTATGTTATAATAGATGTAAACAATTTCAATATTTTTCTTCTTCTCCATCACCAAATTTTAGGTTACTACTTCACTAAGAAACTAAATTAAAAGACTATTAATTAATGACACATATTTCATATACATTGGTAATAATTCAAATTATATAACGATGCTCGATAGTATATTTATTCAGCATATTTACATTGTATTGTGGTATAATAGATGTAAACAATTTCAATATTTTTCTTCTTTTCCATCACCAAATTTTAGGTTTCTTTATCACTAAGAAACTAAGTAAAAAGACTATTAATTAATGACAAATATTTCATATACGTTGCTAATAATTAAAATTATATACTGAGGCTCGATAGTATATTTATTCACCATATTCATATTGTATTATGGTATAATAGATGTAAACAATTTCAATATTTTTCTTCTTCTCAATCACCAAATTTTAGGTTACTTCATCACTAAGAAACTAAGTTAAAAGACTATTAATTAATGACCTCTATTTCATATGCATTTGTAATAATTAAAAATATATATCAATGCTCGTTAATATATTTATTTAGCATATTCACATTGTATTATGGTATAATAGATGTAAACAATTTCAATATTTTTCTTCTTCTCCATCACCAAATTTTAGGTTTCTTTATCACTAAGAAACTAAGTTAAAAGACTATTAATTAATGACAAATATTTCATATACGTTGCTAATAATTAAAATTATATACTGAGGCTCGATATTATATTTATTCACCATATTCATATTGTATTATGGTATAATAGATGTAAACAATTTCAATATTTTTCTTCTTCTCCATCTCCAAATTTTAGGTTTCTTCATCACTAAGAAGCTAAGTTAAAAGACTATTAATTAATGACCTGTATTTCATATGCATTTGTAATAATTAAAAATATGTATCAACGCTTGGTAATATATTTATTTAGCATATTCACATTGTATTATGGTATAATAGATATAAACAATTTCAATATTTTTCTTCTTCTCCATCACCAAATTTTAGGTAACTTCTTCACTAAGAAACTAAATCAAAAGACTATTAATTAATGACACATATTTCATATATGTTGGTAATAATTAAAATTATATAACGGTGCTCGATAGTATATTTATTCAACATATTCACATTGTATTATGGTATAATAGATGTAAACAATTTCAATATTTTTCTTCTTCTCCATCACCAAATTTTAGGTTACTTTATCACTAAGAAACTAAGTTAAAAGACTATTAATTAATGACCTCTATTTCATATGCATTAGTAATAATAAAAAATATATAACAACCCTCGTTAATATTTTTAATCAGCATATTCACAATTTATTATCGTATAATAGATGTAAACAATTTCAATATTTTTCTTCTTCTTCATCACCAAATTTTAGGTAACTTGTTCACTAAGAAACTAATCCAAAAGACTATTAATTAATGAAACATATTTCATATAGATTGGTAATAATTAAAATTATATAACGATGCTCGATAGTTTATTTTTTCAGCATATTCACATTGTATTATGGTATAATAGATGTAAATAATTTCAATATTTTTCTTCTTCTCCATCACCAAATTTTAGGTAACTACTTCACTAAGAAACTAAATTAAAAGACTATAAATTAAGGACACATATTTCATATACATTGGTAATAATTCAAATTACATAACGATGCCCGATAGTATATTTATTCAGCATATTTACATTGTATTGTGGTATAATAGATGTAAACAATTTCAATATTTTTCTTCTTCTCCATCATCCAATTTTAGGTTTCTTGATCACTAAGAAACTAAATCAAAAGACTATTAATTAATGACACATATTTCATATACCTTGGTAATAATTAAAATTATATAACGATGCTCGATAGTATATTTATTCAGCATCTTCACATTGTATTTTGGTATATTAAATGTAAAAAATTTCAATATTTTTCTTCTTCTCCATCACTAAATTTTAGGTTTCTTCATCACTAAGAAACTAAGTTAAAAGACTATTAATTAATGACACATATTTCATATACATTGGGAATAATTAAAATTATATAATGAGGCTCGATAGTAATTTTATTCACCATACTCATATTGTATTATGTTATAATAGATGTAAACAGTTTCAATATTTTTCTTCTTCTCCATCACCAAATTTTAGGTAACTTCTTCACTAAGTAACTAAATCAAAAGACTATTAATTAATGACACATACTTCATATGCATTGGTAATAATTAAAATTATATAACGACGCTCGACAATATATTTATTCAGCATATTCACATTGTATTATGGTATAATAGATGTAAACAATTTTAATATTTTTCTGCTTCTCCATCACCATATTTTAGGTAACTTCTTCACTAAGAAACTAAATCAAAAGACTGTTAAATAATGACATATATTTCATATACATTGGTAATAATTAAAATTATATAATGATGTTCGATAATATATTTATTCAGCATATTCATATTGTATTATGGTATAATAGATGTAAACAATTTCAATATTTTTCTTCTTCTCCATCATAAAAATTTTGGTTTCTTCATCACTAAGAAACTAAGTTAAAAGACTATTAATTAACGACACATATTTCATATACATTGGTAATAATTTAAATTATATAATGAAGTTGGATAGTATATTTATTCACCTTATTCATATTGTATTATGGTATAATTGATTTTAATAATTTCAATAATTTTCTGCTTCTCTATAACCAAATTTTAGGTTACTTCATCACTAAGAATCTAAGTTAAAAGACTATTAATAATTAACTCATATTTCATATACATTGGTAATAATTAAAATTATATAATGAGGCTCGATAATATATTTATTCACCATATTCATATTGTATTATGTTATAATAGATGTAAACAATTTCAATATTTTTCTTCTTCTCCATCACCAAATTTTAGGTTACTACTTCACTAAGAAACTAAATCAAAAGACTATTAATTAATGACACATATTTCATATACATTGGTAATAATTAAAATTATATAACGATGCTCGATAGTATATTTATTCAGCATATTTACATTGTATTGTGGTATAATAGATGTAAACAATTTCAATATTTTTCTTCTTTTCCATCACCAAATTTTAGGTTTCTTTATCACTAAGAACCTAAGTAAAAAGAATATTAATTAATGACAAATATTTCATATACGTTGCTAATAATTAAAATTATATACTGAGGCTCGATAGTATATTTATTCACCATATTCATATTGTATTATGGTATAATAGATGTAAACAATTTCAATATTTTTCTTCTTCTCCATCACCAAATTTTAGGTTACTTCATCACTAAGAAACTAAGTTAAAAGACTATTAATTAATGACCTCTATTTCATATGCATTTGTAATAATTAAAAATATATATCAATGCTCGTTAATATATTTATTTAGCATATTCACATTGTATTATGGTATAATAGATGTAAACAATTTCAATATTTTTCTTCTTCTCCATCACCAAATTTTAGGTTTATTTATCACTAAGAAACTAAGTTACAAGACTATTAATTAATGAAAAATATTTCATATACGTTGCTAATAATTAAAATTATATACTGAGGCTCGATAGTATATTTATTCACCGTATTCATATTGTATTATGGTATAATAGATGTAAACAATTTTAATATTTTTCTTCTTCTCCATCTCCAAATTTTAGGTTTCTTCATCACTAAGAAACTAAGTTAAAAGACTATTAATTAATGACCTGTATTTCATATGCATTTGTAATAATTAAAAATATGTATCAACGCTTGGTAATATATTTATTTAGGATATTCACATTGTATTATGGTATAATAGATGTAAACAATTTCAATATTTTTCTTCTTCTCCATCACCAAATTTTAGGTAACTTCTTCACTAAGAAACTAAATCAAAAGACTATTAATTAATGATACATATTTCATATATGTTGGTAATAATTAAAATTATATAACGGTGCTCGATAGTATATTTATTCAGCATATTCACATTGTATTATGGTATAATAGATGTAAATAATTTCAATATTTTTCTTCTTCTCCATCACCAAATTTTAGGTAACTACTTCACTAAGAAACTAAATTAAAAGACTATAAATTAAGGACACATATTTCATATACATTGGTAATAATTCAAATTACATAACGATGCTCGATAGTATATTTATTCAACATATTTACATTGTATTGTGGTATAATAGATGTAAACAATTTCAATATTTTTCTTCTTCTCCATCATCCAATTTTAGGTTTCTTGATCACTAAGAAACTAAATCAAAAGACTATTAATTAATGACAAATATTTCATATACGTTGGTAATAATTAAAATTATATAACGATGCTCGATAGTATATTTATTCAGCATCTTCACATTGTATTTTGGTATATTAAATGTAAACAATTTCAATATTTTTCTTCTTCTCCATCACCAAATTTTAGGTTTCTTCATCACTAAGAAACTAAGTTAAAAGACTATTAATTAATGATACATATTTCATATACATTGGGAATAATTAAAATTATATAATGAGGCTCGATAGTAATTTTATTCACCATACTCATATTGTATTATGTTAGAATAGATGTAAACAATTTCAATATTTTTCTTCTTCTCCATCACCAAATTTTAGGTAACTTCTTCACTAAGTAACTAAATCAAAAGACTATTAATTAATGACACATACTTCATATGCATTGGTAATAATTAAAATTATATAACGACGCTCGACAATATATTTATTCAGCATATTCACATTGTATTATGGTATAATAGATGTAAACAATTTCAATATTTTTGTACTTCTCCATTACTAAATTTTAGGTAACTTCTTCACTAAGAAACTAAATCAAAAGACTATTAATTAATGACACTTATTTCATATACATTGGTAATAATTAAAATTATATAACGATGCTCGATAGTATATTTATTCAGCATATTCACATTGTATTTTGGTATATTAGATGTAAACAATTTCAATATTTTTCTTCTTCTCCATCACCAAATTTTAGGTTTCTTCATCACTAAGAAACTAAGTTAAAAGACTATTAATTGATGACACATATTTCATATACATTGGTAATAATTAAAATTATATAATGAGGCTCGATAGTAATTTTATACACCACACTAATATTGTATTATGTTATAATAGATGTAAACAATTTCAATATTTTTCTTCTTCTCCATCACCAAATTTTAGGTAACTTCTTCACTAAGTAACTAAATCAAAAGACTATTAATTAATGACACATACTTCATATGCATTGGTAATAATTAAAATTATATAACGATGCTCGATAGTATATTTATTCAGCATATTCACATTGTATTTTGGTATATTAGATGTAAAAAATTTCAATATTTTTGTACTTCTCCATTACTAAATTTTAGGTAACTTCTTCACTAAGAAACTAAATTAAAAGACTATTAATTAATGACACATATTTCATATACATTGGTAATAATTATAATTATATAACGATGCTCGATAGTATATTTATTCAGCATATTCACATTGTACTTTGGTATATTAGATGTAAACAATTTCAATATTTTTCTTCTTCTCCATCACCAAATTTTAGGTTTCTTCATCACTAAGAAACTAAGTTAAAAGACTATTAAATAATGACACATATTTCATATACATTGGTAATAATAAAATTATATAATGAGGCTCGATAGTAATTTTATTCACCATACTCATATTGTATTATGGTATAATAGATGTAAACAATTTCAATATTTTTCTTCTTCTCCATCACCAAATTTTAAGTTACTTCATCACTAAGAAACTAAGTTAAAAGACTATTAATTAATGACTTCTATTTCATATGCATTGGTAATAATTAAAAATATATAACAATGCTCGTTAATATTTTTAATCAGCATATTCTGATTGTATTATGGTATAATAGATGTAAACAATTTCAATATTTTTCTTCTTCTCCATCACCAAATTTTAGTTAACTTCTTCACTAAGAAACTAATTCAAAAGACTACTAATTAATGAAACATATTTCATATACATTGGTAATAATTAAAATTATATAACAATGCTCGATAGTATATTTATTCAGCATATTCACATTGTATTATGGTATAATAGATGTAAACAATTTAAATATTTTTCTTCTTCTCCATCACCAAATTTTAGGTAACTACTTCACTAAGAAACTAAATCAAAAGACTATTAATTAATGACACATATTTCATATACATTGGTAATAATTCAAATTATATAACGAGGCTCGATAGTATATTTATTCAGCATATTTACATTGTATTGTGGTATAATAGATGTAAACAATTTCAATATTTTTCTTCTTCTCCATCATCAAATTTTAGGTTTCTTCATCAATAAGAAACTAAGTCAAAATACTATTAATTAATGACATATATATCATATACGTAGGTAATAATTAAAATTATATAACGATGCTCGACAGTATATTTCTTCAGCATATTCACATTGTATTTTGGTATAATAGATGTAAACAATTTCATTATTTTTCTTCTTCTCCATCACCAAATTTTAGGTTTCTTCATCACTAAGAAACTAAGTTAAAAGACTATTAATTAATGGGCTCGATATTATATTTATTCACCATATTCATATTGTATTATGTTGTAATAGATGTAAATAATTTCAATATTTTTCTTCTTCTCCGTCACCAAATTTTAGGTAACTTCTTCACTAAGTAACTAAATCAAAAGACTATTAATTAATGACACATACTTCATATGCGTTGGTAATAATTAAAATTATATAACGACGCTCGACAGTATATTTATTCAGCATATTCACATTGTATAATGTTATAATAGATGTAAACAATTTCAATATTTTTCTTCTTCTCCATCACCAAATTTTAGGTAACTTCTTCACTAAGTAACTAAATCAAAAGACTATTAATTAATGACACATACTTCATATGCATTGGTAATAATTAAAATTATATAACGACGCTCGACAGTATATTTATTCAGCATATTCACATTGTATTATGGTATAATAGATGTAAACAATTTCAATATTTTTGTACTTCTCCATTACTAAATTTTAGGTAACTTCTTCACTAAGAAACTAAATCAAAAGACTATTAATTAATGACACATATTTCATATACATTGGTAATAATTATAATTATATACCAATGCTCGATAGTATATTTATTCAGCATATTCACATTGTACTTTGGTATATTAGATGTAAACAATTTCAATATTTTTCTTCTTCTCCATCACCAAATTTTAGGTTTCTTCATCACTAAGAAACTAAGTTAAAAGACTATTAAATAATGACACATATTTCATATACATTGGTAATAATTAAAATTATATAATGAGGCTCGATAGTAATTTTATTCACCATACTCATATTGTATTATGGTATAATAGATGTAAACAATTTCAATATTTTTCTTCTTCTCCATCACCAAATTTTAAGCTACTTCATCACTAAGAAACTAAGTTAAAAGACTATTAATTAATGACTTCTATTTCATATGCATTGGTAATAATTAAAAATATATAACAATGCTCGTTAATATTTTTAATTAGCATATTCACATTGTATTATGGTATAATAGATGTAAACAATTTCAATATTTTTCTTCTTCTCCATCACCAAATTTTAGTTAACTTCTTCACTAAGAAATTAATTCAAAAGACTACTAATTAATGAAACATATGTCATATACATTGGTAATAATTAAAATTATATAACGATGCTCGATAGTATATTTATTCATCATATTCACATTGTATTATGGTATAATAGATGTAAACAATTTCAATATTTTTCTTCTTCTCCATCATCAAATTTTAGGTTTCTTCATCACTAAGAAACTAAGTTAAAAGACTATTAATTAATGGGCTCGATATTATATTTATTCACCATATTCATATTGTATTATGTTATAATAGATGTAAATAATTTCAATATTTTTCTTCTTCTCCGTCACCAAATTTTAGGTAACTTCTTCACTAAGTAACTAAATCCAAAGACTATTAATTAATGACACATATTTCATATGCATTGGTAATAATTAAAAATATATAACAACGCTCGATAGTATATTTATTCAGCATATTCACATTGTATTATGGTATAATAGATGTAAACAATTTCAATATTTTTCTTCTTCTCCATCACCAAATTTTAGGTAACTTCTTCTTTTTAGAAACTAAATCAAAAGACTGTTAATTAATGACACATATTTCATATACATTGGTAATAATTAAAATTATATAATGATGCTCGATAATATATTTTCTCAGCATATTCACATTGTATTATGGTATAATAGATGTAAACAATTTCAACATTTTTCTTCTTCTACATCACAAAATTTTAGGTTTCTTCATCACTAAGAAACTAAATCAAAAGACTGTTAATTAATGACACATATTTCATATACATTGGTAATAATTAAAATTATATAACGATGCTCGATAGTATATTTATTCAGCATATTCACATTGTATTATGGTATAATAGATGTAAACAATTTCAATATTTTTCTTCTTCTCCATCACCAAATTTTAGGTTTCTTCATCACTAAGAAACTAAGTTAAAAGACTATTAATTAATGGGCTCGATATTATATTTATTCACCATATTCATATTGTATTATGTTATAATAGATGTAAATAATTTCAATATTTTTCTTCTTCTCCGTCACCAAATTTTAGGTAACTTCTTCACTAAGTAACTAAATCCAAAGACTATTAATTAATGACACATATTTCATATGCATTGGTAATAATTAAAAATATATAACAACGCTCGATAGTATATTTATTCAGCATATTCACATTGTATTATGGTATAATAGATGTAAACAATTTCAATATTTTTCTTCTTCTCCATCACCAAATTTTAGGTAACTTCTTCTTTTAGAAACTAAATCAAAAGACTGTTAATTAATGACACATATTTCATATACATTGGTAATAATTAAAATTATATAATGATGCTCGATAATATATTTTCTCAGCATATTCACATTGTATTATGGTATAATAGATGTAAACAATTTCAACATTTTTCTTCTTCTACATCACAAAATTTTAGGTTTCTTCATCACTAAGAAACTAATCAAAAGACTGTTAATTAATGACACATATTTCATATACATTGGTAATAATTAAAATTATATAACGATGCTCGATAGTATATTTATTCAGCATATTCACATTGTATTATGGTATAATAGATGTAAACAATTTCAATATTTTTCTTCTTCTCCATCACCAAATTTTAGGTTTCTTCATCACTAAGAAACTAAGTTAAAAGACTATTAATTAATGGGCTCGATATTATATTTATTCACCATATTCATATTGTATTATGTTATAATAGATGTAAATAATTTCAATATTTTTCTTCTTCTCCGTCACCAAATTTTAGGTAACTTCTTCACTAAGTAACTAAATCCAAAGACTATTAATTAATGACACATATTTCATATGCATTGGTAATAATTAAAAATATATAACAACGCTCGATAGTATATTTATTCAGCATATTCACATTGTATTATGGTATAATAGATGTAAACAATTTCAATATTTTTCTTCTTCTCCATCACCAAATTTTAGGTAACTTCTTCTTTTAGAAACTAAATCAAAAGACTGTTAATTAATGACACATATTTCATATACATTGG
The DNA here is from genome assembly GCA_948472305.1 of Vicia faba. NCBI lineage: Eukaryota > Viridiplantae > Streptophyta > Magnoliopsida > Fabales > Fabaceae > Vicia > Vicia faba. Next base: position 62,877 of record CATIWC010002762.1, on the reverse strand, counting down.
TAATAATTAAAATTATATAATGATGCTCGATAATATATTTTCTCAGCATATTCACATTGTATTATGGTATAATAGATGTAAACAATTTCAACATTTTTCTTCTTCTACATCACAAAATTTTAGGTTTCTTCATCACTAAGAAACTAAATCAAAAGACTGTTAATTAATGACACATATTTCATATACATTGGTAATAATTAAAATTATATAACGATGCTCGATAGTATATTTATTCAGCATATTCACATTGTATTATGGTATAATAGATGTAAACAATTTCAATATTTTTCTTCTTCTCCATCACCAAATTTTAGGTTTCTTCATCACTAAGAAACTAAGTTAAAAGACTATTAATTAATGACAAATATTTCATATACGTTGCTAATAATTAAAATTATATACTGAGGCTCGATAGTATATTTATTCACCATATTCATATTGTATTATGGTATATAAGATGTAAACAATTTCAATATTTTTCTTCTTCTCCATCACCAAATTTAAGGTTACTTCATCACTAAGAACTAACTTAAAAGACTATTAATTAATGACCTCTATTTCATATGCATTTGTAATAATTAAAAATATATATCAACGCTCGTTAATATATTTATTTAGCATATTCACATTGTATTATGGTATAATAGATGTAAACAATTTCAATATTTTTCTTCTTCTCCATCACCAAATTTTAGGTAACTTCTTCACTAAGAAACTAAATCAAAAGACTATTAATTAGTGACACATATTTCATATACATTGGTAATAATTAAAAATTATATAACGGTGCTCGATAGTATATTTATTCAGCATATTCACATTGTATTATGGTATAATAGATGTAAACAATTTAATATTTTTCTTCTTCTCCATCACGAAATTTTAGGTTACTTTATCACTAAGAAACTAAGTTAAAAGACTATTAATTAATGACCTCTATTTCATATGCATTGGTAATAATAAAAAATATATAACAACGCTCGTTAATATTTTTAATCAGCATATTCACAATTTATTATGGTATAATAGATGTAAACAATTTCAATATTTTTCTTCTTCTCCATCACCAAATTTTAGGTAACTTCTTCACTAAGAAACTAATCCAAAAGACTATTAATTAATGAAACATATATTCATATAGATTGGTAATAATTAAAATTATATAACGATGCTCGATAGTATATTTATTCAGCATATTCACATTGTATTATGGTATAATAGATGTAAACAATTTCAATATTTTTCTTCTTCTCCATCACCAAATTTTAGGTAACTACTTCACTAAGAAACTAAATCAAAAGACTATTAATTAATGACACATATTTCATATACATTGGTAATAATTCAAATTATATAACGATGCTCGATAGTATATTTATTCAGCATATTTACATTGTATTGTTGTATAATAGATGTAAACAATTTTAATATTTTTCTTCTTCTCCATCACCATATTTTAGGTAACTTCTTCACTAAGAAACTAAATCAAAAGACTGTTAACTAATGACATATATTTCATATACATTGGTAATAATTAAAATTATATAATGATGCTCGATAATATATTTATTCAGCATATTCAAATTTTATTATGGTATAATAGATGTAAACAATTACAATATTTTTCTTCTTCTCCATCATAAAAATTTGGGTTTCTTCATCACTAAGAAACTATGTTAAAAGACTATTAATTAACGACACATATTTCATATACATTGGTAATAATTTAAATTATATAATGAAGTTGGATAGTATATTTATTCACCTTATACATATTGTATTATGGTATAATTGATTTAAATAATTTCAATAATTTTCTTCTTCTCTATAACCAAATTTTAGGTTACTTCATCACTAAGAAACTAAGTTAAAAGACTATTAATAATTAACTCATATTTCATATGCATTGGTAATAATTAAAATTATATAATGAGGCTCGATAATATATTTATTCACCATATTCATATTGTATTATGTTATAATAGATGTAAACAATTTCAATATTTTTCTTCTTCTCCATCACGAAATTTTAGGTAACTACTTCACTAAGAAACTAAATCAAAAGACTATTAATTAATGACACATATTTCATATACATTGGTAATAATTCAAATTATATAACGATGCTCGATAGTATATTTATTCAGCATATTTACATTGTATTGTGGTATAATAGATGTAAACAATTTCAATATTTTTCTTCTTTTCCATCACCAAATTTTAGGTTTCTTTATCACTAAGAAACTAAGTTAAAAGACTATTAATTAATGACAAATATTTCATATACGTTGCTAATAATTAAAATTATATACTGAGGCTCGATAGTATATTTATTCACCATATCCATATTGTATTATGGTATAATGGATGTAAACAATTTCAATATTTTTCTTCTTCTCCATCACCAAATTTTAGGTTACTTCATCACTAAGAAAACTAAGTTAAAAGACTATTATTAATGACCTCTATTTCATATGCATTTGTAATAATTAAAAATATATATCAACGCTCGTTAATATATTTATTTAGCATATTCACATTGTATTATGGTATAATAGATGTAAACAATTTCAATATTTTTCTTCTTCTCCATCACCAAATTTTAGGTTTCTTTATCACTAAGAAACTAAGTTAAAAGACTATTAATTAATGACAAATATTTCATATACGTTGCTAATAATTAAAATTATATACTGAGGCTCGATAGTATATTTATTCACCGTATTCATATTGTATTATGGTATAATAGATGTAAACAATTTCAATATTTTTCTTCTTCTCCATCACCAAATTTTAGGTTACTTCATCACTAAGAAACTAAGTTAAAACACTATTAATTAATGACCTCTATTTCCAATGCATTGGTAATAATTAAAAATATATATCAACGCTCGTTAATATATTTATTTAGCATATTCACATTGTATTATGGTATAATAGATGTAAACAATTTCAATATTTTTCTTCTTCTCCATCACCAAATTTTAGGTAACTTCTTCACTAAGAAACTAAATCAAAAGACTATTAATTAGTGACACATATTTCATATACGTTGGTAATAATTAAAATTATATAACGGTGCTCGATAGTATATTTATTCAGCATAATCACATTGTATTATGGTATAATAGATGTAAACAATTTAAATATTTTTCTTCTTCTCCATCACGAAATTTTAGGTTACTTTATCACTAAGAAACTAAGTTAAAAGACTATTAATTAATGACCTCTATTTCATATGCATTGGTAATAATAAAAAATATATAACAACGCTCGTTAATATTTTTAATCAGCATATTCACAATTTATTATTGTATAATAGATGTAAACAATTTCAATATTTTTCTTCTTCTCCATTACCAAATTTTAGGTAACTTCTTCACTAAGAAACTAATCCAAAAGACTATTAATTAATGAAACATATTTCATATAGATTGGTAATAATTAAAATTATATAACGATGCTCGATAGTATATTTATTCAGCATATTCACATTGTATTATGGTATAATAGATGTAAACAATTTCAATATTTTTCTTCTTCTCCATCACCAAATTTTAGGTAACTACTTCACTAAGAAACTAAATCAAAAGACTATTAATTAATGACACATATTTCATATACATTGGTAATAATTCAAATTATATAACGATGCTCGATAGTATATTTATTCAGCATATTTACATTGTATTGTGGTATAATAGATGTAAACAATTTTAATATTTTCCTTCTTCTCCATCACCATATTTTAGGTAACTTCTTCACTAAGAAACTAAATCAAAAGACTGTTAATTAATGACATATATTTCATATACATTGGTAATAATTAAAATTATATAATGATGCTCGATAATATATTTATTCAGCATATTCATATTGTATTATGGTATAATAGATGTAAACAATTTCAATATTTTTCTTCTTCTCCATCATAAAAATTTGCGTTTCTTCATCACTAAGAAACTATGTTAAAAGACTATTAATTAACGACACATATTTCATATACATTGGTAATAATTTAAATTATATAATGAAGTTGGATAGTATATTTATTCACCTTATTAATACTGTATTATGGTATAATTGATTTAAATAATTTCAATAATTTTCTTCTTCTCTATAACCAAATTTTAGGTTACTTCATCACTAAGAAACTAAGTTAAAAGACTATTAATAATTAACTCATATTTCATATGCATTGGTAATAATTAAAATTATATAATGAGGCTCGATAATATATTTATTCACCATATTCATATTGTATTATGTTATAATAGATGTAAACAATTTCAATATTTTTCTTCTTCTCCGTCACGAAATTTTAGGTAACTACTTCACTAAGAAACTAAATCAAAAGACTATTAATTAATGACACATATTTCATATACATTGGTAATAATTCAAATTATATAACGATGCTCGATAGTATATTTATTCAGCATATTTACATTGTATTGTGGTATAATAGATGTAAACAATTTCAATATTTTTCTTCTTTTCCATCACCAAATTTTAGGTTTCTTTATCACTAAGAAACTAAGTTAAAAGACTATTAATTAATGACAAATATTTCATATACGTTGCTAATAATTAAAATTATATACTGAGGCTCGATAGTATATTTGTTCACCATATTCATATTGTATTATGGTATAATAGATGTAAACAATTTCAATATTTTTCTTCTTCTCCATCACCAAATTTAGGTTACTTCATCACTAAGAAACTAAGTTAAAAGACTATTAATTAATGACCTCTATTTCATATGCATTTGTAATAATTAAAAATATATATCAACGCTCGTTAATATATTTATTTAGCATATTCACATTGTATTATGGTATAATAGATGTAAACAATTTCAATATTTTTCTTCTTCTCCATCACCAATTTTAGGTTTCTTTATCACTAAGAAACTAAGTTAAAAGACTATTAATTAATGACAAATATTTCATATACGTTGCTAATAATTAAAATTATATACTGAGGCTCGATAGTATATTTATTCACCATATTCATATTGTATTATGGTATAATAGATGTAAACAATTTCAATATTTTTCTTCTTCTCCATCACCAAATTTTAGGTTACTTCATCACTAAGAAACTAAGTTAAAACACTATTAATTAATGACCTCTATTTCACATGCATTGGTAATAATTAAAAATATATATCAACGCTCGTTAATATATTTATTTAGCATATTCACATTGTATTATGGTATAATAGATGTAAACAATTTCAATATTTTTCTTCTTCTCCATCACCAAATTTTAGGTAACTTCTTCACTAAGAAACTAAATCAAAAGACTATTAATTAGTGACACATATTTCATATACGTTGGTAATAATTAAAATTATATAACGGTGCTCGATAGTATATTTATTCAGCATATTCACATTGTATTATGGTATAATAGATGTAAACAATTTAAATATTTTTCTTCTTCTCCATCACGAAATTTTAGGTTACTTTATCACTAAGAAACTAAGTTAAAAGACAATTAATTAATGACCTCTATTTCATATGCATTGGTAATAATAAAAAATATATAACAACGCTCGTTAATATTTCTAATCAGCATATTCACAATTTATTATGGTATAATAGATGTAAACAATTTCAATATTTTTCTTCTTCTCCATCACCAAATTTTAGGTAACTTCATCACTAAGAAACTAATCCAAAAGACTATTAATTAATGAAACATATTTCATATAGATTGGTAATAATTAAAATTATATAACGATGCTCGATAGTATATTTATTCAGCATATTCACATTGTATTATGGTATAATAGATGTAAACAATTTCAATATTTTTCTTCTTCTCCATCACCAAATTTTAGGTAACTACTTCACTAAGAAACTAAATCAAAAGACTATTAATTAATGACACATATTTCATATACATTGGTAATAATTCAAATTATATAACGATGCTCGATAGTATATTTATTCAGCATATTTACATTGTATTGTGGTAAAATAGATGTAAACAATTTTAATATTTTTCTTCTTCTCCATCACCATATTTAAGGTAACTTCTTCACTAAGAAACTAAATCAAAAGACTGTTAATTAATGACATATATTTCATATACATTGGTAATAATTAAAATTATATAATGATGCTCGATAATATATTTATTCAGCATATTCATATTGTATTATGGTATAATAGATGTAAACAATTTCAATATTTTTCTTCTTCTCCATCATAAAAATTTGGGTTTCTTCATCACTAAGAAACTATGTTAAAAGACTATTAATTAACGACACATATTTCATATACATTGGTAATAATTTAAATTATATAATGAAGTTGGATAGTATATTTATTCACCTTATTCATACTGTATTATGGTATAATTGATTTAAATAATTTCAATAATTTTCTTCTTCTCTATAACCAAATTTTAGGTTACTTCATCACTAAGAAACTAAGTTAAAAGACTATTAATAATTAACTCATATTTCATATGCATTGGTAATAATTAAAATTATATAATGAGGCTCGATAATATATTTATTCACCATATTCATATTGTATTATGTTATAATAGATGTAAACAATTTCAATATTTTTCTTCTTCTCCATCACGAAATTTTAGGTAACTACTTCACTAAGAAACTAAATCAAAAGACTATTAATTAATGACACATATTTCATATACATTGGTAATAATTCAAATTATATAACGATGCTCGATAGTATATTTATTCAGCATATTTACATTGTATTGTGGTATAATAGATGTAAACAATTTCAATATTTTTCTTCTTTTCCATCACCAAATTTTAGGTTTCTTTATCACTAAGAAACTAAGTTAAAAGACTATTAATTAATGAGAAATATTTCATATACGTTGCTAATAATTAAAATTATATACTGAGGCTCGATAGTATATTTATTCACCATATTCATATTGTATTATGGTATAATAGATGTAAACAATTTCAATATTTTTCTTCTTCTCCATCACCAAATTTTAGGTTACTTCATCACTAAGAAACTAAGTTAAAAGACTATTAATTAATGACCTCTATTTCATATGCATTTGTAATAATTAAAAATATATATCAACGCTCGTTAATATATTTATTTAGCATATTCACATTGTATTATGGTATAATAAATGTAAACAATTTCAATATTTTTCTTCTTCTCCATCAACAAATTTTAGGTTTCTTTATCACTAAGAAACTAAGTTAAAAGACTATTAATTAATGACAAATATTTCATATACGTTGCTAATAATTAAAATTATATACTGAGGCTCGATAGTATATTTATTCACCATATTCATATTGTATTATGGTATAATAGATGTAAACAATTTCAATATTTTTCTTCTTCTCCATCACCAAATTTTAGGTTACTTCATCACTAAGAAACTAAGTTAAAAGACTATTAATTAATGACCTCTATTTCATATGCATTTGTAATAATTAAAAATATATATCAACGCTCGGTAATATATTTATTTAGCATATTCACATTGTATTATGGTATAATAGATGTAAACAATTTCAATATTTTTCTTCTTCTCCATCACCAAATTTTAGGTAACTTCTTCACTAAGAAACTAAATCAAAAGACTATTAATTAATGACACATACTTCATATACGTTGGTAATAATTAAAATTATATAACGATGCTTGATAGTATATTTATTCAGCATATTTACACTGTATTATGGTATAATAGATGTAAACAATTTCAATATTTTTATTCTTCTCCATCACCAAATTTTAGTTAACTTCTTCACTAAGAAACTAATTCAAAAGACTACTAATTAATGAAACATATTTCATATACATTGGTAATAATTAAAATTATATAACGATGCTCGATAGTATATTTATTCAGCAATTTCACATTCTATTATGGTATAATAGATGTAAACAATTTAAATATTTTTCTTCTTCTCCATCACCAAATTTTAGGTAACTACTTCACTAAGAAACTAAATCAAAAGACTATTAATTAATGACAAATATTTCATATACATTGGTAATAATTCAAATTATATAACAAGGCTCGATAGTAAATTTATTCAGCATATTTACATTGTATTGTGGTATAATAGATGTAAACAATTTCAATATTTTTCTTCTTCTCCATCATCAAATTTTAGGTTTCTTCATCAATAAGAAACTAAGTCAAAATACTATTAATTAATGACATATATATCATATACGTTGGTAATAATTAAAATTATATAACGATGCTCGATAGTATATTTCTTCAGCATATTCACATTGTATTTTGGTATAATAGATGTAAACAATTTCAATATTTTTCTTCTTCTCCATCACCAAATTTTAGGTTTCTTCATCACTAAGAAACTAAGTTAAAAGACTATTAATTAATGGGCTCGATATTATATTTATTCACCATATTTATATTGTATTATGTTATAATAGATGTAAATAATTTCAATATTTTTCTTCTTCTCCGTCACCAAATTTTAGGTAACTTCTTTCACTAAGTAACTAAATCAAAAGACTATTAATTAATGACACATATTTCATATGCATTGGTAATAATTAAAAATATATAACAACGCTCGATAGTATATTTATTCAGCATATTCACATTGTATTATGGTATAATAAGTGTAAACAATTTCAATATTTTTCTTCTTCTCCATCACCAAATTTTAGGTAACTTCTTCTCTAAGAAACTAAATCAAAAGACTATTAATTAATGACACATACTTCATATGCATTGGTAATAATTAAAATTATATAACGACGCTCGACAGTATATTTATTCAGCATATTCACATTGTATTATGGTATAATAGATGTAAGCAATTTCAATATTTTTGTACTTCTCCATTACTAAATTTTAGGTAACTTCTTCACTAAGAAACTAAGTTAAAAGACTATTAATTAATGACAAATATTTCATATACGTTGCTAATAATATAATTATATAATGAGGCTCGATAATATATTTATTCACCATATTCATATTGTATTATGGTATAATAGATGTAAACAATTTCAATATTTTTCTTCTTCTCCATCACCAAATTTAAGGTTACTTCATCACTAAGAAAGTAAGTTAAAAGACTATTAATTAATGACCTATATTTCATATGCATTGGTAATAATAAAAAATATATAACAACGCTCATTAATATTTTTAATCAGCATATTCACAATTTATTATGGTATAATAGATGTAAACAATTTCAATATTTTTCTTCTTCTCCATCATCAAATTTTAGGTTTCTTCATCACTAAGAAACTAAGTCAAAATAATATTAATTAATGAAACATATTTCATATACATTGGTAATAATTCAAATTATATAACGATGCTCGATAGTATATTTATTCAGCATATTCACATTGTATTATGGTATAATAGATGTAAACAATTTCAATATTTTTCTTCTTCTCCATCACCAAATTTTAGGTTTCTTCATCAATAAGAAACTAAGTCAAAATACTATTAATTAATGACATATATATCATATACGCTGGTAATAATTAAAATTATATATCGATGCTCGATAATATATGTGTTCAGCATATTCACATTGTATTTTGGTATAATAGATGTAAACAATTTCAATATTTTTCTTCTTCTCCATCACCAAATTTTAGGTTTCTTCATCACTAAGAAACTAAGTTAAAAGACTATTAATTAATGGGCTCGATATTATATTTATTCACCATATTCATATTGTATTATGTTATAATAGATGTAAATAATTTCAATATTTTTCTTCTTCTCCGTCACCAAATTTTAGGTAACTTCTTCACTAAGTAACTAAATCAAAAGACTATTAATTAATGACACATATTTCATATGCATTGGTAATAATTAAAAATATATAACAACGCTTGATAGTATATTTATTCAGCATATTCACATTGTATTATGGTATAATAGATGTAAACAATTTCCATATTTTTCTTCTTCTCCATCACCAAATTTTAGGTAACTTCTTCTCTAAGAAACTAAATCAAAAGACTGTTAATTAATGACACATATTTCATATACATTGGTAATAATTAAAATTATATAATGATGCTCGATAGTATATTTACTCAGCATATTCACATTGTATTATGGTATAATAGATGTAAACAATTTCAATATTTTTCTTCTTCTCCATCACAAAATTTTAGGTTTCTTCATCACTAAGAAACTAAATCAAAAGATTGTTAATTAATGACACATATTTTCATATACATTGGTAATAATTAAAATTATATAACGATGCTCGATAGTATATTTATTCAGCATATTCACATTGTATTATGGTATAATAGATGTAAACAATTTCAATATTTTTCTTCTTCTCCATCACAAAATTTTAGGTTTCTTCATCACTAAGAAACTAAATCAAAAGATTGTTAATTAATGACACATATTTCATATACATTGGTAATAATTAAAATTATATAACGATGCTCGATAGTATATTTATTCAGCATATTCACATTGTATTATGGTATAATAGATGTAAACAATTTCAATATTTCTCTTCTTCTCCATCACCAAATTTTAGGTTTCTTCATCACTAAGAAACTAAGTTAAAAGACTATTAATTAATGACAAATATTTCATATACGTTGCTAATAATTAAAATTATATAATGAGGCTCGATAGTATATTTATTCACCATATTCATATTGTATTATGGTATAATAGATGTAAACAATTTCAATATTTTTCTTCTTCTCCATCACCAAATTTAAGGTTACTTCATCACTAAGAAACTAAGTTAAAAGGCTATTAATTAATGACCTCTATTTCATATGCATTGGTAATAATAAAAAATATATAACAACGCTCGTTAATATTTTTAATCAGCATATTCACAATTTATTATGGTATAATAGATGTAAACAATTTCAATATTTTTCTTCTTCTCCATCATCAAATTTTAGGTTTCTTCATCACTAAGAAACTAAGTCAAAATACTATTAATTAATGAAACATATTTCATATACATTGGTAATAATTAAAATTATATAACGATGCTCGATAGTATATTTATTCAGCATATTCACATTGTATTATGGTATAATAGATGTAAACAATTTCAATATTTTTCGTCTTCTCCATCACCAAATTTTAGGTAACTACTTCACTAAGAAACTAAATCAAAACACTATTAATTAATGACACATATTTCATATTCATTGGTAATAATTCAAATTATATAACGATGCTCGATAGTATATTTATTCAGCATATTTACATTGTATTGTGGTATAATAGATGTAAACAATTTTAATATTTTTCTTCTTCTCAATCACCATATTTTAGGTAACTTCTTCACTAAGAAACTAAATCAAAAGACTGTTAATTAATGACACATATATCTTATACATTGCTAATAATTAAAATTATATACTGAGGCTCGATAGTATATTTATTCACCATATTCATATTGTATTATGGTATAATGGATGTAAACAATTTCAATATTTTTCTTCTTCTCCATCACCAAATTTTAGGTTACTTCATCACTAAGAAACTAAGTTAAAAGACTATTAATTAATGACCTCTATTTCATATGCATTTGTAATAATTAAAAATATATATCAACGCTCGTTAATATATTTATTTAGCATATTCACATTGTATTATGGTATAATAGATGTAAACAATTTCAATATTTTTCTTCTTCTCCATCACCAAATTTTAGGTTTCTTTATCACTAAGAAACTAAGTTAAAAGACTATTAATTAATGACAAATATTTCATATACGTTGCTAATAATTAAAATTATATACTGAGGCTCGATAGTATATTTATTCACCATATTCATATTGTATTATGGTATAATAGATGTAAACAATTTCAATATTTTTCTTCTTCTCAATCACCAAATTTTAGGTTACTTCATCACTAAGAAACTAAGTTAAAAGACTATTAATTAATGACCTCTATTTCATATGCATTTGTAATAATTAAAAATATATATCAACGCTCGGTAATATACTTATTTAGCATATTCACATTGTATTATGGTATAATAGATGTAAACAATTTCAATATTTTTCTTCTTCTCCATCACTAAATTTTAGGTAACTTCTTCACTAAGAAACTAAATCAAAAGACTATTAATTAATGACACATATTTCATATACGTTGGTAATAATTAAAATTATATAACGATGCTTGATAGTATATTTATTCAGCATATTCACACTGTATTATGGTATAATAGATGTAAACAATATCAATATTTTCTTCTTCTCCATCACCAAATTTTAGTTAACTTCTTCACTAAGAAACTAATTCAAAAGACTACTAATTAATGAAACATATTTCATATACATTGGTAATAATTAAAATTATATAACGATGCTCGATAGTATATTTATTCAGCATATTCACATTCTATTATGGTATAATAGATGTAAACAATTTAAATATTTTTCTTCTTCTCCATCACCAAATTTTAGGTAACTACTTCACTAAGAAACTAAATTAAAAGACTATTAATTAATGACACATATTTCATATACATTGGTAATAATTCAAATTATATAACAAGGCTCGATAGTATATTTATTCAGCATATTTACATTGTATTGTGGTATAATAGATGTAAACAATTTCAATATTTTTCTTCTTCTCCATCATCAAATTTTAGGTTTCTTCATCAATAAGAAACTAAGTCAAAATACTATTAATTAATGACATATATATCATATACGTTGGTAATAATTAAAATTATATAACGATGCTCGATAGTATATTTCTTCAGCATATTCACATTGTATTTTGGTATAATAGATGTAAACAATTTCAATATTTTTCTTCTTCTCCATCACCAAATTTTAGGTTTCTTCATCACTAAGAAACTAAGTTAAAAGACTATTAATTAATGGGCTCGATATTATATTTATTCACCATATTTATATTGTATTATGTTATAATAGATGTAAATAATTTCAATATTTTTCTTCTTCTCCGTCACCAAATTTTAGGTAACTTCTTCACTAAGTAACTAAATCAAAAGACTATTAATTAATGACACATATTTCATATGCATTGGTAATAATTAAAAATATATAACAACGCTCGATAGTATATTTATTCAGCATATTCACATTGTATTATGGTATAATAGGTGTAAACAATTTCAATATTTTTCTTCTTCTCCATCACCAAATTTTAGGTAAATTCTTCTCTAAGAAACTAAATCAAAAGACTGTTAATTAATGACACATATTTCATATACATTGGTAATAATTAAAATTATCTAACGATGCTCGATAGTATATTTATTCAGCATATTCACATTGTATTATGGTATAATAGATGTAAACAATTTCAATATTTTTCTACTTCTCCATCACCAAATTTAAGGTTACTTCATCACTAAGAAACTAAGTTATAAGACTATTAATTAATGACCTATATTTCATATGCATTGGTAATAATAAAAAATATATAACAACGCTCGTTAATATTTTTAATCAGCATATTCACATTCTATTATGGTATAATAGATGTAAACAATTTAAATATTTTTCTTCTTCTCCATCACCAAATTTTAGGTAACTACTTCACTAAGAAACTAAATTAAAAGACTATTAATTAATGACACATATTTCATATACATTGGTAATAATTCAAATTATATAACAAGGCTCGATAGTATATTTATTCAGCATATTTACATTGTGTTGTGGTATAATAGATGTAAACAATTTCAATATTTTTCTTCTTCTCCATCATCAAATTTTAGGTTTCTTCATCAATAAGAAACTAAGTCAAAATACTATTAATTAATGACATATATATCATATACGTTGGTAATAATTAAAATTATATAACGATGCTCGATAGTATATTTCTTCAGCATATTCACATTGTATTTTTGTATAATAGATGTAAACAATTTCAATATTTTTCTTCTTCTCCATCACCAAATTTTAGGTTTCTTCATCACTAAGAAACTAAGTTAAAAGACTATTAATTAATGGGCTCGATATTATATTTATTCACCATATTTATATTGTATTATGTTATAATAGATGTAAATAATTTCAATATTTTTCTTCTTCTCCGTCACCAAATTTTAGGTAACTTCTTCACTAAGTAACTAAATCAAAAGAATATTAATTAATGACACATATTTCATATGCATTGGTAATAATTAAAAATATATAACAACGCTCGATAGTATATTTATTCAGCATATTCACATTGTATTATGGTATAATAGGTGTAAACAATTTCAATATTTTTCTTCTTCTCCATCACCAAATTTTAGGTAAATTCTTCTCTAAGAAACTAAATCAAAAGACTGTTAATTAATGACACATATTTCATATACATTGGTAATAATTAAAATTATCTAACGATGCTCGATAGTATATTTATTCAGCATATTCACATTGTATTATGGTATAATAGATGTAAACAATTTCAATATTTTTCTACTCCATCACCAAATTTAAGGTTACTTCATCACTAAGAAACTAAGTTATAAGACTATTAATTAATGAACTATATTTCATATGCATTGGTAATAATAAAAAATATATAACAATGCTCGTTAATATTTTTAATCAGCATATTCACATTCTATTATGGTATAATAGATGTAAACAATTTAAATATTTTTCTTCTTCTCCATCACCAAATTTTAGGTAACTACTTCACTAAGAAACTAAATTAAAAGACTATTAATTAATGACACATATTTCATATACATTGGTAATAATTCAAATTATATAACAAGGCTCGATAGTATATTTATTCAGCATATTTACATTGTGTTGTGGTATAATAGATGTAAACAATTTCAATATTTTTCTTCTTCTCCATCATCAAATTTTAGGTTTCTTCATCAATAAGAAACTAAGTCAAAATACTATTAATTAATGACATATATATCATATACGTTGGTAATAATTAAAATTATATAACGATGCTCGATAGTATATTTCTTCAGCATATTCACATTGTATTTTTGTATAATAGATGTAAACAATTTCAATATTTTTCTTCTTCTCCATCACCAAATTTTAGGTTTCTTCATCAATAAGAAACTAAGTCAAAATACTATTAATTAATGACATATATATCATATACGTTGGTAATAATTAAAATTATATAACGATGCTCGATAGTATATTTCTTCAGCATATTCACATTGTATTTTGGTATAATAGATGTAAACAATTTCAATATTTTTCTTCTTCTTCATCACCAAATTTTAGGTTTCTTCATCACTAAGAAACTAAGTTAAAAGACTATTAATTAATGGGCTCGATATTATATTTATTCACCATATTTATATTGTATTATGTTATAATAGATGTAAATAATTTTAATATTTTTCTTCTTCTCCGTCACCAAATTTTAGGTAACTTCTTCACTAAGTAACTAAATCAAAAGACTATTAATTAATGACACATATTTCATATGCATTGGTAATAATTAAAAATATATAACAACGCTCGATAGTATATTTATTTAGCATATTCACATTGTTTTATGGTATAATAGGTGTAAACAATTTCAATATTTTTCTTCTTCTCCATCACCAAATTTTAGGTAACTTCTTCTCTAAGAAACTAAATCAAAAGACTGTTAATTAATGACACATATTTCATATACATTGGTAATAATTAAAATTATATAATGATGCTCGATAATATATTTACTCAGCATATTCACATTGTATTATGGTATAATAGATGTAAACAATTTCAATATTTTTCTTCTTCTCCATCACAAAATTTTAGGTTTCTTCATCACTAAGAAACTAAATCAAAAGACTGTTAATTAATGACACATATGTCATATACATTGGTAATAATTAAAATTATATACCGATGCTCGATAGTATATTTATTCAGCATATTCACATTGTATTATGGTATAATAGATGTAAACAATTTCAATATTTTTCTTCTTCTCCATCACCAAATTTTAGGTTTCTTCATCACTAAGAAACTAAGTTAAAAGACTATTAATTAATGACAAATATTTCATATACGTTGCTAATAATTAAAATTATATAATGAGGCTCGATAGTATATTTATTCACCATATTCATATTGTATTATGGTATAATAGATGTAAACAATTTCAATATTTTTCTTCTTCTCCATCACCAAATTTTAGGTAACTTCTTCTCTAAGAAACTAAATCAAAAGACTGTTAATTAATGACACATATTTCATATACATTGGTAATAATTAAAATTATATAATGATGCTCCGATAGTATATTTACTCAGCATATTCACATTGTATTATGGTATAATAGATGTAAACAATTTCAATATTTTTCTTCTTCTCCATCACAAAATTTTAGGTTTCTTCATCACTAAGAAACTAAATCAAAAGATTGTTAATTAATGACACATATTTCATATACATTGGTAATAATTAAAATTATATAACGATGCTCGATAGTATATTTATTCAGCATATTCACATTGTATTATGGTATAATAGATGTAAACAATTTCAATATTTTTCTTCTTCTCCATCACCAAATTTTAGGTTTCTTCATCACTAAGAAACTAAGTTAAAAGACTATTAATTAATGACAAATATTTCATATACGTTGCTAATAATTAAAATTATATAATGAGGCTCGATAGTATATTTATTCACCATATTCATATTGTATTATGGTATAATAGATGTAAACAATTTCAATATTTTTCTTCTTCTCCATCACCAAATTTAAGGTTACTTCATCACTAAGAAACTAAGTTAAAAGGCTATTAATTAATGACCTCTATTTCATATGCATTGGTAATAATAAAAAATATATAACAACGCTCGTTAATATTTTTAATCAGCATATTCACAATTTATTATGGTATAATAGATGTAAACAATTTCAATATTTTTCTTCTTCTCCATCATCAAATTTTTGGTTTCTTCATCACTAAGAAACTAAGTCAAAATACTATTAATTAATGAAACATATTTCATATACATTGGTAATAATTAAAATTATATAACGATGCTCGATAGTATATTTATTCAGCATATTCACATTGTATTATGGTATAATAGATGTAAACAATTTCAATATTTTTCTTCTTCTCCATCACCAAATTTTAGGTAACTACTTCACTAAGAAACTAAATCAAAACACTATTAATTAATGACACATATTTCATATTCATTGGTAATAATTCAAATTATATAACGATGCTCGATAGTATATTTATTCAGCATATTTACATTGTATTGTGGTATAATAGATGTAAACAATTTTAATATTTTTCTTCTTCTCAATCACCATATTTTAGGTAACTTCTTCACTAAGAAACTAAATCAAAAGACTGTTAATTAATGACACATATATCTTATACATTGCTAATAATTAAAATTATATACTGAGGCTCGATAGTATATTTATTCACCATATTCATATTGTATTATGGTATAATAGATGTAAACAATTTCAATATTTTTCTTCTTCTCCATCACCAAATTTTAGGTTACTTCATCACTAAGAAACTAAGTTAAAAGACTATTAATTAATGACCTCTATTTCATATGCATTTGTAATAATTAAAAATATATATCAACGCTCGTTAATATATTTATTTAGCATATTCACATTGTATTATGGTATAATAGATGTAAACAATTACAATATTTTTCTTCTTCTCCATCACCAAATTTTAGGTTTCTTTATCACTAAGAAACTAAGTTAAAAGACTATTAATTAATGACAAATATTTCATATACGTTGCTAATAATTAAAATTATATACTGAGGCTCGATAGTATATTTATTCACCATATTCATATTGTATTATGGTATAATAGATGTAAACAATTTCAATATTTTTCTTCTTCTCAATCACCAAATTTTAGGTTACTTCATCACTAAGAAACTAAGTTAAAAGACTATTAATTAATGACCTCTATTTCATATGCATTTGTAATAATTAAAAATATATATCAACGCTCGGTAATATACTTATTTAGCATATTCACATTGTATTATGGTATAATAGGTGTAAACAATTTCAATATTTTTCTTCTTCTCCATCACCAAATTTTAGGTAACTTCTTCTCTAAGAAACTAAATCAAAAGACTGTTAATTAATGACACATATTTCATATACATTGGTAATAATTAAAATTATATAATGATGCTCGATAGTATATTTACTCAGCATATTCACATTGTATTATGGTATAATAGATGTAAACAATTTCAATATTTTTCTTCTTCTCCATCACAAAATTTTAGGTTTCTTCATCACTAAGAAACTAAATCAAAAGATTGTTAATTAATGACACATATTTCATATACATTGGTAATAATTAAAATTATATAACGATGCTCGATAGTATATTTATTCAGCATATTCACATTGTATTATGGTATAATAGATGTAAACAATTTCAATATTTTTCTTCTTCTCCATCACCAAATTTTAGGTTTCTTCATCACTAAGAAACTAAGTTAAAAGACTATTAATTAATGACAAATATTTCATATACGTTGCTAATAATTAAAATTATATAATGAGGCTCGATAGTATATTTATTCACCATATTCATATTGTATTATGGTATAATAGATGTAAACAATTTCAATATTTTTCTTCTTCTCCATCACCAAATTTAAGGTTACTTCATCACTAAGAAACTAAGTTAAAAGGCTATTAATTAATGACCTCTATTTCATATGCATTGGTAATAATAAAAAATATATAACAATGCTCGTTAATATTTTTAATCAGCATATTCACAATTTATTATGGTATAATAGATGTAAACAATTTCAATATTTTTCTTCTTCTCCATCATCAAATTTTTGGTTTCTTCATCACTAAGAAACTAAGTCAAAATACTATTAATTAATGAAACATATTTCATATACATTGGTAATAATTAAAATTATATAACGATGCTCGATAGTATATTTATTCAGCATATTCACATTGTATTATGGTATAATAGATGTAAACAATTTCAATATTTTTCTTCTTCTCCATCACCAAATTTTAGGTAACTACTTCACTAAGAAACTAAATCAAAACACTATTAATTAATGACACATATTTCATATTCATTGGTAATAATTCAAATTATATAACGATGCTCGATAGTATATTTATTCAGCATATTTACATTGTATTGTGGTATAATAGATGTAAACAATTTTAATATTTTTCTTCTTCTCAATCACCATATTTTAGGTAACTTCTTCACTAAGAAACTAAATCAAAAGACTGTTAATTAATGACACATATATCTTATACATTGCTAATAATTAAAATTATATACTGAGGCTCGATAGTATATTTATTCACCATATTCATATTGTATTATGGTATAATAGATGTAAACAATTTCAATATTTTTCTTCTTCTCCATCACCAAATTTTAGGTTACTTCATCACTAAGAAACTAAGTTAAAAGACTATTAATTAATGACCTCTATTTCATATGCATTTGTAATAATTAAAAATATATATCAACGCTCGTTAATATATTTATTTAGCATATTCACATTGTATTATGGTATAATAGATGTAAACAATTACAATATTTTTCTTCTTCTCCATCACCAAATTTTAGGTTTCTTTATCACTAAGAAACTAAGTTAAAAGACTATTAATTAATGACAAATATTTCATATACGTTGCTAATAATTAAAATTATATACTGAGGCTCGATAGTATATTTATTCACCATATTCATATTGTATTATGGTATAATAGATGTAAACAATTTCAATATTTTTCTTCTTCTCAATCACCAAATTTTAGGTTACTTCATCACTAAGAAACTAAGTTAAAAGACTATTAATTAATGACCTCTATTTCATATGCATTTGTAATAATTAAAAATATATATCAACGCTCGGTAATATACTTATTTAGCATATTCACATTGTATTATGGTATAATAGGTGTAAACAATTTCAATATTTTTCTTCTTCTCCATCACCAAATTTTAGGTAACTTCTTCTCTAAGAAACTAAATCAAAAGACTGTTAATTAATGACACATATTTCATATACATTGGTAATAATTCAAATTATATAACAAGGCTCGATAGTATATTTATTCAGCATATTTACATTGTGTTGTGGTATAATAGATGTAAACAATTTCAATATTTTTCTTCTTCTCCATCATCAAATTTTAGGTTTCTTCATCAATAAGAAACTAAGTCAAAATACTATTAATTAATGACATATATATCATATACGTTGGTAATAATTAAAATTATATAACGATGCTCGATAGTATATTTCTTCAGCATATTCACATTGTATTTTTGTATAATAGATGTAAACAATTTCAATATTTTTCTTCTTCTCCATCACCAAATTTTAGGTTTCTTCATCAATAAGAAACTAAGTCAAAATACTATTAATTAATGACATATATATCATATACGTTGGTAATAATTAAAATTATATAACGATGCTCGATAGTATATTTCTTCAGCATATTCACATTGTATTTTGGTATAATAGATGTAAACAATTTCAATATTTTTCTTCTTCTCCATCACCAAATTTTAGGTTTCTTCATCACTAAGAAACTAAGTTAAAAGACTATTAATTAATGGGCTCGATATTATATTTATTCACCATATTTATATTGTATTATAATATAATAGATGTAAATAATTTCAATATTTTTCTTCTTCTCCGTCACCAAATTTTAGGTAACTTCTTCACTAAGTAACTAAATCAAAAGACTATTAATTAATGACACATATTTCATATGCATTGGTAATAATTAAAAATATATAACAACGCTCGATAGTATATTTATTTAGCATATTCACATTGTTTTATGGTATAATAGGTGTAAACAATTTCAATATTTTCTTCTTCTCCATCACCAAATTTTAGGTAACTTCTTCTCTAAGAAACTAAATCAAAAGACTGTTAATTAATGACACATATTTCATATACATTGGTAATAATTAAAATTATATAATGATGCTCGATAATATATTTACTCAGCATATTCACATTGTATTATGGTATAATAGATGTAAACAATTTCAATATTTTTCTTCTTCTCCATCACAAAATTTTAGGTTTCTTCATCACTAAGAAACTAAATCAAAAGACTGTTAATTAATGACACATATGTCATATACATTGGTAATAATTAAAATTATATACCGATGCTCGATAGTATATTTATTCAGCATATTCACATTGTATTATGGTATAATAGATGTAAACAATTTCAATATTTTTCTTCTTCTCCATCACCAAATTTTAGGTTTCTTCATCACTAAGAAACTAAGTTAAAAGACTATTAATTAATGACAAATATTTCATATACGTTGCTAATAATTAAAATTATATAATGAGGCTCGATAGTATATTTATTCACCATATTCATATTGTATTATGGTATAATAGATGTAAACAATTTCAATATTTTTTTTTTCTCCATCACCAAATTTTAGGTAACTTCTTCTCTAAGAAACTAAATCAAAAGACTTTTAATTAATGACACATATTTCATATACATTGGTAATAATTAAAATTATATAATGATGCTCGATAGTATATTTACTCAGCATATTCACATTGTATTATGGTATAATAGATGTAAACAATTTCAATATTTTTCTTCTTCTCCATCACAAAATTTTAGGTTTCTTCATCACTAAGAAACTAAATCAAAAGATTGTTAATTAATGACACATATTTCATATACATTGGTAATAATTAAAATTATATAACGATGCTCGATAGTATATTTATTCAGCATATTCACATTGTATTATGGTATAATAGATGTAAACAATTTCAATATTTTTCTTCTTCTCCATCACCAAATTTTAGGTTTCTTCATCACTAAGAAACTAAGTTAAAAGACTATTAATTAATGACAAATATTTCATATACGTTGCTAATAATTAAAATTATATAACAAGGCTCGATAGTATATTTATTCAGCATATTTACATTGTGTTGTGGTATAATAGATGTAAACAATTTCAATATTTTTCTTCTTCTCCATCACCAAATTTAAGGTTACTTCATCACTAAGAAACTAAGTTAAAAGGCTATTAATTAATGACCTCTATTTCATATGCATTGGTAATAATAAAAATATATAACAATGCTCGTTAATATTTTTAATCAGCATATTCACAATTTATTATGGTATAATAGATGTAAACAATTTCAATATTTTTCTTCTTCTCCATCATCAAATTTTTGGTTTCTTCATCACTAAGAAACTAAGTCAAAATACTATTAATTAATGAAACATATTTCATATACATTGGTAATAATTAAAATTATATAACGATGCTCGATAGTATATTTATTCAGCATATTCACATTGTATTATGGTATAATAGATGTAAACAATTTCAATATTTTTCTTCTTCTCCATCACCAAATTTTAGGTAACTACTTCACTAAGAAACTAAATCAAAACACTATTAATTAATGACACATATTTCATATTCATTGGTAATAATTCAAATTATATAATGATGCTCGATAGTATATTTATTCAGCATATTTACATTGTATTGTGGTATAATAGATGTAAACAATTTTAATATTTTTCTTCTTCTCAATCACCATATTTTAGGTAACTTCTTCACTAAGAAACTAAATCAAAAGACTGTTAATTAATGACACATATATCTTATACATTGCTAATAATTAAAATTATATACTGAGGCTCGATAGTATATTTATTCACCATATTCATATTGTATTATGGTATAATAGATGTAAACAATTTCAATATTTTTCTCTTCTCCATCACCAAATTTTAGGTTACTTCATCACTAAGAAACTAAGTTAAAAGACTATTAATTAATGACCTCTATTTCATATGCATTTGTAATAATTAAAAATATATATCAACGCTCGTTAATATATTTATTTAGCATATTCACATTGTATTATGGTATAATAGATGTAAACAATTTCAATATTTTTCTTCTTCTCCATCACCAAATTTTAGGTTTCTTTATCACTAAGAAACTAAGTTAAAAGACTATTAATTAATGACAAATATTTCATATACGTTGCTAATAATTAAAATTATATACTGAGGCTCGATAGTATATTTATTCACCATATTCATATTGTATTATGGTATAATAGATGTAAACAATTTCAATATTTTTCTTCTTCTCAATCACCAAATTTTAGGTTACTTCATCACTAAGAAACTAAGTTAAAAGACTATTAATTAATGACCTCTATTTCATATGCATTTGTAATAATTAAAAATATATATCAACGCTCGGTAATATACTTATTTAGCATATTCACATTGTATTATGGTATAATAGATGTAAACAATTTCAATATTTTTCTTCTTCTCCATCACTAAATTTTAGGTAACTTCTTCACTAAGAAACTAAATCAAAAGACTATTAATTAATGACACATATTTCATATACGTTGGTAATAATTAAAATTATATAACGATGCTTGATAGTATATTTATTCAGCATATTCACACTGTATTATGGTATAATAGATGTAAACAATATCAATATTTTTCTTCTTCACCATCACCAAATTTTAGTTAACTTCTTCACTAAGAAACTAATTCAAAAGACTACTAATTAATGAAACATATTTCATATACATTGGTAATAATTAAAATTATATAACGATGCTCGATAGTATATTTATTCAGCATATTCACATTCTATTATGGTATAATAGATGTAAACAATTTAAATATTTTTCTTCTTCTCCATCACCAAATTTTAGGTAACTACTTCACTAAGAAACTAAATTAAAAGACTATTAATTAATGACACATATTTCATATACATTGGTAATAATTCAAATTATATAACAAGGCTCGATAGTATATTTATTCAGCATATTTACATTGTATTGTGGTATAATAGATGTAAACAATTTCAATATTTTTCTTCTTCTCCATCATCAAATTTTAGGTTTCTTCATCAATAAGAAACTAAGTCAAAATACTATTAATTAATGACATATATATCATATACGTTGGTAATAATTAAAATTATATAACGATGCTCGATAGTATATTTCTTCAGCATATTCACATTGTATTTTGGTATAATAGATGTAAACAATTTCAATATTTTTCTTCTTCTCCATCACCAAATTTTAGGTTTCTTCATCACTAAGAAACTAAGTTAAAAGACTATTAATTAATGGGCTCGATATTATATTTATTCACCATATTTATATTGTATTATGTTATAATAGATGTAAATAATTTCAATATTTTTCTTCTTCTCCTTCACCAAATTTTAGGTAACTTCTTCACTAAGTAACTAAATCAAAAGACTATTAATTAATGACACATATTTCATATGCATTGGTAATAATTAAAAATATATAACAACGCTCGATAGTATATTTATTCAGCATATTCACATTGTATTATGGTATAATAGGTGTAAACAATTTCAATATTTTTCTTCTTCTCCATCACCAAATTTTAGGTAACTTCTTCTCTAAGAAACTAAATCAAAAGACTGTTAATTAATGACACATATTTCATATACATTGGTAATAATTAAAATTATATAATGATGCTCGATAATATATTTACTCAGCATATTCACATTGTATTATGGTATAATAGATGTAAACAATTTCAATATTTTTCTTCTTCTCCATCACAAAATTTTAGGTTTCTTCATCTCTAAGAAACTAAATCAAAAGACTGTTAATTAATGACACATATTTCATATACATTGGTAATAATTAAAATTATCTAACGATGCTCGATAGTATATTTATTCAGCATATTCACATTGTATTATGGTATAATAGATGTAAACAATTTCAATATTTTTCTACTTCTCCATCACCAAATTTAAGGTTACTTCATCACTAAGAAACTAAGTTATAAGACTATTAATTAATGACCTATATTTCATATGCATTGGTAATAATAAAAAATATATAACAACGCTCGTTAATATTTTTAATCAGCATATTCACATTCTATTATGGTATAATAGGTGTAAACAATTTCAATATTTTTCTTCTTCTCCATCACCAAATTTTAGGTAACTTCTTCTCTAAGAAACTAAATCAAAAGACTGTTAATTAATGACACATATTTCATATACATTGGTAATAATTCAAATTATATAACAAGGCTCGATAGTATATTTATTCAGCATATTTACATTGTGTTGTGGTATAATAGATGTAAACAATTTCAATATTTTTCTTCTTCTCAATCATCAAATTTTAGGTTTCTTCATCAATAAGAAACTAAGTCAAAATACTATTAATTAATGACATATATATCATATACGTTGGTAATAATTAAAATTATATAACGATGCTCGATAGTATATTTCTTCAGCATATTCACATTGTATTTTTGTATAATAGATGTAAACAATTTCAATATTTTTCTTCTTCTCCATCACCAAATTTTAGGTTTCTTCATCAATAAGAAACTAAGTCAAAATACTATTAATTAATGACATATATATCATATACGTTGGTAATAATTAAAATTATATAACGATGCTCGATAGTATATTTCTTCAGCATATTCACATTGTATTTTGGTATAATAGATGTAAACAATTTCAATATTTTTCTTCTTCTCCATCACCAAATTTTAGGTTTCTTCATCACTAAGAAACTAAGTTAAAAGACTATTAATTAATGGGCTCGATATTATATTTATTCACCATATTTATATTGTATTATGTTATAATAGATGTAAATAACTTCAATATTTTTCTTCTTCTCCGTCACCAAATTTTAGGTAACTTCTTCACTAAGTAACTAAATCAAAAGACTATTAATTAATGACACATATTTCATATGCATTGGTAATAATTAAAAATATATAACAACGCTCGATAGTATATTTATTTAGCATATTCACATTGTTTTATGGTATAATAGGTGTAAACAATTTCAATATTTTTCTTCTTCTCCATCACCAAATTTTAGGTAACTTCTTCTCTAAGAAACTAAATCAAAAGACTGTTAATTAATGACACATATTTCATATACATTGGTAATAATTAAAATTATATAATGATGCTCGATAATATATTTACTCAGCATATTCACATTGTATTATGGTATAATAGATGTAAACAATTTCAATATTTTTCTTCTTCTCCATCACAAAATTTTAGGTTTCTTCATCACTAAGAAACTAAATCAAAAGACTGTTAATTAATGACACATATGTCATATACATTGGTAATAATTAAAATTATATACCGATGCTCGATAGTATATTTATTCAGCATATTCACATTGTATTATGGTATAATAGATGTAAACAATTTCAATATTTTTCTTCTTCTCCATCACCAAATTTTAGGTTTCTTCATCACTAAGAAACTAAGTTAAAAGACTATTAATTAATGACAAATATTTCATATACGTTGCTAATAATTAAAATTATATAATGAGGCTCGATAGTATATTTATTCACCATATTCATATTGTATTATGGTATAATAGATGTAAACAATTTCAATATTTTTCTTCTTCTCCATCACCAAATTTTAGGTAACTTCTTCTCTAAGAAACTAAATCAAAAGACTGTTAATTAATGACACATATTTCATATACATTGGTAATAATTAAAATTATATAATGATGCTCGATAGTATATTTACTCAGCATATTCACATTGTATTATGGTATAATAGATGTAAACAATTTCAATATTTTTCTTCTTCTCCATCACAAAATTTTAGGTTTCTTCATCACTAAGAAACTAAATCAAAAGATTGTTAATTAATGACACATATTTCATATACATTGGTAATAATTAAAATTATATAACGATGCTCGATAGTATATTTATTCAGCATATTCACATTGTATTATGGTATAATAGATGTAAACAATTTCAATATTTTTCTTCTTCTCCATCACCAAATTTTAGGTTTCTTCATCACTAAGAAACTAAGTTAAAAGACTATTAATTAATGACAAATATTTCATATACGTTGCTAATAATTAAAATTATATAATGAGGCTCGATAGTATATTTATTCACCATATTCATATTGTATTATGGTATAATAGATGTAAACAATTTCAATATTTTTCTTCTTCTCCATCACCAAATTTAAGGTTACTTCATCACTAAGAAACTAAGTTAAAAGGCTATTAATTAATGACCTCTATTTCATATGCATTGGTAATAATAAAAAATATATAACAACGCTCGTTAATATTTTTAATCAGCATATTCACAATTTATTATGGTATAATAGATGTAAACAATTTCAATATTTTTCTTCTTCTCCATCATCAAATTTTTGGTTTCTTCATCACTAAGAAACTAAGTCAAAATACTATTAATTAATGAAACATATTTCATATACATTGGTAATAATTAAAATTATATAACGATGCTCGATAGTATATTTATTCAGCATATTCACATTGTATTATGGTATAATAGATGTAAACAATTTCAATATTTTTCTTCTTCTCCATCACCAAATTTTAGGTAACTACTTCACTAAGAAACTAAATCAAAACACTATTAATTAATGACACATATTTCATATTCATTGGTAATAATTCAAATTATATAACGATGCTCGATAGTATATTTATTCAGCATATTTACATTGTATTGTGGTATAATAGATGTAAACAATTTTAATATTTTTCTTCTTCTCAATCACCATATTTTAGGTAAGTTCTTCACTAAGAAACTAAATCAAAAGACTGTTAATTAATGACACATATATCTTATACATTGCTAATAATTAAAATTATATACTGAGGCTCGATAGTATATTTATTCACCATATTCATATTGTATTATGGTATAATAGATGTAAACAATTTCAATATTTTTCTTCTTCTCCATCACCAAATTTTAGGTTACTTCATCACTAAGAAACTAAGTTAAAAGACTATTAATTAATGACCTCTATTTCATATGCATTTGTAATAATTAAAAATATATATCAACGCTCGTTAATATATTTATTTAGCATATTCACATTGTATTATGGTATAATAGATGTAAACAATTACAATATTTTTCTTCTTCTCCATCACCAAATTTTAGGTTTCTTTATCACTAAGAAACTAAGTTAAAAGACTATTAATTAATGACAAATATTTCATATACGTTGCTAATAATTAAAATTATATACTGAGGCTCGATAGTATATTTATTCACCATATTCATATTGTATTATGGTATAATAGATGTAAACAATTTCAATATTTTTCTTCTTCTCAATCACCAAATTTTAGGTTACTTCATCACTAAGAAACTAAGTTAAAAGACTATTAATTAATGACCTCTATTTCATATGCATTTGTAATAATTAAAAATATATATCAACGCTCGGTAATATACTTATTTAGCATATTCACATTGTATTATGGTATAATAGGTGTAAACAATTTCAATATTTTTCTTCTTCTCCATCACCAAATTTTAGGTAACTTCTTCTCTAAGAAACTAAATCAAAAGACTGTTAATTAATGACACATATTTCATATACATTGGTAATAATTAAAATTATATAATGATGCTCGATAATATATTTACTCAGCATATTCACATTGTATTATGGTATAATAGATGTAAACAATTTCAATATTTTTCTTCTTCTCCATCACAAAATTTTAGGTTTCTTCATCTCTAAGAAACTAAATCAAAAGACTGTTAATTAATGACACATATTTCATATACATTGGTAATAATTAAAATTATCTAACGATGCTCGATAGTATATTTATTCAGCATATTCACATTGTATTATGGTATAATAGATGTAAACAATTTCAATATTTTTCTACTTCTCCATCACCAAATTTAAGGTTACTTCATCACTAAGAAACTAAGTTATAAGACTATTAATTAATGACCTATATTTCATATGCATTGGTAATAATAAAAAATATATAACAACGCTCGTTAATATTTTTAATCAGCATATTCACATTCTATTATGGTATAATAGATGTAAACAATTTAAATTTTTTTCTTCTTCTCCATCACCAAATTTTAGGTAACTACTTCACTAAGAAACTAAATTAAAAGACTATTAATTAATGACACATATTTCATATACATTGGTAATAATTCAAATTATATAACAAGGCTCGATAGTATATTTATTCAGCATATTTACATTGTGTTGTGGTATAATAGATGTAAACAATTTCAATATTTTTCTTCTTCTCCATCATCAAATTTTAGGTTTCTTCATCAATAAGAAACTAAGTCAAAATACTATTAATTAATGACATATATATCATATACGTTGGTAATAATTAAAATTATATAACGATGCTCGATAGTATATTTCTTCAGCATATTCACATTGTATTTTTGTATAATAGATGTAAACAATTTCAATATTTTTCTTCTTCTCCATCACCAAATTTTAGGTTTCTTCATCAATAAGAAACTAAGTCAAAATACTATTAATTAATGACATATATATCATATACGTTGGTAATAATTAAAATTATATAACGATGCTCGATAGTATATTTCTTCAGCATATTCACATTGTATTTTGGTATAATAGATGTAAACAATTTCAATATTTTTCTTCTTCTCCATCACCAAATTTTAGGTTTCTTCATCACTAAGAAACTAAGTTAAAAGACTATTAATTAATGGGCTCGATATTATATTTATTCACCATATTTATATTGTATTATGTTATAATAGATGTAAATAATTTCAATATTTTTCTTCTTCTCCGTCACCAAATTTTAGGTAACTTCTTCACTAAGTAACTAAATCAAAAGACTATTAATTAATGACACATATTTCATATGCATTGGTAATAATTAAAAATATATAACAACGCTCGATAGTATATTTATTTAGCATATTCACATTGTTTTATGGTATAATAGGTGTAAACAATTTCAATATTTTTCTTCTTCTCCATCACCAAATTTTAGGTAACTTCTTCTCTAAGAAACTAAATCAAAAGACTGTTAATTAATGACACATATTTCATATACATTGGTAATAATTAAAATTATATAATGATGCTCGATAATATATTTACTCAGCATATTCACATTGTATTATGGTATAATAGATGTAAACAATTTCAATATTTTTCTTCTTCTCCATCACAAAATTTTAGGTTTCTTCATCACTAAGAAACTAAATCAAAAGACTGTTAATTAATGACA
This sequence comes from Vicia faba, assembly GCA_948472305.1. Taxonomy (NCBI): domain Eukaryota; kingdom Viridiplantae; phylum Streptophyta; class Magnoliopsida; order Fabales; family Fabaceae; genus Vicia; species Vicia faba. The sequence goes on along the minus strand of CATIWC010002762.1, from coordinate 32,749 downwards.
CATATGTCATATACATTGGTAATAATTAAAATTATATACCGATGCTCGATAGTATATTTATTCAGCATATTCACATTGTATTATGGTATAATAGATGTAAACAATTTCAATATTTTTCTTCTTCTCCATCACCAAATTTTAGGTTTCTTCATCACTAAGAAACTAAGTTAAAAGACTATTAATTAATGACAAATATTTCATATACGTTGCTAATAATTAAAATTATATAATGAGGCTCGATAGTATATTTATTCACCATATTCATATTGTATTATGGTATAATAGATGTAAACAATTTCAATATTTTTCTTCTTCTCCATCACCAAATTTTAGGTAACTTCTTCTCTAAGAAACTAAATCAAAAGACTGTTAATTAATGACACATATTTCATATACATTGGTAATAATTAAAATTATATAATGATGCTCGATAGTATATTTACTCAGCATATTCACATTGTATTTTGGTATAATAGATGTAAACAATTTCAATATTTTTCTTCTTCTCCATCACAAAATTTTAGGATTCTTCATCACTAAGAAACTAAATCAAAAGATTGTTAATTAATGACACATATTTCATATACATTGGTAATAATTAAAATTATATAACGATGCTCGATAGTATATTTATTCAGCATATTCACATTGTATTATGGTATAATAGATGTAAACAATTTCAATATTTTTCTTCTTCTCCATCACCAAATTTTAGGTTTCTTCATCACTAAGAAACTAAGTTAAAAGACTATTAATTAATGACAAATATTTCATATACGTTGCTAATAATTAAAATTATATAATGAGGCTCGATAGTATATTTATTCACCATATTCATATTGTATTATGGTATAATAGATGTAAACAATTTCAATATTTTTCTTCTTCTCCATCACCAAATTTAAGGTTACTTCATCACTAAGAAACTAAGTTAAAAGGCTATTAATTAATGACCTCTATTTCATATGCATTGGTAATAATAAAAAATATATAACAACGCTCGTTAATATTTTTAATCAGCATATTCACAATTTATTATGGTATAATAGATGTAAACAATTTCAATATTTTTCTTCTTCTCCATCATCAAATTTTTGGTTTCTTCATCACTAAGAAACTAAGTCAAAATACTATTAATTAATGAAACATATTTCATATACATTGGTAATAATTAAAATTATATAACGATGCTCGATAGTATATTTATTCAGCATATTCACATTGTATTATGGTATAATAGATGTAAACAATTTCAATATTTTTCTTCTTCTCCATCACCAAATTTTAGGTAACTACTTCACTAAGAAACTAAATCAAAACACTATTAATTAATGACACATATTTCATATTCATTGGTAATAATTCAAATTATATAACGATGCTCGATAGTATATTTATTCAGCATATTTACATTGTATTGTGGTATAATAGATGTAAACAATTTTAATATTTTTCTTCTTCTCAATCACCATTTCTTAGGTAACTTCTTCACTAAGAAACTAAATCAAAAGACTGTTAATTAATGACACATATATCTTATACATTGCTAATAATTAAAATTATATACTGAGGCTCGATAGTATATTTATTCACCATATTCATATTGTATTATGGTATAATAGATGTAAACAATTTTAATATTTTTCTTCTTCTCCATCACCAAATTTTAGGTTACTTCATCACTAAGAAACTAAGTTAAAAGACTATTAATTAATGACCTCTATTTCATATGCATTTGTAATAATTAAAAATATATATCAACGCTCGTTAATATATTTATTTAGCATATTCACATTGTATTATGGTATTATAGATGTAAACAATTTCAATATTTTTCTTCTTCTCCATCACCAAATTTTAGGTTTCTTTATCACTAAGAAACTAAGTTAAAAGACTATTAATTAATGACAAATATTTCATATACGTTGCTAATAATTAAAATTATATACTGAGGCTCGATAGTATATTTATTCACCATATTCATATTGTATTATGGTATAATAGATGTAAACAATTTCAATATTTTTCTTCTTCTCAATCACCAAGTTTTAGGTTACTTCATCACTAAGAAACTAAGTTAAAAGACTATTAATTAATGACCTCTATTTCATATGCATTTGTAATAATTAAAAATATATATCAACACTCGGTAATATACTTATTTAGCATATTCACATTGTATTATGGTATAATAGATGTAAACAATTTCAATATTTTTCTTCTTCTCCATCACTAAATTTTAGGTAACTTCTTCACTAAGAAACTAAATCAAAAGACTATTAATTAATGACACATATTTCATATACGTTGGTAATAATTAAAATTATATAACGATGCTTGATAGTATATTTATTCAGCATATTCACACTGTATTATGGTATAATAGATGTAAACAATATCAATATTTTTCTTCTTCTCCATCACCAAATTTTAGTTAACTTCTTCACTAAGAAACTAATTCAAAAGACTACTAATTAATGAAACATATTTCATATACATTGGTAATAATTAAAATTATATAACGATGCTCGATAGTATATTTATTCAGCATATTCACATTCTATTATGGTATAATAGATGTAAACAATTTAAATATTTTTCTTCTTCTCCATCACCAAATTTTAGGTAACTACTTCACTAAGAAACTAAATTAAAAGACTATTAATTAATGACACATATTTCATATACATTGGTAATAATTCAAATTATATAACAAGGCTCGATAGTATATTTATTCAGCATATTTACATTGTATTGTGGTATAATAGATGTAAACAATTTCAATATTTTTCTTCTTCTCCATCATCAAATTTTAGGTTTCTTCATCAATAAGAAACTAAGTCAAAATACTATTAATTAATGACATATATATCATATACGTTGGTAATAATTAAAATTATATAACGATGCTCGATAGTATATTTCTTCAGCATATTCACATTGTATTTTGGTATAATAGATGTAAACAATTTCAATATTTTTCTTCTTCTCCATCACAAAATTTTAGGTTTCTTCATCACTAAGAAACTAAGTTAAAAGACTATTAATTAATGGGCTCGATATTATATTTATTCACCATATTTATATTGTATTATGTTATAATAGATGTAAATAATTTCAATATTTTTCTTCTTCTCCGTCACCAAATTTTAGGTAACTTCTTCACTAAGTAACTAAATCAAAAGACTATTAATTAATGACACATATTTCATATGCATTGGTAATAATTAAAAATATATAACAACGCTCGATAGTATATTTATTCAGCATATTCACATTGTATTATGGTATAATAGGTGTAAACAATTTCAATATTTTTCTTCTTCTCCATCACCAAATTTTAGGTAACTTCTTCTCTAAGAAACTAAATCAAAAGACTGTTAATTAATGACACATATTTCATATACATTGGTAATAATTAAAATTATATAATGATGCTCGATAATATATTTACTCAGCATATTCACATTGTATTATGGTATAATAGATGTAAACAATTTCAATATTTTTCTTCTTCTCCATCACAAAATTTTAGGTTTCTTCATCTCTAAGAAACTAAATCAAAAGACTGTTAATTAATGACACATATTTCATATACATTGGTAATAATTAAAATTATCTAACGATGCTCGATAGTATATTTATTCAGCATATTCACATTGTATTATGGTATAATAGATGTAAACAATTTCAATATTTTTCTACTTCTCCATCACCAAATTTAAGGTTACTTCATCACTAAGAAACTAAGTTATAAGACTATTAATTAATGACCTATATTTCATATGCATTGGTAATAATAAAAAATATATAACAACGCTCGTTAATATTTTTAATCAGCATATTCACATTCTATTATGGTATAATAGATGTAAACAATTTAAATATTTTTCTTCTTCTCCATCACCAAATTTTAGGTAACTACTTCACTAAGAAACTAAATTAAAAGACTATTAATTAATGACACATATTTCATATACATTGGTAATAATTCAAATTATATAACAAGGCTCGATAGTATATTTATTCAGTATATTTACATTGTGTTGTGGTATAATAGATGTAAACAATTTCAATATTTTTCTTCTTCTCCATCATCAAATTTTAGGTTTCTTCATCAATAAGAAACTAAGTCAAAATACTATTAATTAATGACATATATATCATATACGTTGGTAATAATTAAAATTATATAACGATGCTCGATAGTATATTTCTTCAGCATATTCACATTGTATTTTTGTATAATAGATGTAAACAATTTCAATATTTTTCTTCTTCTCCATCACCAAATTTTAGGTTTCTTCATCAATAAGAAACTAAGTCAAAATACTATTAATTAATGACATATATATCATATACGTTGGTAATAATTAAAATTATATAACGATGCTCGATAGTATATTTCTTCAGCATATTCACATTGTATTTTGGTATAATAGATGTAAACAATTTCAATATTTTTCTTCTTCTCCATCACAAAATTTTAGGTTTCTTCATCACTAAGAAACTAAGTTAAAAGACTATTAATTAATGGGCTCGATATTATATTTATTCACCATATTTATATTGTATTATGTTATAATAGATGTAAATAATTTCAATATTTTTCTTCTTCTCCGTCACCAAATTTTAGGTAACTTCTTCACTAAGTAACTAAATCAAAAGACTATTAATTAATGACACATATTTCATATGCATTGGTAATAATTAAAAATATATAACAACGCTCGATAGTATATTTATTTAGCATATTCACATTGTTTTATGGTATAATAGGTGTAAACAATTTCAATATTTTTCTTCTTCTCCATCACCAAATTTTAGGTAACTTCTTCTCTAAGAAACTAAATCAAAAGACTGTTAATTAATGACACATATTTCATATACATTGGTAATAATTAAAATTATATAATGATGCTCGATAATATATTTACTCAGCATATTCACATTGTATTATGGTATAATAGATGTAAACAATTTCAATATTTTTCTTCTTCTCCATCACAAAATTTTAGGTTTCTTCATCACTAAGAAACTAAATCAAAAGACTGTTAATTAATGACACATATGTCATATACATTGGTAATAATTAAAATTATATACCGATGCTCGATAGTATATTTATTCAGCATATTCACATTGTATTATGGTATAATAGATGTAAACAATTTCAATATTTTTCTTCTTCTCCATCACCAAATTTTAGGTTTCTTCATCACTAAGAAACTAAGTTAAAAGACTATTAATTAATGACAAATATTTCATATACGTTGCTAATAATTAAAATTATATAATGAGGCTCGATAGTATATTTATTCACCATATTCATATTGTATTATGGTATAATAGATGTAAACAATTTCAATATTTTTCTTCTTCTCCATCACCAAATTTAAGGTTACTTCATCACTAAGAAACTAAGTTAAAAGGCTATTAATTAATGACCTCTATTTCATATGCATTGGTAATAATAAAAAATATATAACAACGCTCATTAATATTTTTAATAAGCATATTCACAATTTATTATGGTATAATAGATGTAAACAATTTCAATATTTTTCTTCTTCTCCATCATCAAATTTTTGGTTTCTTCATCACTAAGAAACTAAGTCAAAATACTATTAATTAATGAAACATATTTCATATACATTGGTAATAATTAAAATTATATAAGGATGCTCGATAGTATATTTATTCAGCATATTCACATTGTATTATGGTATAATAGATGTAAACAATTTCAATATTTTTCTTCTTCTCCATCACCAAATTTTAGGTAACTACTTCACTAAGAAACTAAATCAAAACACTATTAATTAATGACACATATTTCATATTCATTGGTAATAATTCAAATTATATAACGATGCTCGATAGTATATTTATTCAGCATATTTACATTGTATTGTGGTATAATAGATGTAAACAATTTTAATATTTTTCTTCTTCTCAATCACCATATTTTAGGTAACTTCTTCACTAAGAAACTAAATCAAAAGACTGTTAATTAATGACACATATATCTTATACATTGCTAATAATTAAAATTATATACTGAGGCTCGATAGTATATTTATTCACCATATTCATATTGTATTATGGTATAATAGATGTAAACAATTTCAATATTTTTCTTCTTCTCCATCACCAAATTTTAGGTTACTTCATCACTAAGAAACTAAGTTAAAAGACTATTAATTAATGACCTCTATTTCATATGCATTTGTAATAATTAAAAATATATATCAACGCTCGTTAATATATTTATTTAGCATATTCACATTGTATTATGGTATAATAGATGTAAACAATTTCAATATTTTTCTTCTTCTCCATCACCAAATTTTAGGTTTCTTTATCACTAAGAAACTAAGTTAAAAGTCTATTAATTAATGACAAATATTTCATATACGTTGCTAATAATTAAAATTATATACTGAGGCTCGATAGTATATTTATTCACCATATTCATATTGTATTATGGTATAATAGATGTAAACAATTTCAATATTTTTCTTCTTCTCAATCACCAAATTTTATTTAACTTCTTCACTAAGAAACTAATTCAAAAGACTACTAATTAATGAAACATATTTCATATACATTGGTAATAATTAAAATTATATAACGATGCTTGATAGTATATTTATTCAGCATATTCACACTGTATTATGGTATAATAGATGTAAACAATATCAATATTTTTCTTCTTCTCCATCACCAAATTTTATTTAACTTCTTCACTAAGAAACTAATTCAAAAGACTACTAATTAATGAAACATATTTCATATACATTGGTAATAATTAAAATTATATAACGATGCTCGATAGTATATTTATTCAGCATATTCACATTCTATTATGGTATAATAGATGTAAACAATTTAAATATTTTTCTTCTTCTCCATCACCAAATTTTAGGTAACTACTTCACTAAGAAACTAAATTAAAAGACTATTAATTAATGACACATATTTCATATACATTGGTAATAATTCAAATTATATAACAAGGCTCGATAGTATATTTATTCAGCATATTTACATTGTATTGTGGTATAATAGATGTAAACAATTTCAATATTTTTCTTCTTCTCCATCATCAAATTTTAGGTTTCTTCATCAATAAGAAACTAAGTCAAAATACTATTAATTAATGACATATATATCATATACGTTGGTAATAATTAAAATTATATAACGATGCTCGATAGTATATTTCTTCAGCATATTCACATTGTATTTTGGTATAATAGATGTAAACAATTTCAATATTTTTCTTCTTCTCCATCACCAAATTTTAGGTTTCTTCATCACTAAGAAACTAAGTTAAAAGACTATTAATTAATGGGCTCGATATTATATTTATTCACCATATTTATATTGTATTATGTTATAATAGATGTAAATAATTTCAATATTTTTCTTCTTCTCCGTCACCAAATTTTAGGTAACTTCTTCACTAAGTAACTAAATCAAAAGACTATTAATTAATGACACATATTTCATATGCATTGGTAATAATTAAAAATATATAACAACGCTCGATAGTATATTTATTCAGCATATTCACATTGTATTATGGTATAATAGGTGTAAACAATTTCAATATTTTTCTTCTTCTCCATCACCAAATTTTAGGTAACTTCTTCTCTAAGAAACTAAATCAAAAGACTGTTAATTAATGACACATATTTCATATACATTGGTAATAATTAAAATTATATAATGATGCTCGATAATATATTTACTCAGCATATTCACATTGTATTATGGTATAATAGATGTAAACAATTTCAATATTTTTCTTCTTCTCCATCACAAAATTTTAGGTTTCTTCATCTCTAAGAAACTAAATCAAAAGACTGTTAATTAATGACACATATTTCATATACATTGGTAATAATTAAAATTATCTAACGATGCTCGATAGTATATTTATTCAGCATATTCACATTGTATTATGGTATAATAGATGTAAACAATTTCAATATTTTTCTACTTCTCCATCACCAAATTTAAGGTTACTTCATTACTAAGAAACTAAGTTATAAGACTATTAATTAATGACCTATATTTCATATGCATTGGTAATAATAAAAAATATATAACAACGCTCGTTAATATTTTTAATCAGCATATTCACATTCTATTATGGTATAATAGATGTAAACAATTTAAATATTTTTCTTCTTCTCCATCACCAATTTTTAGGTAACTACTTCACTAAGAAACTAAATTAAAAGACTATTAATTAATGACACATATTTCATATACATTGGTAATAATTCAAATTATATAACAAGGCTCGATAGTATATTTATTCAGCATATTTACATTGTGTTGTGGTATAATAGATGTAAACAATTTCAATATTTTTCTTCTTCTCCATCATCAAATTTTAGGTTTCTTCATCAATAAGAAACTAAGTCAAAATACTATTAATTAATGACATATATATCATATAAGTTGGTAATAATTAAAATTATATAACGATGCTCGATAGTATATTTCTTCAGCATATTCACATTGTATTTTTGTATAATAGATGTAAACAATTTCAATATTTTTCTTCTTCTCCATCACCAAATTTTAGGTTTCTTCATCAATAAGAAACTAAGTCAAAATACTATTAATTAAATGGCTCGATATTATATTTATTCACCATATTTATATTGTATTATGTTATAATAGATGTAAATAATTTCAATATTTTTCTTCTTCTCCGTCACCAAATTTTAGGTAACTTCTTCACTAAGTAACTAAATCAAAAGACTATTAATTAATGACACATATTTCATATGCATTGGTAATAATTAAAAATATATAACAACGCTCGATAGTATATTTATTCAGCATATTCACATTGTATTATGGTATAATAGGTGTAAACAATTTCAATATTTTTCTTCTTCTCCATCACCAAATTTTAGGTAACTTCTTCTCTAAGAAACTAAATCAAAAGACTGTTAATTAATGACACATATTTCATATACATTGGTAATAATTAAAATTATATAATGATGCTCGATAATATATTTACTCAGCATATTCACATTGTATTATGGTATAATAGATGTAAACAATTTCAATATTTTTCTTCTTCTCCATCACAAAATTTTAGGTTTCTTCATCACTAAGAAACTAAATCAAAAGACTGTTAATTAATGACACATATTTCATATACATTGGTAATAATTAAAATTATCTAACGATGCTCGATAGTATATTTATTCAGCATATTCACATTGTATTATGGTATAATAGATGTAAACAATTTCAATATTTTTCTACTTCTCCATCACCAAATTTAAGGTTACTTCATCACTAAGAAACTAAGTTATAAGACTATTAATTAATGACCTATATTTCATATGCATTGGTAATAATAAAAAATATATAACAACGCTCGTTAATATTTTTAATCAGCATATTCACATTCTATTATGGTATAATAGATGTAAACAATTTAAATATTTTTCTTCTTCTCCATCACCAATTTTTAGGTAACTACTTCACTAAGAAACTAAATTAAAAGACTATTAATTAATGACACATATTTCATATACATTGGTAATAATTCAAATTATATAACAAGGCTCGATAGTATATTTATTCAGCATATTTACATTGTGTTGTGGTATAATAGATGTAAACAATTTCAATATTTTTCTTCTTCTCCATCATCAAATTTTAGGTTTCTTCATCAATAAGAAACTAAGTCAAAATACTATTAATTAATGACATATATATCATATAAGTTGGTAATAATTAAAATTATATAACGATGCTCGATAGTATATTTCTTCAGCATATTCACATTGTATTTTTGTATAATAGATGTAAACAATTTCAATATTTTTCTTCTTCTCCATCACCAAATTTTAGGTTTCTTCATCAATAAGAAACTAAGTCAAAATACTATTAATTAAATGGCTCGATATTATATTTATTCACCATATTTATATTGTATTATGTTATAATAGATGTAAATAATTTCAATATTTTTCTTCTTCTCCGTCACCAAATTTTAGGTAACTTCTTCACTAAGTAACTAAATCAAAAGACTATTAATTAATGACACATATTTCATATGCATTGGTAATAATTAAAAATATATAACAACGCTCGATAGTATATTTATTCAGCATATTCACATTGTATTATGGTATAATAGGTGTAAACAATTTCAATATTTTTCTTCTTCTCCATCACCAAATTTTAGGTAACTTCTTCTCTAAGAAACTAAATCAAAAGACTGTTAATTAATGACACATATTTCATATACATTGGTAATAATTAAAATTATATAATGATGCTCGATAATATATTTACTCAGCATATTCACATTGTATTATGGTATAATAGATGTAAACAATTTCAATATTTTTCTTCTTCTCCATCACAAAATTTTAGGTTTCTTCATCACTAAGAAACTAAATCAAAAGACTGTTAATTAATGACACATATTTCATATACATTGGTAATAATTAAAATTATCTAACGATGCTCGATAGTATATTTATTCAGCATATTCACATTGTATTATGGTATAATAGATGTAAACAATTTCAATATTTTTCTACTTCTCCATCACCAAATTTAAGGTTACTTCATCACTAAGAAACTAAGTTAAAAGACTATTAATTAATGACCTATATTTCATATGCATTGGTAATAATAAAAAATATATAACAACGCTCGTTAATATTTTTAATCAGCATATTCACATTCTATTATGGTATAATAGATGTAAACAATTTAAATATTTTTCTTCTTCTCCATCACCAAATTTTAGGTAACTACTTCACTAAGAAACTAAATTAAAAGACTATTAATTAATGACACATATTTCATATACATTGGTAATAATTCAAATTATATAACAAGGCTCGATAGTATATTTATTCAGCATATTTACATTGTATTGTGGTATAATAGATGTAAACAATTTCAATATTTTTCTTCTTCTCCATCATCAAATTTTAGGTTTCTTCATCAATAAGAAACTAAGTCAAAATACTATTAATTAATGACATATATATCATATACGTTGGTAATAATTAAAATTATATAACGATGCTCGATAGTATATTTCTTCAGCATATTCACATTGTATTTTGGTATAATAGATGTAAACAGTTTCAATATTTTTCTTCTTCTCCATCACCAAATTTTAGGTTTCTTCATCACTAAGAAACTAAGTTAAAAGACTATTAATTAATGGGCTCGATATTATATTTATTCACCATATTTATATTGTATTATGTTATAATAGATGTAAATAATTTCAATATTTTTCTTCTTCTCCGTCATCAAATTTTAGGTAACTTCTTCACTAAGTAACTAAATCAAAATACTATTAATTAATGACACATATTTCATATGCATTGGTAATAATTAAAAATATATAACAACGCTCGATAGTATATTTATTCAGCATATTCACATTGTATTATGGTATAATAGGTGTAAACAATTTCAATATTTTTCTTCTTCTCCATCACCAAATTTTAGGTAACTTCTTCTCTAAGAAACTAAATCAAAAGACTGTTAATTAATGACACATATTTCATATACATTGGTAATAATTAAAATTATATAATGATGCTCGATAATATATTTACTCAGCATATTCACATTGTATTATGGTATAATAGATGTAAACAATTTCAATATTTTTCTTCTTCTCCATCACAAAATTTTAGGTTTCTTCATCACTAAGAAACTAAATCAAAAGACTTTTAATTAATGACACATATTTCATATACATTGGTAATAATTAAAATTATCTAACGATGCTCGATAGTATATTTATTCAGCATATTCACATTGTATTATGGTATAATAGATGTAAACAATTTCAATATTTTTCTACTTCTCCATCACCAAATTTAAGGTTACTTCATCACTAAGAAACTAAGTTAAAAGACTATTAATTAGTGACCTATATTTCATATGCATTGGTAATAATAAAAAATATATAACAAAACTCGTTAATATTTTTAATCAGCATATTCACATTCTATTATGGTATAATAGATGTAAACAATTTAAATATTTTTCTTCTTCTCCACCACCAAATTTTAGGTAACTACTTCACTAAGAAACTAAATTAAAAGACTATTAATTAATGACACATATTTCATATACATTGGTAATAATTCAAATTATATAACAAGGCTCGATAGTATATTTATTCAGCATATTTACATTGTATTGTAGTATAATAGATGTAAACAATTTCAATATTTTTCTTCTTCTCCATCATCAAATTTTAGGTTTCTTCATCAATAAGAAACTAAGTCAAAATACTATTAATTAATGACATATATATCATATACGTTGGTAATAATTAAAATTATATAACGATGCTCGATAGTATATTTCTTCAGCATATTCACATTGTATTTTGGTATAATAGATGTAAACAGTTTCAATATTTTTCTTCTTCTCCATCACCAAATTTTAGGTTTCTTCATCACTAAGAAACTAAGTTAAAAGACTATTAATTAATGGGCTCGATATTATATTTATTCCCCATATTTATATTGTATTATGTTATAATAGATGTAAATAATTTCAATATTTTTCTTCTTCTCCGTCACAAAATTTTAGGTAACTTCTTCACTAAGTAACTAAATCAAAAGACTATTAATTAATGACACATATTTCATATGCATTGGTAATAATTAAAAATATATAAGAACGCTCGATAGTATATTTATTCAGCATATTCACATTGTATTATGGTATAATAGGTGTAAACAATTTCAATATTTTTCTTCTTCTCCATCACCAAATTTTAGGTAACTTCTTCTCTAAGAAACTAAATCAAAAGACTGTTAATTAATGACACATATTTCATATACATTGGTAATAATTAAAATTATATAATGATGCTCGATAATATATTTACTCAGCATATTCACATTGTATTATGGTATAATAGATGTAAACAATTTCAATATTTTTCTTCTTCTCCATCACAAAATTTTAGGTTTCTTCATCACTAAGAAACTAAATCAAAAGACTTTTAATTAATGACACATATTTCATATACATTGGAAATAATTAAAATTATCTAACGATGCTCGATAGTATATTTATTCAGCATATTCATATTGTATTATGGTATAATAGATGTAAACAATTTCAATATTTTTCTTCTTCTCCATCACCAAATTTAAGGTTACTTCATCACTAAGAAACTAAGTTAAAAGACTATTAATTAATGACCTATATTTCATATGCATTGGTAATAATAAAAAATATATAACAACGCTCGTTAATATTTTTAATCAGCATATTCACAATTTATTATGGTATAATAGATGTAAACAATTTCAATATTTTTCTTCTTCTCCATCACCAAATTTTAGGTAACTTCTTCACTAAGATACTAATCCAAAAGTCTTCTAGTTAATGTAACATATTTCATATAGATTGGTAATAATTAAAATTATATAACGATGCTCGATAGTATATTTATTCAGCATATTCACATTGTATTATGGTATAATAGATGTAAACAATTTCAATATTTTTCTTCTTCTCCATCATCAAATTTTAGGTTTCTTCATCAATAAGAAACTAAGTCAAAATACTATTAATTAATGACATATATATCATATACGTAGGTAATAATTAAAATTATATAACGATGCTCGATAGTATATTTCTTCAGCATATTCACATTGTATTTTGGTATAATAGATGTAAACAGTTTCAATATTTTTCTTCTTCTCCATCACAAAATTTTAGGTTTCTTCATCACTAAGAAACTAAGTTAAAAGACTATTAATTAATGGGCTCGATATTATATTTATTCACCATATTCATATTGTATTATGTTATAATAGATGTAAATAATTTCAATATTTTTCTTCTTCTCCGTCACCAAATTTTAGGTAACTTCTTCACTAAGTAACTAAATCAAAAGACTATTAATTAATGACACATATTTCATATGCATTGGTAATAATTAAAAATATATAACAATGCTCGATAGTATATTTATTCAGCATATTCACATTGTATTATGGTATAATAGGTGTAAACAATTTCAATATTTTTCTTCTTCTCCATCACCAAATTTTAGGTAACTTCTTCTCTAAGAAACTAAATCAAAAGACTGTTAATTAATGACACATATTTCATATACATTGGTAATAATTAAAATTATATAATTATGCTCGATAATATATTTACTCAGCATATACACATTGTATTATGGTATAATAGATGTAAACAATTTCAATATTTTTCTTCTTCTCCATCACAAAATATTTGGTTTCTTCATCACTAAAAAACTAAATCAAAAGACTGTTAATTAATGACACATATTTCATATACATTGGTAATAATTAAAATTATCTAACGATGCTCGATAGTATATTTATTCAGCATATTCACATTGTATTATGGTATAATAGATGTAAACAATTTCAATATTTTTCTTCTTCTCCATCACCAAATTTAAGGTTACTTCATCACTAAGAAACTAAGTTAAAAGACTATTAATTAATGACCTATATTTCATATGCATTGGTAATAATAAAAAATATATAACAACACTCGTTAATATTTTTAATCAGCATATTCACAATTTATTATGGTATAATAGATGTAAACAATTTCAATATTTTTCTTCTTCTCCATCACCAAATTTTAGGTAACTTCTTCACTAAGATACTAATCCAAAAGTCTACTAGTTAATGAAACATATTTCATATAGATTGGTAATAATTAAAATTATATAACGATGCTCGATAGTATATTTATTCAGCATATTCACATTGTATTATGGTATAATAGATGTAAACAATTTCAATATTTTTCTTCTTCTCCATCATCAAATTTTAGGTTTCTTCATCAATAAGAAACTAAGTCAAAATACTATTAATTAATGACATATATATCATATACGTTGGTAATAATTAAAATTATATAACGATGCTCGATAGTATATTTCTTCAGCATATTCACATTGTATTTTGGTATAATAGATGTAAACAGTTTCAATATTTTTCTTCTTCTCCATCACCAAATTTTAGGTTTCTTCATCACTAAGAAACTAAGTTAAAAGACTATTAATTAATGGGCTCGATATTATATTTATTCACCATATTTATATTGTATTATGTTATAATAGATGTAAATAATTTCAATATTTTTCTTCTTCTCCGTCACCAAATTTTAGGTAACTTCTTCACTAAGTAACTAAATCAAAAGACTATTAATTAATGACACATATTTCATATGCATTGGTAATAATTAAAAATATATAACAACGCTCGATAGTATATTTATTCAGTATATTCACATTGTATTATGGTATAATAGGTGTAAACAATTTCAATATTTTTCTTCTTCTCCATCACAAAATTTTTGGTTTCTTCATCACTAAGAAACTAAATCAAAAGACTGTTAATTAATGACACATATTTCATATACATTGGTAATAATTAAAATTATCTAACGATGCTCGATAGTATATTTATTCAGCATATTCACAATTTATTATGGTATAATAGATGTAAACAATTTCAATATTTTTCTTCTTCTCCATCACCAAATTTTAGGTAACTTCTTCACTAAGATACTAATCCAAAAGTCTACTAGTTAATGAAACATATTTCATATGCATTGGTAATAATTAAAAATATATAACAACGCTTGATAGTATATTTATTCAGCATATTCACATTGTATTATGGTATAATAGATGTAAACAATTTCAATATTTTTCTTCTTCTCCATCACCAAATTTTAGGTAACTTCTTCTCTAAGAAACTAAATCAAAAGACTATTAATTAATGACACATATTTCATATACATTGGTAATAATTCAAATTATATAACGAGGCTCGATAGTATATTTCTTCAGCATATTCACATTGTATTATGGTATAATAGATGTAAACAATTTCAATATATTTCTTCTTCTCCATCACCAAATTTTAGGTTTCTTCATCACTAAGAAACTAAGTTAAAAGACTATTAATTAATGACTTATATTTCATATACATTGGTAATAATTAAAATTATCTAACGATGCTCGATAGTATATTTATTCAGCATATTCACATTGTATTATGGTATAATAGATGTAAACAATTTCAATATTTTTCTTCTTCTCCATCACCAAATTTAAGGTTACTTCATCACTAAGAAACTAAGTTAAAAGACTATTAATTAATGACCTATATTTCATATGCATTGGTAATAATAAAAAATATATAACAACGCTCGTTAATATTTTTAATCAGCATATTCACAATTTATTATGGTATAATAGATGTAAACAATTTCAATATTTTTCTTCTTCTCCATCATCAAATTTTAGGTTTCTTCATCAGTAAGAAACTAAGTTAAAATAATATTAATTAATGAAACATATTTCATATACATTGGTAATAATTCAAATTATATAACGATGCTCGATAGTATATTTATTCAGCATATTCACATTGTATTATGGTATAATAGATGTAAACAATTTCAATATTTTTCTTCTTCTCCATCACCAAATTTTAGGTTTCTTCATCAATAAGAAACTAAGTGAAAATACTATTAATTAATGACATATATATCATATACGTTGGTAATAATTAAAATTATATATCGATGCTCGATAATATATGTCTTCAGCATATTCACATTGTATTTTGGTATAATAGATGTAAACAATTTCAATATTTTTCTTCTTCTCCATCACCAAATTTTAGGTTTCTTCATCACTAAGAAACTAAGTTAAAAGACTATTAATTAATGGGCTCGATATTATATTTATTCACCATATTCATATTGTATTATGTTATAATAGATGTAAATAATTTCAATATTTTTCTTCTTCTCCGTCACCAAATTTTAGGTAACTTCTTCACTAAGTAACTAAATCAAAAGACTATTAATTAATGAAACATATTTCATATGCATTTGTAATAATTAAAAATATATAACAACGCTTGATAGTATATTTATTTAGCATATTCACATTGTATTATGGTATAATAGATGTAAACAATTTCAATATTTTTCTTCTTCTCAATCACCAAATTTTAGGTAACTTCTTCTCTAAGAAACTAAATCAAAAGACTATTAATTAATGACACATATTTCATATACATTGGTAATAATTAAAATTATATAATGATGCTCGATAGTATATTTCTTCAGCATATTCACACTGTATTATGGTATAATAGATGTAAACAATTTCAATATATTTCTTCTTCTCCATCACCAAATTTTAGGTAACTACTTCACTAAGAAACTAAATCAAAAGACTATTAATTAATGACACATATTTCATATACATTGGTAATAATTCAAATTATATAACGAGGCTCGATAGTATATTTCTTCAGCATATTCACATTGTATTATGGTATAATATATGTAAACAATTTCAATATATTTCTTCTTCTCCATCACCAAATTTTAGGTTTCTTCATCACTAAGAAACTAAGTTAAAAGACTATTAATTAATGACAAATATTTCATATACGTTGCTAATAATTAAAATTATATAATGAGGCTCGATAGTATATTTATTCACCATATTCATATTGTATTATGGTATAATAGATGTAAACAATTTCAATATTTTTCTTCTTCTCCATCACCAAATTTAAGGTTACTTCATCACTAAGAAACTAAGTTAAAAGACTATTAATTAATGACCTATATTTCATATGCATTGGTAATAATAAAAAATATATAACAACGCTCGTTAATATTTTTAATCAGCATATTCACAATTTATTATGGTATAATAGATGTAAACAATTTCAATATTTTTCTTCTTCTCCATCATCAAATTTTAGGTTTCTTCATCAGTAAGAAACTAAGTTAAAATAATATTAATTAATGAAACATATTTCATATACATTGGTAATAATTCAAATTATATAACGATGCTCGATAGTATATTTATTCAGCATATTCACATTGTATTATGGTATAATAGATGTAAACAATTTCAATATTTTTCTTCTTCTCCATCACCAAATTTTAGGTTTCTTCATCAATAAGAAACTAAGTGAAAATACTATTAATTAATGACATATATATCATATACGTTGGTAATAATTAAAATTATATATCGATGCTCGATAATATATGTCTTCAGCATATTCACATTGTATTTTGGTATAATAGATGTAAACAATTTCAAAATTTTTCTTCTTCTCCATCACCAAATTTTAGGTTTCTTCATCACTAAGAAACTAAGTTAAAAGACTATTAATTAATGGGCTCGATATTATATTTATTCACCATATTCATATTGTATTATGTTATAATAGATGTAAATAATTTCAATATTTTTCTTCTTCTCCGTCACCAAATTTTAGGTAACTTCTTCACTAAGTAACTAAATCAAAAGACTATTAATTAATGAAACATATTTCATATGCATTGGTAATAATTAAAAATATATAACAACGCCTTATAGTATATTTATTCAGCATATTCACATTGTATTATGGTATAATAGATGTAAACAATTTCAATATTTTTCTTCTTCTCCATCACCAAATTTTAGGTAACTTCTTCTCTAAGAAACTAAATCAAAAGACTATTAATTAATGACACATATTTCATATACATTGGTAATAATTAAAATTATATAATGATGCTCGATAGTATATTTCTTCAGCATATTCACATTGTAATATGGTATAATAGATGTAAACAATTTCAATATATTTCTTCTTCTCCATCACAAAATTTTAGGTTTCTTCATCACTCAGAAACTAAATCAAAAGACTATTAATTAATGACACATATTTCATATACATTGGTAATAATTAAAATTATATAACGATGCTCGATAGTATATTTATTCAGCATATTCACATTGTATTATGGTATAATAGATGTAAACAATTTCAATATTTTTCTTCTTCTCCATCACCAAATTTTAGGTTTCTTCATCACTAAGAAACTAAGTTAAAAGACTATTAATTAATGACAAATATTTCATATACGTTGCTAATAATTAAAATTATATAATGAGGCTCGATATTATATTTATTCGCCATATTCATATTGTATTATGTTATAATAGATGTAAACAATTTCAATATTTTTCTTCTTCTCCGTCAACAAATTTTAGGTAACTTTTTTACTAAGTAACTAAATCAAAATACTATTAATTAATGACACATATTTCATATGCATTGGTAATAATTAAAAATATATAAAAACACTCGATAGTATATTTATTCACCATATTCGTATTGTATTATGTTATAATAGATGTAAACAATTTCAATATTTTTCTTCTTCTCCATCACCAAATTTTAGGTAACTTCTTCACTAAGAAACTAAATCAAAAGATTATTAATTAATGAAACATATATCTTATACATTGGTAATAATTAAAATTATATAACGATGCTCGACAGTATATTTATTCAGCATATTCACATTGTATTATGGTATAATAGATGTAAACAATTTAAATATTTTTGTACTTCTCCATTACTAAATTTTAGGTAACTTCACTAAGAAACTAAATCAAAAGACTATTAATTAAATACACATATTTCATATACGTTGCTAATAATTAAAATTATATAATGAGGCTCGATAGTATATTTATTCACCATATTCATATTGTATTATGGTATAATAGATGTAAACCATTTCAATATTTTTATTCTTCTCCATCACCAAATTTTAGGTTACTTCATCACTAAGAAATTAAGTTAAAAGACTATTAATTAATGACCTCTATTTCATATGCATTGGTAATAATTAAAAATAAATAACAACGCTCGTTAATATTTTTAATCAGCATATTCACATTGTATTATGGTATAATAGATGTAAACAATTTCAATATTTTTCTTCTTCTCCATCACCAAATTTTAGGTAACTTCTTCACTAAGAAACTGATTCAAAAGAATATTAATTAATGAAACATATTTCATATACATTGGTAATAATTAAAATTATATAACGATGCTCGATAGTATATTTATTCAGCATATTCACATTGTATTATGGTATAATAGATGTAAACAATTTCAATATTTTTCTTCTTCTCCATCACCAAATTTTAGGTAACTACTTCACTAAGAAACTAAATCAAAAAACTATTAATCAATGACACATACTTCATATACATTGGTAATAATTCAAATTATATAACGATGCTCGATAGTATATTTATTCAGCATATTTACATTGTATTATCGTATAATAGATGTAAACAATTTCAATATTTTTCTTCTTCTCCATCATCAAATTTTAGGTTTCTTCGTCACTAAGAAACTAAGTCAAAATACTATTAATTAATGAAACATATTTCATATACATTGGTAATAATTAAAATTATATAACGATGCTCGATAGTATATTTATTCAGCATATTCACATTGTATTATGGTATAATAGATGTAAACAATTTCAATATTTTTCTTCTTCTCCATCACCAAATTTTAGGTTACTACTTCACTAAGAAACTAAATCAAAAGACTATTAATTAACGACACATATTTCATATACATTGGTAATAATTCAAATTATATAACAATGCTCGATAGTATATTTATTCAGCATATTTACATTGTATTATGGTTTAATAGATGTAAACAATTTTAATATTTTTCTTCTTCTCTATCACCGTATTTTAGGTAACTTCTTCACTAAGAAACTAAATCAAAAAACTGTTAATTAATGACAAATATTTCATATACATTGGTAATAATTAAAATTATATAATGATGCTCGATAATATATTTATTCAGCATATTCATATTGTATTATGGTATAATAGATGTAAACAATTTCAATATTTTTCTTCTTCTCCATCATAAAATTTTTGGTTTCTTCATCACTAAGAAACTAAGTTTAAAGACTATTAATTAACGACACATATTTCATATACATTGGTAATAATTTAAATTATATAATGAAGTTGGATAGTATATTTATTCACCTTATTCATACTGCATTATGGTATAATTGATTTAAATAATTTCAATAATTTTCTTCTTCTCTATAACCAAATTTTAGGTTACTTCATCACTAAGAAACTAAGTTAAAAGACTATTAATAATTAATTCATATTTCATATACATTGGTAATAATTAAAATTATATAATGAGGCTCGATAATATATTTATTCACCATATTCATATTGTATTATGTTATAATAGATGTAAACAATTTCAATATTTTTCTTCTTCTCCATCACCAAATTTTAGGTAACTTCTTCACTAAGAAACTAAATCAAAAGATTACTATATAATGACACATATATCTTATACATTAGCAATAATTAAAATTATATAACGATGCTCGACAGTATATTTATTCAGCATATTCACATTGTATTATGGTATAATAGATGTAAACAATTTCAATATTTTTGTACTTCTCCATTACTAAATTTTAGGTAACTTCTTCACTAATAAACTAAATCAAAAGACTATTAATTAATGACACATATTTCATATACGTTGCTAATAATTAAAATTATATAATGAGGCTCGATAGTATATTTATTCACCATATTCATATTGTATTATGGTATAATAGATGTAAATAATTTCAATATTTTTCTTCTTCTCCATCACTAAATTTTAGGTTACTTCATCACTAAGAAACTAAGTTAAAAGACTATTAATTAATGACCTCTATTTCATATGAATTGGTAATAATTAAAAATATATAACAACGCTCGTTAATATTTATAATCATCATATTCACATTGTATTATGGTATAATAGATATAAACAATTTCAATATTTTTCTTCTTCTCCATCACCAAATTTTAGGTAACTACTTCACTAAGAAACTGAATCAAAAGAATATTAATTAATGAAACATATTTCATATACATTGGTAATAATTAAAATTATATAACGATGCTCGATAGTATATTTATTCAGCATATTCACATTGTATTATGGTATAATAGATGTAAACAATTTCAATATTTTTCTTCTTCTCCATCAACAAATTTTAGGTAACTACTTCACTAAGAAACTAAATCAAAAGACTTTTAATTAATGACACATATTTCATATACATTGGTAATAATTCAAATTATACAACGATGCTCGATAGTATATTTATTCAGCATATTTACATTGTATTATCGTATAATAGATGTAAACAATTTCAATATTTTTCTTCTTCTCCATCATCAAATTTTAGGTTTCTTCATCACTAAGAAACTAAGTCAAAATACTATTAATTAATGACACATATATCATATATGTTGGTAATAATTAAAAATATATAACGATGCTCGATAATATATTTATTCACCTAATTCATACTGTATTATGGTATAATTGATTTAAATAATTTCAATAATTTTCTTCTTCTCTATAACCAAATTTTAGGTTACTTCATCACTAAGAAACTAAGTTAAAAGACTATTAATAATTAACTCATATTTCATATACATTGGTAATAATTAAAATTATATAATGAGGCTCGATAATATATTTATTCACCATATTCATATTGTATTATGTTATAATACATGTAAACAATTTCAATATTTTTCTTCTTCTCCATCACCAAATTTTAGGTAACTTCATTAAGAAACTAAATCAAAAGACTATTAATTCACATATTTCATATACATTGGTAATAATTAAAATTATATAACGATGCTCGACAGTATATTTATTCAGCATATTCACATTGTATTATGGTATAATAGATGTAAACAATTTCAATATTTTTGTACTTCTCCATTACTAAATTTTAGGTAACTTCTTCACTAAGAAACTAAGTTAAAAGACTATTAATTAATGACACATATTTCATATACGTTGCTAATAATTAAAATTATATAATGAGGCTCGATAGTATATTTATTCACCATATTCATATTGTATTATGGTATAATAGATGTAAACAATTTCAATATTTTTCTTCTTCTCCATCACCAATGTTTAGGTAACTTCTTCACTAAAAACTAAATCAAAAGACTATTAATTAATGAAACATATTTCATATACATTGGTAATAATTAAAATTATATAACGATGCTCGATAGTATATTTGTTCAGCATATTCACATTGTATTATGGTATAATAGATGTAAACAATTTTAATATTTTTCTTCTTCTCCATCACCAAATTTTAGGTAACTACTTCACTAAGAAACTAAATCAAAAGACTACTAATTAATGACACATATTTCATATACAATAGTAATAATTCAAATTATATAACGATGCTCGATAGTATATTTATTCAGCATATTTACATTGTATTGTGGTATAATAGATGTAAACAATTTCAATATTTTTCTTCTTCTCCATCATCAAATTTTAGGTTTCTTCATCACTATGAAACTAAGTCAAAATACTATTAATTAATGACACATATATCATATACGTTGGTAATAATTAAAATTATATAACGATGCTCGATAGTATATTTATTCAGCATATTCACATTGTATTTTGGTATAATAGATGTAAACAATTTCAATATTTTACTTCTTCTCCATCACCAAATTTTAGGTTTCTTCATCACTAAGAAACTAAGTTAAAATACTATTAATTAATGGGCTCGATATTATATTTATTCACCATATTCATATTGTATTATGTTATAATAGATGTAAACAATTTCAATATTTTTCTTCTTCTCCGTCACCAAATTTTAGGTAACTTCTTCACTAAGTAACTAAATCAAAAGACTATTAATTAATGACACATATTTCATATGCATTGGTAATAATTAAAAATATATAACAACGCTCGGTAGTATATTTATTCAGCGTATTCACATTTTATTATTGTATAACAGATGTAAACAATTTCAATATTTTTCTTCTTCTCCATCACCAAATTTTAGGTAACTTCTTCAATAAGAAACTAAATCAAAGGACTGTTAATTAATGACACATATTTTATATACATTGGTAATAATTAAAATTATATAACGATGCTCGATAATATATTTATTCAGCATATTCACATTGTATTATGGTATAATAGATGTAAACAATTTCAATATTTTTCTTCTTCTTCATTACAAAACTTTAGGTTTCTTCATCACTAAGAAACTAAGTTAAAAGACTATTAATTAACGACACATATTTCATATACATTGGTAATAATTTAAATTATATAATGAAGCTGGATAGTATATTTATTCACCATATTCATACTGTATTATGGTATAATAGATGTAAATAATTTCAATAATTTTCTTCTTCTCCATCACTAAATTTTAGGTTAATTCATCACTAAGAACCTAAGTTAAAAGACTATTAATTAATGACCTCTATTTCATATGCATTGGTAATAATTAAAAATATATAACAACGCTCGTTAATATTTATAATCATCATATTCACATTGTATTATGGTATAATAGATATAAACAATTTCAATATTTTTCTTCTTCTCCATCACCAGATTTTAGGTAACTACTTCACTAAGAAACTGAATCAAAAGAATATTAATTAATGAAACATATTTCATATACATTGGTAATAATTAAAATTATATAACGATGCTCGATAGTATATTTATTCAGCATATTCACATTGTATTATGGTATAATAGATGTAAACAATTTCAATATTTTTCTTCTTCTCCATCAACAAATTTTAGGTAACTACTTCACTAAGAAACTAAATCAAAAGACTTTTAATTAATGACACATATTTCATATACATTGGTAATAATTCAAATTATACAACGATGCTCGATAGTATATTTATTCAGCATATTTACATTGTATTATCGTATAATAGATGTAAACAATTTCAATATTTTTCTTCTTCTCCATCATCAAATTTTAGGTTTCTTCATCACTAAGAAACTAAGTCAAAATACTATTAATTAATGACACATATATCATATATGTTGGTAATAATTAAAAATATATAACGATGCTCGATAATATATTTATTCACCTAATTCATACTGTATTATGGTATAATTGATTTAAATAATTTCAATAATTTTCTTCTTCTCTATAACCAAATTTTAGGTTACTTCATCACTAAGAAACTAAGTTCAAAGACTATTAATAATTAACTCATATTTCATATACATTGGTAATAATTAAAATTATATAATGAGGCTCGATAATATATTTATTCACCATATTCATATTGTATTATGTTATAATACATGTAAACAATTTCAATATTTTTCTTCTTCTCCATCACCAAATTTTAGGTAACTTCATTAAGAAACTAAATCAAAAGACTATTAATTAATGACACATATTTCATATACATTGGTAATAATTAAAATTATATAACGATGCTCGACAGTATATTTATTCAGCATATTCACATTGTATTATGGTATAATAGATGTAAACAATTTCAATATTTTTGTACTTCTCCATTACTAAATTTTAGGTAACTTCTTCACTAAGAAACTAAGTTAAAAGACTATTAATTAATGACACATATTTCATATACGTTGCTAATAATTAAAATTATATAATGAGGCTCGAAAGTATATTTATTCACCATATTCATATTGTATTATGGTATAATAGATGTAAACAATATCAATATTTTTCTTCTTCTCCATCACCAATGTTTAGGTAACTTCTTCACTAAAAACTAAATCAAAAGACTATTAATTAATGAAACATATTTCATATACATTGGTAATAATTAAAATTATATAACGATGCTCGATAGTATATTTGTTCAGCATATTCACATTGTATTATGGTATAATAGATGTAAACAATTTTAATATTTTTCTTCTTCTCCATCACCAAATTTTAGGTAACTACTTCACTAAGAAACTAAATCAAAAGACTATTAATTAATGACACATATTTCATATACAATAGTAATAATTCAAATTATATAACGATGCTCGATAGTATATTTATTCAGCATATTTACATTGTATTGTGGTATAATAGATGTAAACAATTTCAATATTTTTCTTCTTCTCCATCATCAAATTTTAGGTTTCTTTATCACTATGAAACTAAGTCAAAATACTATTAATTAATGACACATATATCATATACCTTGGTAATAATTAAAATTATATAACGATGCTCGATAGTATATTTATTCAGCATATTCACATTGTATTTTGGTATAATAGATGTAAACAATTTCAATATTTTACTTCTTCTCCATCACCAAATTTTAGGTTTCTTCATCACTAAGAAACTAAGTTAAAATACTATTAATTAATGGGCTCGATATTATATTTATTCACCATATTCATATTGTATTATGTTATAATAGATGTAAACAATTTCAATATTTTTCTTCTTCTCCGTCACCAAATTTTAGGTAACTTCTTCACTAAGTAACTAAATCAAAAGACTATTAATTAATGACACATATTTCATATGCATTGGTAATAATTAAAAATATATAACAATGCTCGGTAGTATATTTATTCAGCGTATTCACATTTTATTATTGTATAACAGATGTAAACAATTTCAATATTTTTCTTCTTCTCCATCACCAAATTTTAGGTAACTTCTTCAATAAGAAACTAAATCAAAAGACTGTTAATTAATGACACATATTTTATATACATTGGTAATAATTAAAATTATATAACGATGCTCGATAATATATTTATTCAGCATATTCACATTGTATTATGGTATAATAGATGTAAACAATTTCAATATTTTTCTTCTTCTTCATTACAAAACTTTAGGTTTCTTCATCACTAAGAAACTAAGTTAAAAGACTATTAATTAACGACACATATTTCATATACATTGGTAATAATTTAAATTATATAATGAAGCTGGATAGTATATTTATTCACCATATTCATACTGTATTATGGTATAATAGATGTAAATAATTTCAATAATTTTCTTCTTCTCCATCACCAAATTTTAGGTTACTTCATCACTAAGAAACTAAGTTAAAAGACTATTAATTAATGACCTCTATTTCATATGCATTGGTAATAATTAAAAATATATAACAATGCTCGTTAATATATTTATTCAACATATTCACATTGTATTATGGTATAATAGATGTAAACAATTTCAATATTTTTCTTCTTCTCCATCACCAAATTTTAGGTAACTTCTTCACTAAGAAACTAAATCAAAAGACTATTAATTAATGACACATATTTCATATACATTGGTAATAATTAAAATTATATAACGATGCTCGATAGTATATTGATTCATCATATTCACATTGTATTATGGTATAATAGATGTAAACAATTTCAATATTTTTCTTCTTTTCCATCAACAAATTTTAGGTTTCTTCATCACTAAGAAACTAAATTAAAAGACTATTAATTAATGACACATATTTCATATACGTTGCTAATAATTAAAATTATATGATGAGGCTCGATAGTATATTTATTCACCATATTCATATTGTATTATGGTATAATAGATGTAAACAATTTCAATATTTTTCTTCTTCTCCATCACCAAATTTTAGGTTACTTCATCACTAAGAAACTAAGTTAAAAGACTATTAATTAATGACCTCTATTTCATATGCATTGGTAATAATTAAAAATATATAACAATGCTCGTTAATATATTTATTCAACATATTCACATTGTATTATGGTATAATAGATGTAAACAATTTCAATATTTTTCTTCTTCTCCATCACCAAATTTTAGGTAACTTCTTCACTAAGAAACTAAATCAAAAGACTATTAATTAATGACACATATTTCATATACGTTGGTAATAATTAAAATTATATAACGATGCTCGATAGTATATTTATTCAGCATATTCATATTGTATTATGGTATAATAGATGTAAACAATTTCAAATTTTTTCTTCTTCTCCATCACCAAATTTTAGGTAACTACTTCACTTAGAAACTAAATCAAAAGTCTATTAATTAAGGACACATATTTCATATACATTTGTAATAATTCAAATTATATAACGATGCTCGATAGTATATTTATTCAGAATATTTATATTGTATTATGGTATAATAGATGTAAACAATTTCAATATTTTTCTTCTTCTCCATCATCAAATTTTAGGTTTCTTGATCACTAAGAAACAAAGTCAAAATACTATTAATTAATGACACATATTTCATATACATTGCTAATAATTGAAATTATATGTTGAGGCTCGATAGTATATTTATTCACCATATTCATCTTGTATTATGGTATAATAGATGTAAACAATTTCAATATTTTTCTTCTTCTCGATCACCAAATTTTAGGTTACTTCATCACTAAGAAACTAAGTTAAAAGACTATTAATTAATGACCTCTATTTCATATGCATTGGTAATAATTAAAAATATATAACAACGCTCGTTAATATATTTATTCAGCATATTCACATTGTATTATGGTATAATAGATGTGAACAATTTCAATATTTTTCTTCTTCTCCATCACCAAATTTTAGGTAACTTCTTCACTAAGAAACTAAATCAAAACACTATTAATTAATGACACATATTTCATATACGTTGGTAATATTTAAAATTCTATAATGAGGCTGGATAGTATATTTATTTACCATATTCATACTGTATTACGGTATAATAGATGTAAATAATTTCAATAATTTTCTTCTTCTCTATAACCAAATTTTAGGTTATTTCATCACTAAGAAACTAAGTTAAAAGACTACTAATAATTGACTCATATTTCATATACATTGGTAATAATTAAAATTATATAACGATGCCCGATAGTATATTTATTTATCATATTCACAATGTATTATGGTATAATAGATGTAAACAATTTCAATATTTTTCTTCTTCTCCATCACCAAATTTTAGGTTTCTTCATCACTAAGAAACTAAGTTAAAAGACTATTAATTAATGACACATATTTCATATACATTGGTAATAATTAAAATTATATAATGAGGCTCGATAGTAATTTTATTCACCATATTCATATTGTATTATGTTATAATAGATGTAAATAATTTCAATGTTTTTCTTCTTCTCCATCACCAAATTTTAGGTAACTTCTTCACTTAGTAACTAAATCAAAACACTATTAATTAATTACACATACTTCATATGCATTGGTAATAATTAAAATTATATAACGACGCTCGACAGAATATTTATTCAGCATATTCACATTGTATTATGGTATAATAGATGTAAACAATTTCAGTATTTCTGTACTTCTCCATTACTATATTTTAGGTAATTTCTTCACTAAGAAACTAAATCAAAAGACTATTAATTAATGACACATATTTCATATACATTGGTAATAATTAAAATTATATAACGATGTTCGATTGTATATTGATTCAGTATTTTCACATCGTATTATGGTATAATAGATGTAAACAATTTCAATAATTTTCATCTTTTCCATCACCAAATTTTAGGTTTCTTCATCACTAAGAAACTAAATTAAAAGACTATTAATTAATGACACATATTTCATATACGTTGCTAACAATTAAAATTATATGATGAGGTTCAATAGTATATTTATTCACCATATTCATATTGTATTATGGTATAATAGATGTAAACAATTCCAATATTTTTCTTCTTGTCCATCACCAAATTTTAGGTTACTTCATCACTAAGAAACTAAGTTAAAAGACTATTAATTAATGCCCTCTATTTCATATGCATTGGTAATAATTAAAAATATATAACAACGCTCGTTAATATATTTATTCAGCATATTCACATTGTATTATGGTATAATAGATGTAAACAATTTCAATATTTTTCTTCTTCTCCATCACAAATTTTATGGAACTTCTTCACTAAGAAACTAAATCAAAAGACTATTAATTATTGACACATATTTCATATACGTTGGTAATAATTAAAATTATATAATGATGCCTGATAGTATATTTATTCAGCATATTCACATTGTATTATGGTATAATAAATGTAAACAATTTTAATATTTTTCTTCTTCTCCATCACCAAATTTTAGGTAACTACTTCACTTAGAAACTAAATCAAAATACTATTAATTAAGGACACATATTTCATATACATTGGTAATAATTCAAATTATATAACGATGCTCGATAGTATATTTATTTAGCATATTTACATTGTATTACGATATAATAGATGTAAACAATTTCAATATTTTTGTACTTCTCCATTACTAAATTTTAGGTAACTTCTTCACTAAGAAACTAAATCAAAAGACTATTAATTAATGACACATATTTATTACACATTGGTAATAATTAAAATTATATAACGATGCTCGATAGTATATTGATTCAGCATATTCACATTGTATATGGTATAATAGATGTAAATAATTTCAATATTTTTCTTCTTTTCCATCACCAAATTTTAGGTTTCTTCATCACTAAGAAACTAAATTAAAAGACTATTAATTAATGACACATATTTCATATACGTTGCTAATAATTAAAATTATATGATGAGGCTCGATAGTATATTTATTCACCATATTCATATTGTATTATGGTATAATAGATGTAAACAATTTCAATATTTTTCTTCTTCTCCATCACCAAATTTTAGGTTACTTCATCACTAAGAAACTAAGTTAAAAGACTATTAATTAATGATCTCTATTTCATATGCATTGGTAATAATTAAAAATATATAACAACGCTCGTTAATATATTTATTCAGCATATTCACATTGTATTATGGTATAATAGATGTGAACAATTTCAATATTTTTCTTCTTCTCCATCACCAAATTTTAGGTAACTTCTTCACTAAGAAACTAAATCAAAACACTATTAATTAATGACACATATTTCATATACGTTGGTAATATTTAAAATTCTATAATGTGGCTGGATAGTATATTTATTTACCATATTCATACTGTATTACGGTATAATAGATGTAAATAATTTCAATAATTTTCTTCTTCTCTATAACCAAATTTTAGGTTATTTCATCACTAAGAAACTAAGTTAAAAGACTACTAATAATTGACTCATATTTCATATACATTGGTAATAATTAAAATTATATAACGATGCCCGATAGTATATTTATTTAGCATATTCATAGTGTATTATGGTATAATAGATGTAAACAATTTCAATATTTTTCTTCTTCTCCATCACCAAATTTTAGGTTTCTTCATCACAAAGAAACTAAGTTAAAAGACTATTAATTAATGACACATATTTCATATACATTGGTAATAATTAAAATTATATAATGAGGCTCGATAGTAATTTTATTCACCATATTCATATTGTATTATGTTATAATAAATGTAAATAATTTCAATGTTTTTCTTCTTCTCCATCACCAAATTTTAGGTAACTTCTTCACTTAGTAACTAAATCAAAACACTATTAATTAATTACACATACTTCATATGCATTGGTAATAATTAAAATTATATAACGACGCTCGACAGAATATTTATTCAGCATATTCACATTGTATTATGGTATAATAAATGTAAACAATTTCAATATTTCTGTACTTCTCCATTACTATATTTTAGGTAATTTCTTCACTAAGAAACTAAATCAAAAGACTATTAATTAATGACACATATTTCATATACATTGGTAATAATTAAAATTATATAACGATGTTCGACTGTATATTGATTCAGTATTTTCACATCGTATTATGGTATAATAGATGTAAACAATTTCAATAATTTTCATCTTTTCCATCACCAAATTTTAGGTTTCTTCATCACTAAGAAACTAAATTAAAAGACTATTAATTAATGACACATATTTCATATACGTTGCTAACAATTAAAATTATATGATGAGGCTCAATAGTATATTTATTCACCATATTCATATTGTATTATGGTATAATAGATGTAAACAATTCCAATATTTTTCTTCTTCTCCATCACCAAATTTTAGGTTACTTCATCACTAAGAAACTAAGTTAAAAGACTATTAATTAATGCCCTCTATTTCATATGCATTGGTAATAATTAAAAATATATAACAACGCTCGTTAATATATTTATTCAGCATATTCACATTGTATTATGGTATAATAGATGTAAACAATTTCAATATTTTTCTTCTTCTCCATCACAAATTTTATGGAACTTCTTCACTAAGAAACTAAATCAAAAGACTATTAATTATTGACACATATTTCATATACGTTGGTAATAATTAAAATTATATAATGATGCCTGATAGTATATTTATTCAGCATATTCACATTGTATTATGGTATAATAATGTAAACAATTTTAATATTTTTCTTCTTCTCCATCACCAAATTTTAGGTAACTACTTCACTTAGAAACTAAATCAAAAGACTATTAATTAAGGACACATATTTCCTATACATTGGTAATAATTCAAATTATATAACGATGCTCGATAGTATATTTATTTACCATATTTACATTGTATTACGATATAATAGATGTAAACAATTTCAATATTTTTGTACTTCTCCATTACTAAATTTTAGGTAACTTCTTCACTAAGAAACTAAATCAAAAGACTATTAATTAATGACACATATTTATTACACATTGGTAATAATTAAAATTATATAACGATGCTCGATAGTATATTGATTCAGCATATTCACATTGTATTATGGTATAATAGATGTAAACAATTTCAATATTTTTCTTCTTTTCCATCACCAAATTTTAGGTTTCTTCATCACTAAGAAACTAAATTAAAAGACTATTAATTAATGACACATATTTCATATACGTTGCTAATAATTAAAATTATATGATGAGGCTCGATAGTATATTTATTCACCATATTCATATTGTATTATGGTATAATAGATGTAAACAATTTCAATATTTTTTTC